>CM023453.1:132357284-132429784 GCA_013339765.2 Haemaphysalis longicornis
AAACAGAGTGGATCCCTAGAGAAGGCAAGCGTTGCAGTGGGCGGAAAGAAAGTTAGATGGGCAGATGAGATGAAGAAGTTTGCGGGGATAAATTGGGCACAGTTGGCACAGGCCCGGGGATAATTGGAGAATAATGGGAGAGGCCTTTGCCCTGCAGTGGGTGTAGATAGGCTGGTGATGATGATGATGAGTGTTCGTGTAATGCACAGTCACGCTCATCTGAATAAAATAAAGTTCTGTTTGAAGGAAAAGCTAACCTTTTTCCAGGATGTAAACTAAAAAAAAGGAAAGACGCGTTTGCAGCCACGTTCGCTTGTTGTGTGGTGCATTAGTACTTCGTCAGCTCTCCCCCTTTTTTAGTTTATATCATGGAATAAAGTTGGCTCTCCCTTCGTGCAGACGCTCGTTTTATTCAGATAAGCGTGGCCGTGTCTTACATGCACATTATCTGTGTCGCATCGGAAGGACACGCGTAAGAAGAGCGCGCTAGCAGGCGATGTCGCGAAATTGGCTGCGCGGACCGCTGGGCGGCTACCACCGGCGTACAAACGCGCTCCTGCGCTCCAGGCTCGCAGCGCAGCGCTGTCGCTGCGGGGAACCACAGCCCCGCTGATTTCGAACCCGAAGCAGCAAGCCTACGGTTAAAACGCTCTCATCCTCGCGGTATACCACAATGCAACACCTGACTTCCACGGGCGCCCACGGGCGGCGCTGCATGTACCGCAGGCCACGCGCTCGCAGTCTCGCGTTTCAATCCGTGACCAGTGTACATGGCTCCGGTTACGTGTCTCGAGGTTGTTTCCGCTTCTATAACGATTAAAAACAGCAGCTCCCATGACACGGATGACTTAGAGATAAGGCTGGAGTAAAGTTTTCCTTCGCACTCCTCCCCCAAAGGTGGCTCCACTGGTACCGCCGTCAGCCGATGAGGACCAGACGAGATGTTCGCCAGTGCGGCCGACGATCTGTTAAGCCGCCGGAGGCGGCCGTCGAGGAGTCGATGGGTTCGGTGGTTGCTGGATTCCGGTAGCCATTAGACGCAGGCTTGGGTGCGATATAACTTGGAGTTTATAGGCAGTTCTATTTACAAGAGAAATTTACAATATTTACATAAAATGGGGTAACTCGTTACAACTCTCGGCATAGCCGAAGGTACAGGGTACCTACAACGAGAATGGACCCAAGTGGTGGATCTTAGAAGAACGCTCGGCATAGCCGATGGCGCGAAGCGCCTGCAAGAAGTAAAATCCGACCCCCGGTAATGGGGTTCCTAGCATTTATAGGATTTGGGCAGCGCCCCTGCTGGTGCGAGAGTGCACATGATGTCAGGCGGATATCCGGGCTGACATCAGGTTGACATCAGCTCTCAAAGCCCCGATTGGTCCACTACAAACAAATAAAACACACACACAAAAAAAGAAACTAAACAATCGTAAACCTGTCACCCCCCGCGGTCACATGACCCGATAATCTCTCTCATGCCACTCCTAGTCAGCTTTCCGCGAACGCTATTGCCACCGCTAAGCCAAGGCAAGGCCTCGGCTACCAAAGTCGCATACCGTGAGGAGCGGTCACCCCACTAGGTTGAACGGGCGGTATCTTGTTCAAAAGCCAACCCGGACGGCTTAGAGCGGTCTAGACTAACGCCTTACAGTAACGTCTTAACGTCTCGCCGCCTCGCCTTGTCCACGGGCGCTCGCCGGCACAATGAGGGAGTCGGGACTAATCCCCTCCCGAAGCCAAGGACGGCCGCCGCCCGACCCGCGGGAAGAGCTGACCGCATACCAGCGCAACAAAGGTTATCGGGAAAGCACAAAAGGAAGGAACGCGAGGCATGCACTCGCGGCTTCCAACTTCGCGTCCCGCCGGTAAACAAAACGAGAATTCCGCAGCGGGCTTACAGCTGGTAAAACACGTCATTGATATTCAAGCTCCGGTACTCACATGCATCTTTAATCTGTGCTTTGAATCGCGTGTATTTCCTTCTTGATTGCAGAAAGCTAAAGTTACAGCTTTGTTTGAGTATTTGAGTATTTGATTTTTATTTCTTGGCAAAACCAAGGGGAGGCTGAGACTAAAGGCGCACGACGCGTGGCAGGGGCACAAGCCAACCGATTTATAGTTTACATAATAACACTCACAAATTTGAGCATAATGGCACAGCCGTAACAGAGAAATAGCACGAAGCAAATGCATTACTAGATTTCCTATGTATTATACAAAGCATAGCTATCGAATTCACAGAAGGATCACAGTGTACACATAAGCGCAGTAATTCGTACGCATAAGGTTTTATCAGTTACACTACTATGTCACAATTACGTATGAAGGTATTTTTGTTTGTAATTGTTCTTAATTTGTACCTTTAGGGGAAGATGTCGACGTATATTTCAAAGCCCTAATTATATATCAGTATCCCAAGTGTTTTGCTTCAGTAACACTTCCTTGATCTGTATTTTTAACGTACGTTTACTGGTGTCGAAGTTTATATTGGCTCCCAATTTATTGAATATTTAATTTGACGGGTACAGAAAAGATTGCTCACCATAGTTTGCTTTACTTTTGGAGTGTGCCGTATTGTATGCCTGAGATGGTAGCCAGAAGATTTATTGTTGTTGTGATGGTGGGTCTTTTGTTTACTAATGGTGTGCAGAACCTTCATGGAATGAATTTGGTCAGCTCGAAGCATTGAATATCCAGTAAATAAAGGACTTGTCCTGAAATCTGCGTAACAGCCATGATAATCTAAATATAGTATCAAATTTTTTTGCAATACGATGAGCCTGTTATAGTTAGTTTTATTTGTGGTACCCCACACGAAAATCCCGTAGCATAGTTTCGACTAAATTAGAGCATTATATAAGTTTTTTTTCAAGTTTAGTGGTACAAAGGGGACCGGAAATGCCCGTCAAATTACTGGCCAGTTTCAGACCTCCCGGTATTTTTCAAGGGTCTTGAAAAGGTAATACAAATTTGAAATATTTCTTTCTGTAAAAGACATAACCTAATTGCAAACGCCCAATTCGGTTTGGCTAAACACAAATCTACTGAGGTAGCTCTTCTAAATCTGAAAGAATTCATTTTGCGATGTTCTGAAGAAACTAAAGTGGTATTGGCTGTCTTCATTTACTTTTCGCAGGCCTTTGATACCATTAATCATAGCCGGCTTCTATTTAAACTAGAAAAATATGGTTTGAGGGGTTCAGTTCGAAGCCTTCCTGCATCATCTCTCTCTCATCGCACACAATATGTTTGCATTTGAAATCACCATTCAGTTAAACAAGTTCGTACAGGCGTGCCGCAAGGCAGTATTTAGGGCCGTTTCTGTTTAAGTTGTATAATAATGATATTGTAGATCTTGGTACCAATTCGAAAAGTGTATATTGCAGAGATGGCGTCACTTGATTGTTTTCCTTTAATTCTGTAAGTATGCCACTAAAGAAGCCGACATCACAGTAAAAAAGGTGCAACATTGCTCTGAAATAACAAACCAAACATAAATGCAAAAAAATCCAAAGCAGTGTTTTTACGACAGCGAAACAAACCAGGTGTGGTTCCTAGTCATGTGCGGTTATGTCGTGACACCAAAGAAGTTGTGGAAAAAATAAAGTGTTGGGTGTTGTCGGGCGCTTCGACGCACCAACTGTCACGGGCCGTGGAACGAGCAGCGCAGAGATGAAACGCACGTGTCGCGCGCCGCCTTGAAACGCCGTGCATTCCGAGGAAGGTCCCGTCTGCTCACACCGGATGCGCTAATGACCACTACATGGGGTTGGACACCAACGAAGACGACTGGCTTTTCCTTCTTTTCCGGCCGTCAGCGGCAGGGTGGAGGGAAGATGAAGACAAAGAGACGTGGTCCGGGCGCAGGAGAGCTGGGCCCGTCGTCTTCGAGCTCCGCCTGAGCACTGTTTTAAGAGCGAATGCTCTTTATAAGCGACCCCAAACCATCCACCGCCGGCGTCGGCGGCGGCGTCCGCAGTGCTCTTTAAAGAAAAAACAGCATCCGGCGCCAGGTTTCGATCCGAGGACTTTGCGGGCCGCAGCGCGACGCGCTACCGACCAAGCCACAGACGCGACGGTGATATCAGTGTTAGACGCGCCTTATATCTTTAACGCATTCAAACTACGTCGTCAGCGGCGTGCGTTGGCGACTCAGCGGCGTTATAGCGGCTTGATAACTGCGTGGTGTACACGTGATACTACAAACCCGATGGAAGAGATGGAAGAGAAGGCGGCGAGGGGGTGGGCTGCGGGGGCCGAGCGCAAGCGCCGCAAGCGGGCCGACAACCGTGCATTCGCACTTTCACATTCTCCCCCTCGGGGAAATGCGGGGGAATTTTTTTTTAGACGCCCGCCGGGCTGGAAATAAATGCACAGTTTTTGTATCGGAAGCTGAGTTTGTCGGTTGAAGATACCCGTGGTCAGATCCTCAGCGCTGCTGCGGCTTGGAGGAGAAGCCCCGGGGAAAAGAACACTCACGAAGATAACTGGCGCAGTCGGCAGGATCTTCAACAGCGACGACTCAGCCAGCCGGCGGGCGAGACGGGCCCTCGACGGACGGAGCACGCGGGAAATTGCGGTCTGCTGTACGAGATCGGCAGGAGCAGCGAGCTCATCACCCAGGTGGAGAAGCGGCTCCATCGGCGCTCAACGGACTTCTCAACGGCGACCGAGGGAATCTCTGCGGCATGCTGAGCGGCGGAGAAGCAGCTTGACCGGCGGTCAGTGGAGGCATCAGCAGCCCACTGAAGGAGAAGCGGCAGGAGCAGCGAGCTGTCGGCAGGCGAGAAGTCAGCGGGTGATTGTTTTGGTGACACCTCGGCGGAAGGAGCGGCGCATAAACGGATACCCCATCTGCACCGGATCGGCATCTCTACAGGCGCGGAGCTATGCAGGTCAGTGCCTCGTTTGATGCTGGGTCTGGGGTTCACCATGACATCTAGGGGCTATCTAGGTGTAGCCGCGAGATAATGATGAGGATTAGAAAGCGTGCATGAACGTTGCAGGGACAGCAAGCATTGCAATGTCGTTCGCTGAGCAGAAGGAGCTATTGCAGGCGAAATTGAGAATCGCTGAGGCAGAGTTAGCAGCGGAACGTTCGAAGAGTGAACGTTTCAAGAGAGCTAACAATGTTCCTGCCTCACCGATTGCTCAACGAGTAATGTTCGGCAGTGAGGGAGAGAGTGGAATGGGGTGCGCCAGTACGCCTAAAGATGTGCTGGGTGAAACCCATTCACTGGGCGCGCGTAGTCCTCTTGTTTCGCGGGATCCGCCACGATCAGAGTCACTCGGGGCAGGCGAAGAGAGGATAGTGGCGCGCATTCCTTCATGGGCGTTGAGTTTTCCTGCAACCGTGTTGCAGGATAGTGAAACATCCCGCGTAGAAAACGTCCCCGGAATGAACATGGAGGTGAAGGAAGATGTTACGCGCGAGGCTGCATTGGGAGATGACAGGCAGTCAAAGGTGAATGAGAGTGTGCGCATGCCCATGACAAAGCTGATAGCAAAAGAAAAAGCCTCAGCTTCGTCGCATGTTCACATTCATGTGACCGATGGGCCCCTCTCTAATCATTGCGCCACACAACGGTGTGTGGTGGAGAACGGCGCTTCGCGCGCACGCGGTGAGTCAGTGGCGGCCGAACGCGAGGGTTCGCACAGAAAGGAGCGGAAGAAATTTGCAGTTTTCAGATCGGCCGTTCTGAAGGGGCTGGGGCTGGCTTCAGGTGAGCGTGAGCCCGTCGTTACAGCGTGTGGAAACGCAGAATATTCTGGGAGCGTGGGCGAGCGGCCCGTTGCTTTGCAGAATGCAGCAGAACGGGAATCGCGCGAGGGTGCAGTTGGTGTCACGCACACTGCATCTTGTGTTTCTCGAGATACCCAGATGTCGTGTCGCGAAAATGTGATGGGAAATGGGAAACTCGAAATGGGAAACTCGAAATGGGAAACTCGAGCGAATTGACAGGGGAAAGTGTAAATAAGGGTACGGCTGCTTATATAATGGAGCCGCAGGCAGTTGCAGGTAGGACTGCAGGCATAGCTGAAGAGGCAGCCAAGGTCAGCGTTAATGTGGCCACGAAGCAGCCCTCTGCTGCTTACGCTGACCAGCGGTGCGTAGTAGAGCACGGCGCTCCGAGCGCAGAAGCGGCCGAACCAGAGGGTTCGCCTAGAAAAAGGCGAAAGCGTCAGTCAGGTTCACCTGTGTGCAGAGTGGCTTCAACGCACGGTGAGGAGCCAGCAGTAGTCCCTTCCCGAGCGAGGAAGCGAGGAGGAGAGTGGCCCCTGATTCTGTTGTGTGAGGGTGTGCGGCGCATGGCAAGGGCGTTTTCGGACGACGACGGCCGGTGCGTACCGCCTTTTAAACGCCGCTCGGTCTGAATGAGCCAGGTGAGGATTGTGCCTATTTTGTCATGGTGACCTGCAGCCAGGGTCTTATGGGGCACTGGCCACACTGGTGTGTCGTCAAGTGAAAGAGCGATGGTACACGTGTGGAAAATGTATGATGTGCGTGTGTTGGTGTGAAACATTCCTGAAGTTATGTTTCACAGTGGTGGTAGAGGTGTCGGTCGCTTCGACGTACCAACTGGCGCGGGCCGTGGGACGAGCAGCGCAGAAATGAAACGCACGTGTCGCGCGCCACCTTGAAACGCCCTGCATTCCGAGGAAGGTCATGCCTGCTCACACCGGATGCGCTAATGACCACTACATGGGGTTGGACACCGACGAAGACGACTGGCTTTTCCTTCTTCCCCGGCCGTCAGCGGCAGGGTGGAGGGAAGATGAAGACAAAGAGACGCGGTCCGGGAGCAGGAGAGCTCGGCCCGTCGTCTTCGAGCTCCGCCTGAGCACTGTTTTTTAGCCGCCCGCCGGGCTGGAAATAAATGTACAGCTTTTGTATCGGAAGCTGAGTTTGTCGGTTGAAGATACCCGGGGTCAGATCCTCAGCGCTGCTGCGGCTTGGAGGAGAAGCCCCGGGGAAAAGAACACTCACGAAGATAACTGGTGTAATCTCCAAAAGCCGCTTAACCTGGGAAGAACATTTAAATGAAGCTGTTTGCAAGCTTTCATAAAAATGAGGAATCATCAGCCGGCACCGCTACTTACGACCGAATGGAGTTAAGATGCTGTTATATATTTCCTTATTAATGTCTCACGTTAACTATGCTCACTTAGTGTGGGGAACAACAACTATGGTAAATAAGCGCAGAATTTTTGTTTTGCACAAACGAGTGCTCCGCTCGATTCACAATCTTGGTTATACGGCGCACACGGCACACTAATTTGAAATGCATAACATTACTTAGATAGTTCACATGTACCATGTGAGGCTAATTGACGCCTACACAAAAGAGGTCAAAAAGGGGTTTTATAATGTGCGAACCCGGAACACTTTCATGTGCCCCTTGTCGTACGGGTTACGGTTTGCAAAGTGTATCGAACATGTTGTCGCGTCTTTTAACTAAATTTTTATGCAAAAAATGTTGATCAGAAATAAATTTTCTAGGAGATTTTAAAATACATGCTAGTGTTAGTACTTATCATTGGTGTTTTCTTCTCGTATTTACGATTTATTCATGTACTGATTTTTGCTTTTGTTTGTTGTTATGCTCTACAAATTGTAAGTGTTGCACTTTAAATCATGCTGTGCCATAATGGCCCTGACAGACGCCACTCAGTGAAAAGACGTGTGTCTTCGGCCGTTTCTTTATTTTTTATATGAGTGACCTGTATATTCAGTACAGCCTGTCAAGCCAGCTCTTGCGCATATTTTGTACCCTCGGCCTTTTTTCCTGTTTCTTTTTTCGGCATGCAATGTTCTTCGTCAATGTCAAGCAAACTAGATCATTTTGTATCTGTGTGTGTGTGTGTGTGTGTGTAGCAAGGCTGCTACAGTTGTCCGCAAACACGTTTCTATATAATTGCCCATTGCTGCCATGTACCCAAGAGGCTGGTGGGCCCGTCAAGCTGCTTTGGCAGCCTTTTTCCTCACCCCTTTTTATGTTATCCATGTATAAATTTGGCAAATAAACTTTATTTTTATCTGTATCAGTACCGTGACAAGGTGGTCACTTTGACGGCTAGTCAACGTCTGAAGATGCAGGAATGCCGGGCTTCGACGCCACGCCCGGTTACCGTTCATCCAATACAAACGGGCAAGCGGACATCCCAAAGAGCAGACCATTCACTACAGGACTTAGACGCATGAAAAATAACTCAGTTGCCCCTTGGACCTTATTGGAGTCCTGTAATTTAAACTGCTACTTTGAACCACCAGATTCAATCTGGTAAAATGGCACACAACGACAGCCCGACTACCCTAAGACTTCACGTGTATGAACAATCCCCTGACTGAAGCAGAGCCCCTAATGAATCGATCAGGATGCACAAGAATGAGATCTCCCGCGAAGCTTCTATAAACATTTGTAAACGGGCGAGCAATGACACTGCTGTCGTTCCCTCTTTCGAGCATAGAATGACTTCACAGAAAAAATCCCTTTACTCGCCTCCTGGAACACTAAAATTGCTAAGCCGTCTTCAGAACCAGCGCTTCGACACACTTTTGCTCAAGCTCCAGCACATCGTACACTCCATCGAGGAGCGTAAAAACTAATAATCTTCGTGAGGCAAAGTTTGCGACAAGCCGAGTCGATGAAACATAAACGCAAAAAGAAAGAGCGAGCCAGAAGACGTAATACTGAGCCCGAAGTGAGGCATCAAGGGAAAATTGTTGCGCTGAAGACAGAACAAAACAGAAGTGAAGGCGCAAAGACGTCTATGGAGAAAAACACAAAGGAAAGGCAGCAAAAGCATGCCCTCCCTGAAGGTCCGACATCTCCAAGAAAAGTTTTTCTTTTGCGTCAACTTTCCCTGGTTTGGGCTTAGAAACCTTCCCTGCTCCTACCTTCATGAATCGACTCTGGCTTCCAAAACACTGTGGACAAATTTCAAGTAGCTACAGGATAGGCAGTAGAAACACCTATGGCGGAGGAAACGCTCTCTCGATGGCAGACGACTAATGCACGGAAATCTCAAATCCAGCCAAGAAAAAGAAGACTCCATTGAAGGACAGTATAATTCTACTTGGTGAAAAACGGTTTCCAAGAAAATTGTGGACCTTGACGCCTCTATTAGCAGTGTCGATCGATGGATAGGACGGAGTCGTTGGATTTGCTCGCTACGTTTGTCCTGCGGCACCACGGTGAAGCGTCCCGTACTCCACCCTTCGCAAGCCATGAACCTATAGAAGGGCTTGCGTTCGGGCTAGTTGGTATTCCATAACTACATCTTAAGCGCCAAAAACTACAGGGACATAGAATGAGACAGGGACACGCGATAACTTCCAACTACATTTTATTGAGTAAGCGTGAAATATATACCTGAAAAATATTCGATAGGAGATACAGAAAACAATTACACACAAAAGATAACAGATAAACTCGGTGCTCTTCCACACGTGTCAGGCACTACCATGACCAGTTATTTTTCAAGAACACTGCTTCCTTTACTGACAAGGCTATCGACCTTGTGCTGACGCATTTGAAATCACCTAATTGCATCTCAGCCGCTTCAGCTATTTCACGCGTGCGTTGATCAGAATCATGAAACAACGTGACTGAATTTGAAAAGTAGGGTTCGCACCCCTGGCATTCAGCACAGGGATTTGAGAGGTTCCCATTTTTTTCTTTTTAGTACGTTATTCTGGTGTTCACATAGCCTTGAGTTGATGCGTCTGCCAGTCTGTCCTACATATACTCTACCACAAGCCAACGGCACATGGTACACTACGCCGCCATCACATTCGACATACTTGTTGTTATGTCCAACATTACAGCCACTGTTTTCTTGCCTTACCGGACACGTTTCGTTACACAGCCTTGCGAGTTTAAGCGGTGCGGACATGACAACCTGAACCCCGGCCCTCTGCCCTATTTTCTTGAGCCTATGTGCAACACCATGCAGGTACGGTATCACGGCCGTTTACGCCGCTCACTACCATCCTGTACACTGGTCCCGGCCCCTTTTCATGGTAGCCCTTCACGCCTGCGGACAGCCTCACAGACTGCCACAATGACGTGCTCAGGGTACCCAGATTCTCTTAGCCGAGAAACCTGCGCCTCCACAGCGCTGTGAACTTGGTGAACTCAGGACTTTTTGAGGGCGTTGGGGAAACACATCGTCGCTACTGAGCGTTTCACCAGTTTGGTGTGCGCAGAGTCAAAAGGCAATAGGGGCTTCTGGCTGCGGGGGGCATAACCCCAGGAAACCTGATCACATGACAACGTGAGGCGTATGTCTAGGAACTTTAGGGCGTTTTTTTTCGGTGTTTCGTGCGTTATTTGAAGAGGACTGAGGCAATCTTTGAACACTGCCAGCGTCAACGCTACATCGTCTTCAAAGCAAGATGCACCCCTCTGAAGTAATACCAAAAAGTCATCAACAAACCTGTATACCTTAACGACATTTGTGGACTGTAATCCACTCTGCGTTAAAGGGGTTCTCTGTAGATGTCAAGGACCTTTATTATTCCCTACCGCATGACCGGGTTATAGAGTGTGTTGAGGAGTGTATTCTTGAGTTTGGTGTCATAGCCTTTCAAAATGAAAGTGGAGTATCAATGCAAGGGTTTCTTGATTTGATGTTCATATATCTGCAGTTCACGTACGTTTCCTGGAACGAGAAAATTTTCATACAGGAAGAGGGTGTTTGTATGGGGTGGTGTGTCGCACCTGCGCTGAGTGATCTTTTCCTGGGCCATCTTGACCGCTTGTTGGCGGATAGATTGCAGTCCACAAATGTCATTAAGGTATACAGGTTTGTTGATGACTTTTTGGTTTTACTTCAGAGGGGTGCGTCTTGCTTTGAAGACGATGTAGCATTGACGCTGGCAGTGTTCAAAGATTGCCTCAGTCCCCTTCAAATAACGCACGAAACACCGGAAAAAAACGCCCTAATGTTCCTAGACATACGCCTCACGTTTTCATGTGATCAGGTTTGGTGGGGTTAGGCCCCCCGCAGCCAGAAGCCCCTATTGCCTTTTGACTCTGCGCACACCAAACTGGTGAAACGCTCAGTAGCGACGATGTGTTTCACCAACGCCCTCAAAAAGTCCTGCGTTCACAAAGTGCACAGCGCTGTGGAGGCGCAGGTTTCTCGGCTAAGAGAATCTGGGTACCCTGAGCACGTCATTGTGGCAGTCTGTGAGGCTGTCCGCAGGCGTGAAGGGCTACCAGGGAAAGGGGCCGAAGCCAGTGTACAGGATGGTAGTGAGCGGCGTAAGACGGCCGTGATACCGTACCTACATGGTGTTGCACATAGGCTCAAGAAAATAGGGCAGAGGGCCGGGGTTCGGGTTGTCATGTCCGCACCGCTTAAACTCGCAAGGCTGTGTAACGAAACGTGTCCGGTAAGGCAAGAAAACAGTGGCTGTAATGTTGGATATAACAACAAGTATGTCGAATGTGATGGCGGCGTAGTGTACCGTGTGCCGTTAGCTTGTGGTAGAGTATATGTAGGACAGACTGGCAGACGCATCAACTCAAGGCTACGTGAACACCAGAATAACGTACTAAAAAGAAAAAATGGAACCTCTCAAATCACTGTGCTGAATGCCAGGGGTGCGAACCCTACTTTTCAAATTCAGTCACGTTGTTTCATGATTCTGATCAACGCACGCGTGAAATAGTTGAAGCGGCTGAGATGCAATTAGGTGATTTCGAATGCGCCAGCACAACGTCGATAGCCTTGTCAGTAAAGGAAGCAGCGTTCTTGAAAAAGAACTGGTCATGGTAGTGCCTGACACGTGTGGAACAGCACCGAGTTCATCTGTTATCTTTTGTGTGTAATTGTTTTCTGTATCTCCTATCGACTATTTTTCAGGTATATATTTCACGTTTGCTTAATAAACTTTAGTTGGAAGTTATCGCGTGTCCCTGTCTCATTCTATGTCCCTGTTGTTTTTGGCGCTTAAGATGTAGTTATGAACCTCTAGTCATCTCCGGCAGAATAGACTGTTGTGACTTCCTCGTCTCTACAGCTTCTAGCGGACGATGCTTATCATCATCATTTCATTCTGCTTTTCACGAGTTGTCGCATGCTGTCGTGGCTGCGCGGGCTTGCGCCTATTTTTCTAGTATATTCCATTAAAGCCTCATCAGTAGAAGACGGGTCACTCCGCTTTCTGTGATTCGCGCCGCAGCTGTAGGACCCATTGGCCCAACAATAACCTTTCACTTGGTACTGGGAGTTTTCCAAAGCAAATGGAGATTGCGTGATGTGTTGCCATATATAAAGGTTGAAGCATTTATGATTTTTCCAATTATAGGCCAGTTTAAATCCTTCCAGTATTATCAAAAGGCTGAGAAAGGATCATTTACATAAGAATGAACAATTTCTTATCTAAGCACTCCATGCTTTCCGAGTGTCAGTTCGGTTTTAGGAAATGCAGTTCAACAGAGACTGCCATGCTGAAACACAAAAAATAATTAAGGCATTCGAATCAAAGCATCTTGCTACCTGGATATATTGATAAACTTTTCAAGGGCATTTGATGTAATAAATCCCGCAATATTGTTGGACAAACGTTTTTACTACGGCATCAGATGCTCTGTCGCCACTCTTATACGATTATACTTGGAAAACCATCGTCTAGTAGCTCACAATGACATCGTCTGAGACATGCAAGTAATCGTGTCTGGTGTGCCACAAGGCAGTATTTTAGGTCCTTTACTGTTCTTTTTATATATTATTGATATATTTTGTAGTTCATTGCCGGGTAGCCTGATAGCATACGAGGATGATATCCCCATGCAAGTTTTGGAGAGTGCAGAAACAACATTGTCAGATATGGCAACCAATTTCTGGACTATCTTTGGCAATTGTGCGGAAAAACTACTTTAAAGTAAACCCCAACAAGGCAAAATCTGTATTATATCGAGCGAAAAACAAAATTGTACGTGATACTATTGAATTGGTGTATGGAAATATAGTTAGTGACATTGTTTCAAACATAAAGTTCTTAGGCATATTCTTTTGAGAAACACTCAGCTGGGATTTACAAATCCACCAAATATTCAGTGAAATGAATAAAATAACCGGTGTAATATGTAAACACAGGTACTCTTTTCAAACTGGAGTGAGGCTAGTTATATACAATACTTTTTTTGCTTCAGCCATAACATATCATCATACCGTATGGAGAACAACAACAAAAAATAATATTCTATATGTACTGGTAGCAGAAAAAGTTTCCTCGAACCACCGCCCCACTGTATGGGTCCCCGAACTGCTTGCACCGTCTCCAACCACCCTTTTGCCAGGCCAAGCGTGCGCTTCTCCTCTCTGATTGCAACCCCCGATGGGTTCGCAGCACTTAAGCCACCGCGCAATCGCAATGCGAACACCAGTACTTGTGTCGAGCAACGCATAATAAGTCAAACCCTGCCGTAACCGACATGTAGTAAGTGAAACGATCCTGGCCAATCCCCCAAGTGGGTATGCGCCACAAACTGCGCAGGAGGCCGCCTGGTTCTTGCTGCGGCAGGAAACTAAACATCCCCCTCGCGAGGGGCACGATCAAATACAGAGCATTTCCGGGGGCGCACGACGTTTAGTAGTTTGCATTACGTTAATGTTGTTGCACTTGTTGCTCTTGGTTGTTGCATTGTAATTAAATGAGGAGACGTAATTACGTGGTCACGTGACATCATTTATTAGCAGGTGGGTATGATTATTGTGGCGCAGTGGAAAGAGCACCATGTACCTCGCCTTCCGCCCACAGGTAGTGAATGCGTTGTATCAGCAGCTTCTTGACGTAGTTTGAATGAGTCAAGGATATAAGGCGCGTTCGTAGCCCTCCATTCTGTGTCGCCTTTGTGGCGCAGTGGGTAGAGCACCATGTACCTTGCGTTCTGCCCGCAGGCTCGTGGGATCGAAACCAGGCGCCGGTAACTATTATTTTGTTATATAGTGTAGGGGGACGGGTGCGGACGACGATGGACAACTAGAACGGGTGACATCGTGAGTTAAAGAAATGCTCTGCATTTAAAACGAGCAGTTGGAATAATTATAAATGTACCATGGTATACGCACACCGAACGCTATTTCACTCTGCATCGTGTGCCTAAAGTTAATACATTATGCGCCTGTAGATGCTAGTCATGTATAAGAATGAAATATCAAGAAACAATGAATCATTTATCTCCATGCCTCAAGTAACACGCCGTGTAACTTCTTACAACCTACGCCCGCGCTAGTGTGGTTATTGCCTTTTTCCCGAACTATCGCCTACAGGCATTGTGCTATATTTTACCATTGTATCTAGATCGTCTCTGGAGTATTAATATCTGCATTGAAAAAACTTCAAAAAAAAATACTATATTGTTCTTTACCTATTCGAGTCTATCTGAATTGTCATAGTGAGACTGCATTAAACTGTTTGTCAAGCAGTCATCTTTGGGGACAGCAGACCCATTATGCTGTGTTAGAATAGAATAGGACAGAATAGAATAGAACTCTATTGTTGTTAAAGAATGGTACATCATCAGAATATAGTCAATACAGAAAGGGGTCCCAGAGTAATGAAATGTAGTGAGACCCCTTGTTATTGATAGCACACGCAGGAATAGCTTAATTCCAGGTGCTAGCAGAAATGATACCGTATGTTTTATTACCTATTTTATACAAAGAAATACCGAGACTACGCGTAAATAGTGAAGTGTTAACAGTGCATATTTTAGGAATACATAAGGAACATACTGAACATATAAAGCACACAGCATTGAAACAACTAACACAGAAATATTTAAACAAAATAAAGCTATGAATGATACATTGAGTGCAGTCAATCCATATACATACATAGCAGTTGTATAAATACAATGCTTACGTGTGTAAAAGATAAAAAATACTACACTAGGCGAAATGTGGATGCGCACATCAAAAGTTTATGTGATGGTTCGTCAAAAATGATCGAAAGGATCGTTTAAACGTTGATGGACGTACTTATGTTTAAGCGTATAAGGTAGTTCGTCCCATATTTTGATTGAAGTAAAACTGAATGTCTGTTTACCTTAGTTCGTGCGCACCTCTGAAAGTAAAAAGTTATTTTGCAATGAAAAACGAGTTTGGTTAGTGTTTTCTAGTTTAGTTCTGCTAATATTATAGAGAAGGTCGGGTCTATTGAAAAGGCGAAAGGCGGTTGTAGCAACGTAAAATTTCTGTGGTGTCAGTAATCGGAAGAAGTTTAGTATCAAGAAAAAGGGGCAACGAGAGCATCAAAACGACTACAGGTGATTATACGCAGTACCCGGCTTTGAATTTGCCGTAATGGCGCTATGTGGGAGTTGTAAGTCAGACCCCATAACCCAATACAATAATTTATGTGACTGTAGAAAAAGCATAGTATAAGGCGATTAGGATTCGTTTCTCAATGTAATGGCGCAATTTTATTAGTACCCGAACACCATATGCAACTTTCTTCCTGATTAGGTTAATGTGTGCATCAAATTTCAGAAAACTGTCAGGTTGAGTTCTTAAGAATATGCATTCATCAGTCGGTATGATGGCGTGGTTATTGATGTACACAGGGTTGAGATCGTCATGACGCTTTTCGGTCGTGCTGAAAACAACAAATTTTTGTCTTAGATGGGTCTTAGATGGGTCAAATTTTGTCTTAGATGCAAGGTGTCGGTTAGAGCAAAGGATGACATGTCTTCACCCTGGACCAATTACGCTGAGCCTGCTACTTGGGCCATGGCATTCGCCGTAATCTCAACGGAAAGTCCTGGATGCGTTATTTGGGTATCTTGGAGATATTGGCGTCGCCGAGACTTTATAGCCCCCCTTTAGCCGGACAGTCTATGCTACGCCACATGTCCCTTTATATGAGCCTATCTTTTTTTTTCCCCTTTCACCTACTACTCTTATTTTTACTACTCATCTGTCTTTTCCCCATTCCCCTTCCTGCAGAGTAGCATGTCGACGTATGCATGTTGGCAAACCTCTCTGCCTTTCCTTCTTTAATAAAGAGCTTCTCTCTCTCTTTTTAGTCCGGCCAATGATCCGGCAGATCCGGTGTTGCTCGTCAGGTCGCTCCGGCGTCGATGGTTCCAGGTTAGTCCTGCGCAGGCGCAGTATCTTCTGTTGCATTGAGTTTTGGCATATTTTGTTATATTAATATATGATATCCCTTTTAGGCTATATGCCATAATTTTTATGCATGCGTTAATTTTGTTTGTTTTCATGCAAGTGTGTTTTCTGATTATATTTTATCCTTTCGAGCCACTGGCAGATAACGTAAATGTTACAATTGTGGTTTGGACAATGAGCCGATCTGTCGAGTTGGGCGCACGGGGTCTTCAAGCGCGTTGTTTTCAGCTTTTTTTCGCGTGCGGCCTCTTTCTACTGTACCGCAGGAAGAGAGAAATAAAGTTCGTTTCAAAAGTTCCAGAAGCAAACCAAATGTTTAGACGTGGTACTTATTTAGTTCGTATGTGTTTCATAAAAAACTGACATTCATTCCACACATGAAACATCTGAATCATAAATGCTTAAAAACAAAGACCATACTGAAGGTCCTTTCGCATTGTTCCTACGGAGCAGTGAGGAAGGACCTCTGTGTTTTACTGCTCGAAATACAAAACACTCCTCCGGGTTTTACCAGCCTTGTTGGCTCACGCTTTGAGAATGGATGTTTCCTTGTCCTCGTCTTCGGTGGCCGTGCGTTTTTTGTGCGCTTAGAGATCAACAAAATGGGTGTGTCGTCTATCTGTCCGCCTGTAATACCGTATCGAAGCTTTAGGACTCCTTGCTGCACTTGGGACTACGTGTTGCATCTGGAGCTTTCCGGAAGAGCCCCATTGAAAGTCTATACGCAGAGAAAGAGAGAGTAAATGTTAATTGAAAAAGGAGAAGAGGTCGGCCTGAGAAATTGATCTTGGACGTGCTACTTCCCTCTGGCGGAGGGTACTGGGGACAGAAAAGCAAAGGAATGAATATGGCAGGTATGGGGAATGACAATGAAAGCGACAAATGAACTATGTACAAGCAGTAAACCAATAAACGTCTCACGTACAACGGGGCGCTGAATCAGATGACTACAGTTCACTTTTAAGCACATGACTATCATCCATGAAACAAAAAACTGCTCAGACATTATTTCGCAGTCTGTTCAATTTCGGCGCAACCTAGAGGCGAGAATCCAAAGAAGAGTCACCAAGAATACAATACAGTGCAATACAGTGCCCCTATACTGTGTAAACTTAAGTGATCATCATTACGCGTGCTTCAAAGTGCACAGGCACAAGCCCTACGACTGTGTTTGGGGTTGCCTCGATGCACATCAACACGGGGAACGATCACAGCAGCGCGAGTCTGTCCAATTTAAGTCTACCTCGCGCAAGAACCTCTTCGTGTGCACCTTTGACATGTGACAAGACATGAGTGCCATCCACTGATTGATTGATTGTGGGGTTTAACGCGCCGACGCAAAGTAGGCGATGAGGCGCGCCGTAGTGGAGGGCTCCGGATTAATTTTGACCACCTGGGGATCTTTATCGTGCGCCGAAATCTCGTACACACGGGCGTTTTTGCTTTTCGCCTCCATCAGAAAAGCGGCCGCCGCGGCCGGGAATCGAACCCTTGACCTCGTGCTCAGCAGCGCAACGCCTTAGCCGCTGAGCCACCGCGGCGGGTGAGTGCCATCCACTGCCGAGTGTTTTCGGGGACCGGCTGAATTCCCTCTACACTCGAAGTATATCGGCGCAGCAGCATTAAGCAGGGCTTTAACGGCTAGGCTTTGCTTCCTGTTGTCAGCCCACGTGCCCAATATCTTTTGTTCGGACAGAGGGCGAGTGTCCAAGCGCAGCAAAGCTGTCTCAAGGTTCATTCGCTCACTAGAGTACTTTCGACAAGCACTAAGCAAATTTTCGATAGTCTCAGGACAACCGCGCAGAAGGCAGTCTGGGCTGTCCTCTCGTCCGATTGTGTGAAGATACTTCCGAGTCAGTGCTACTCCAAGACGCAGCCTGTGTAGCAATGTCTCTTGACTTCGGCGAAGACGAGGAGCATGACTGACCCAGAACTTCCGCTATGGATTGAGCTTGTGAAGGCGTTCATGTCGATTCTGCGGGTTCAACGAATGCGAGGCTGCAGCTTGTTTACGTGCTCCGTAGAGTATCGCGTTCACATTCTGCCTTGTGATCGGTATAGACAGGAGAGTTCCATTGTGATGTGCCTGCTGTGCTTCTGCATCCGTCAACTCCTTTCCAGCGATGCCACAGTGAGTTGGTATCCACTGAAACACCACCGTGTGGCCCTTTTCATTCAACTCTTTAAACAGGATAGCGACATCAGTGGTCAGCTGATCGTACGCGCCTCGCTTCATTGGGTACCTTAGTACCTGCAGCACTGGTTTGCAGTCGCACAAGATAATCCACTGCTGTGGCCTTTCAGAAGAAACGGTGCGGAGCGCTCAGCGTAAACCGATCAGTTCTGCGGCGGTAGACGACGTTTGGTCAGGTCCTTCCCAGGCATAACCACTGCCGCTGCCGCCGAAGACGCCGTGTCCGAGCCGTCAACAAGAACATGCGACGCCTCTCCGTACATTTCACTGATGTAAAATAGTGAAAGTTGTTTTAGGACCGAGGGCGCCATGTGTATTTTTTACCGGTTCCAGGAATCGACAACCGCACCTGTAGATCAGGTACAACCCATAGAGGCACTTCTGATATTTTGGCGACTGCAAATCTGAAGGGAATCAAATTTTGCTGCGCCGAAATACTTCGGGAGTAATTTCAATTCGGCCGGTACCTGAAAAATATCTACAGTGGATGGCACTCATGTCTTGTCACATGTCAGAGGTTCACACGAAGAGGTTCTTGGGCAAGCTAGACTTGAATTGGGCAGACTCGCGCTTCTCGATCGTTCCACGTGTTCATGTGCATCGAGGCAACCCCAAAAAGATTCGTAGGGCTTGTGCCTGTGCACTTTGAAGCACGCGTAATGATGATCGCTGAAGGTTACACAGTATACGCGCACTGCATTGCAATAGCCAATAAAGAGCGCCTGGTAAAGGCGCAACAGCGATGAAACCGATGGGCCCCATGACTTCCCTGCCATATGTTGAAGGACGTGGGTGAAACTTTGTAATTTCCTTCTTAGTGCCGAGACATGTTTTGACATTGACAGATCTCTATCAATTGTCACGCCGAGAAATTTATGATGCGCGACACATAGAACAACAGCTCCTTCGATCTTTACCGGGTAGCCTATCATGGGTTTTCGGGTAAATGCCAATGTTGCACTTTTTGACGTTGACATTTCAAGTCCTTGGTGACGTAGGTCATCGCTCGTCTGGAATGTTTTCTGGAGAAGCGTGGCTTGTACCCAGACGCCATGACAGGCTTTCGCAAAGGACGTTCCTCAATAGACAGCGTTATTGACCTTGTCACTACCCTCCAGAATGAGAAACACCGCCGTCGTCTTACAGCTGCCGTGTTCCTGAACATTAAGGAAGCATTTGATAATGTCTCCCATGATGCCATTCTGGATGCCCTTGAGTCTATTGGTATTGGAGGACGGCTGCATCAGTGAATAGCAAGCTATCTCCGCGGACGGATGGTTTTCATGTCCACACTTGATGGAGTGACATCCGATCACCCCGTCATGCGCGGCGTGCCACAAGGAGGAGTTCTCAGCCCTACGCTATTTACCCTGGCTCTCATAGGAATCACTAAAGTTCTCCCTAATACAGTATCAGTATCTGCCTATGTGGATGATATTTGCATTTGGACATCAGGTGTAACGCGACTTCGCGTGCAAGCACGGCTTCAGAAAGCAGTATCTGCCACTTTCAGTTATCTATACGTAGAATGCGATACGTGGAGCCTCGAACAACAGCAGGCTTTTATATCACGGCTTTATGCCATTAAGGCAAGCTCAATAAAAGTCACCCTTATAATTTTATTTCTAAAGACATTCCATCCAATCATTGGTAAGCAGCACACCCATCGTCACCAGCTGAATTCTCCTTCACAGTCAGAGCCTATACGGAGGAACTAGGGATTTCATTTGAGGAGAGCATGAAGTCGTCTATTTCTGACTTCGTCATGCCTTAGGACTGGTTAATAATCTTTTATGACATGTATGTTAAGTTTATTTACAGAGAAAACGCACGCAGAGAAATAAAATTGCAACATTTTTTACAACTGAAAGACAAATACCTGGACATTACATTTTGCTCTGGTGCATCGAAGTCTTCGTCTGCTGTACCATGTGGTGCACGTGGTCCCCATTTCTCCAACACGAGGAGATTAGACACAAACAGTTGTATATTCGCAGCAGAAGCCTATGGAAATTTTATTGCAATGAAGCACATCATACAAACCAAAACGGAGCACTCCGTAATCTTTACAGACCCTTTAAATGTAGTTAAATCTATACAATCCTATCAAACATAAAAAAATACACCATCTTCCCGTTGGGAACCCTGAGTAGTACGCGAAGCAGGTATGGGGGCGATTCAAGTGCCCATTAGTATTAAGTTCGTCGTTTCCGTGAGGTTGAGGTACGTAGCTACCGTTATATTTACTATTTGGTTTCCATGGTAACTACCACACTTTGCACTTACCGGAACTACGAAATGGGAAATTGCGTTGACCCCATGGCTGTTTCGCATACTACTCAGGGTTCCCCTACAGGAAGGGTGTAATTTTACTGTAGGGGGGGGGGGGTGTTAGAGTGGAGAGGCATTAAAGAGAGAGAGAGAGAGAGATACATTGTACGTGGTATGAGTTTGTCTTATTTAAGCATTATCATCATCATGTTCAACTAGGTGACGCCGAGCTGTGGTTTGCGTTCCGCTTTGATTATGACCGGTTTATGGTCTGGGAATGTAAAGTCAAGGGCTGTTGTAGTGGATGAACCCTAAAGTTGCTGAAGATGAGGTCGATGCACGTTCCCCGGATGGTTGTGGGCTGCTTGTAATCACGGCCCGCCGAGACTGGCCGCCGCAAGATGCTGCCGACAACGATGAAACGTCGAAGGCGTGTGAAGCGTGCTCGTCTCGTGCCGGCCCAGGGAGACAACGGCAACACTGTCGCTCCAGTAGCCATAGAAGGGACCGGTGTTCAGCAAGCCGAGCATCATCAGCAGGGGGTGTGTGGACGGCGCTCCAACGAACAAGGAGGGACATTGCCCCGACCATGAATGCTTCGCATCTAAAAAAACTGCTCTCATTTGCCTAATTAGGTCTCTAATGTCTGCCTATAACTCAAAACTAAAAGTAATTGTTTGCTAAGTTCCGGGTCACCGAGGCATTGTTGGAAACAAAATCGCTGACCACAATGCTGGTGTGGCCGCTCTACGCAGCACCGTGGATATACCCTATGTCCCCTGCCTCGACTTCATAACACTGGTACGATGGGCTGTCCGTAAATCTTGGCAGGAACCATGGGATGCAACAACAAACTACACACTAAAACCACGTTTATGTACATACATAACAGGCCAACAAAACACACCCACGCAAGTTGCATTAAAAAACAAAACACACGCACACAAGTAGTCTTACGTAGGCTACGGATATACTACACGTATGTGACGCACTCACACCTGCTGACAGAGTCGTCAAGACCCCTTGGTAGTAGGTGTGGAGAGGAGCTATCCGTAGTAAACACTCATTACATTTAAGGTACTCGACATGACACGACACAAATATTTTCCTGAGCTGTACAAACAGCACGTTCCAGAACACCCATCACACTTTTATGGGACGAACTAGTGGTTTCGGTTTAGCGGGTTTTTAAGTTTCTATGCAACCGATGCAACCCGCTGCAACCCGCCACTATAAGGCAGACGCTGCTTTCTCTGTGGGAGTTTGCCCGCTCTTCAGGCGTCGACCGCAGAATGTAACATTTAAAACTCTCCCCCCTCCCACCTTCCTTTCTTCCCCATGCTGACCGACGCGTCCACCTTCTGAAATAAAGTTTTGTTATGTTATGTTAAGTTTCTATGAGAGGTAATGTTTTTACAGCTCATATGTTATCAGCGATAATTTTCCTGGCCATATACACCAGTACTTTTTCCCTCTAAGCCTTTCTATTTTTATTTGTTATTTATATTTATTCCTTACACATATTTTTAGCACTTTTTATTTGGGTCGTTTTGCTCCTCTCTGTCTTTCCGCCAGGAAACTAGCAATCATCATTATCATAGATATTAATCCAATGAATCTATGTTCCAAAATAAGCTTATTCGGGCTATTGCGTAAGATGTCGAGCAATTAGCTTTGACGGTGACAACCTTACCATTCCAACAGAACGTCATCTAATTAGTTGGTGGTGTGGCGGGTGGCAAATGCCCGTTAATGCCTCCAATTGCGGTGTAATGATTATTAGGCGAAAATACAACAACCAAAATTCGTACCCTATAACAAAAAGGACACTATCTCAGTGCTAATCTTACAAATAGTTTCTGGGCAATCGAACACCGAACCTTTTATAATGGGCACACGTTAGGGCTATTTGCTCGAATGCCTCAAGCACATCAGGATATCTCCGTCAAAGTTCAACTCCTCAAAATATCTGGTTCATTTTCGTACGCTCTCAGTTGGAATTTGCATCCTCTGTTTGCTTCAGCAACCAACACCAAAACCACAATTGCAGAATCAATGTAAAGTAGAGCCGCCCGGTTTATACCTTAAAATTAAAACCCTCAATACAGCGTAACAACATTATAAAAAGAAGAATAAATCCTACAATGGCACGTTCACCACTCTATTACACTGTTATGCTTGCTGCACGACCGATTCATAGCACACAGTTTTTTAGCTACCTTTAAAGGGACACTGAAGTGAATTTGTCAAGCTCCCTTTTGCTTGCACTGCGTAGACTGGCTCAAATTAGCACACTTTTCATCGTTTATCCGTTGACAAATCGGTAAAATTATTTTACAAAACCAACTAAAGCTGTGACGTTGGGAGGAGCGGGCACCGTGATTGGGCGTGCCCAAGGTGAGCAACCAAACAAGTTTCGGTTTCGGTTTCGGTTCTGTAAAACACAACCGTTGGCGTTGTTGGATTGGCATTCTCAATAACTCAGTAATCATCGTACCGCGCTTCTGCCATGTTGTCAGCTGTAAAAATGCATAAAGATAAGCCTCCTAGGACGGATTGGAATCGTAGCATTCACTAGCCGAAAACCTACGCAGTGCATAACGCCCTCCGCGTACCCACAGACGCCCAAATGTCATGCGCTTTTCCCCCATATTTGAGCTTGCCTCCCTCATGCCTGTGTCGAAAAAAGCGTGTTCGCACCAGGCAAGGGTCTGTTCATTCGTGCGTGTGCCCACTGCCTGCAGTCGGTGGCAACAGCACACCAACGAGAACTCGCTAGCGCGCCAGTGCCAGCCTGCGCGCGTTTTGTGAACTAGTTCGTGGAGCCATGAACGTTTGTGGCCCAAAAAAAGGTGTACTCAATATAGAAAACATCGCCGGAAAAAAAAGTTAATTTACAAAAAAAAAAAGCACGTACCCGCGGGATTCGGACTCGTGACTTGCAGAATACTTGCGGTAGCATACCTAGTGACCCAGACCACTCGGCCATGGAGCGGGCTCCGCTGGCATTGGTAATATGGGGTATATATTGTACATCCAGTTTACACTTTATTTAGTTTTGGCATTTCAAGCAGCTTAGGTGACTATTTGTTGTATTGCGCTCGTGCAGTAAGCGTCGCCCGAGTTTCCACAATAGCTCACGTCTAGCAATTGCATTTCGTAGACGGAAAAGCGTTTGCAGATGCGTAGTCGTGCTGCTGACCGGTTTGCTTGTTCGCGCCCAGCGCAAAAAAGTGCTTCCCGCACCCTAGTTTTACGCTGTACGGACGGTAAAATATCAGTTGATTTTATTTCCTTAGTACCTATATTGACTTCGCTGACTCTTCTTCCCGCCTTCAAGAGTCCTTATATTTTCCTACTTGCATACCAGTCAGCGAAGCGTCGCATGTGCGCTTGTGCAGCGCTTGTGTGAAGCGACCTTGACTTGGAGCTAGATACAGTGTACAAACTAACCAAGTAAAGAAGGGCACATTCTATCTAACCATTCACATACGTGTCGTGGCTTCGTTTCAATTGAGCGAACGAATTGCGACGACCCGTCGGCGGCCGGCGGACGAAACTCTGGGACGACTGACTCAGTCTGAAGGCCGGGGAGCCGTGCAATAGCGCAGCCAATTGCCAGCTTATCCCCTCCTGACGTCACACGAAAAAACCGCAGAAAATGGGCGAGCGTAAAGAGAGGAGGACAGCATTTTCGAATAAATTTTTCTACTAAATAAAATCGCGTAAACGCGCCCAGGTGGTCGAAACATGGCCTGGGGACTCCGGACTACAATTTGCGCAAGTAATCCCGCAATGTTTACATTTCACTTGAGTGTCCCTTTAAGAAGGCCTTTGTGAATATCTAGACGTCTACGCAATCACCATAGCGTTCCTCGCTTCTACGACAAAACACGGGCACCCAGCCCATCAACACTTCCCAGGGTGATGTTTTTGTGACATAATCGCGCTGATATTATCGCTTCTAAGACCGAAGAAATTTTATGGCGGTAACCTGTACGCAACAAGCTTCATCGTATTGTTATCGCCATTATTCAAGTGGTATGTTTCCAAGCTCGGCCACTTTTTGTAGCTGCACGGTTGTTTTATTTTGTTGTTTTCCCCACATTTATATCGTATTTTGTGTTGGTATTTGCATTTGTATGACCGGAAATGAAAAAGAAAGCTTAGGGGTATCCGTACGTATATTGTAGACCTAGGCCTTGCGACGTTGACTGTTTTTTTTTTCCTTTTGACGTACTTTGAAGTTCTTTTCAAGCGAAGCTTGTGGTGTGCGACTTTTGTCAGCTGTGGTGTTGTTGTAGGTGCCGTGCTAAAAAAATTACATGACACGGACTTTGTGGAGAAGGATCGCCTGCTAAGCTGGACGCAGTCCCCGAGATGCACAAAACTAACCACGTTTGATTGTAATTTGCGATTGAGCAATTAGCACTTGTCGCAAGTAAGTCTGGATGGACTCGAGCGTTATTTCAGCGGACAAACATCTAGCTGTCTGTTTCCCTCCCGCATCGTAGGCATCTTACGGTCAGCGTAACACAGCAGCCCAATCCTCTCTACCCATGAGGACACCGGGCTGTATGAATTGGGGTGGCAGGCGTACAGGGTTGAAACCTCCCGCCAGCACAACGGACATCTTAGTCAATGAGGGTATGAAACCTAGATAGGCGTGCACCCCCCTCCCTCCCCTCCCTTCGCTCCTAACCTGGGCCTGCACAAACCGGCAACCGGTTATTGCGCGTGCTTAGACGTTTAAAGCACTGCCCAATTCTCGCTGTAAAAGTCGTTCAAGCTGAAGAAGACATATTGGCTCTAACGAAGTTCCTGTTCATCCGAGAAAACTGCCCACCTAATCGACAAGCTGGTACTGGCCGCGGCAACGGCGGCGGCAGCGGCTTTCTGTTGTTTTCGCACCTATTCGCGCTTCGGTTCGGGCAGACGCTCATGTGATTTCCGCTGTTCTTCCTCCGAGCCAGCACGGTGCGTCTGTCCCGTAGGGAGTTAAAGCCTGGAAGGACTCGAGCTTTATTGTAGTACACACACATGTGACTGTCCGTTTACCTCCCGCGTCGTAGGATGACCGTTTGTGTAACCCACCAACCCAACATAAAGCGCTCGATTGTTGAGGATTAAGGTCCTACTAATAGTTTCAACCATACAGGTTCCTTCCTTCGTAACCTTGAGGAAAAGCTGCATTGAGTCAACAGACTTCCACGTTTAAATTTCCCGGCAGCACAACGAGAATGTCGTCGGTAGCGGCATGAAGCGTTCAATTGTGCGTGCCCGCCCCATTGCTTCCACCCCAACCACTGCACGCAGAAACCGGCAAGCCGTGATGGGCGTGAGCTTAGGCGCGAAATACAGGTTAGAAAATGTCGCGTGGAACGCCTTTCATGCGGAAGAAGAATTGTGGGCACACGTCAGCGTACAATCCGGGCAAGCCTCTTTGGCCTGATAATCGTGTTACAACGGTTATGAGCCGATTGCACAGCTTGTGAAACAGGCATCGGTGGTGGCGAAAGGAATAACAGTTGTGAAAGCGGTGTCGGTGGTGGTGAGGAAGAGCGCCGAAGCGACGCCTAGTAAAGCGGCTTCACCGGAATGAACACTGGGGGCGAGGGAGGGAGTTAGACATATACGTATTTGCAGTAAGACGTTCTCCTCACTGTCTCCCCACCTTTCCTCCCCCAGTTAGCGGTAGAAAACCTCCCTTCGCCCTCAGCTGGCATTCGCAAAATCCCGCGTATGCATGAGTGGCGCGCACGATCCCGCCATAGTCCCAGCCAACCACAGCCACTCCCTTCCTCTGGGCAAGGGAAAGATGGATCAGCTCGCTCCCCGGGCCCCTTTTTTCGTCACTTCAGGGCCTTCTGCGTCATTGGTAGGGTGCGCTTCGTTCGCTCGGCCGAAGAGCACGCAGCCTAAACGAACAATGGGAGCGGTACCTTGAACGTACCTATGCTCGGCTAACTAATCCTGTTTCGCTAATTGGAAAGCCAGACGACAAGCAAGGGCGCGACAGTTAAGGAGTTTCGGTAAGGCGTAGTTGGCATTATGCTTTCTATATGCTTTCACAGGGTTGGCAGTGCTTCACGCGTACGTCTATTACTGGTAGGGGAGGGATTGCTTACTTTATTCACTGGACTTTTTCCTCAGGGATATTTGTCGTTATTCTTTTTCTTTTTCCTCCAGTTTTTAAACCTTCCTTTTTCTATTTTTGTGACCATTTTCTACTCTTTTGTGTGTTATTTTTGTCTTTGATGACGTCGCTGTTAATAACTGGGTTTCTCACACCCTTTAATAAATGCTCGCCTTCAGCCTATAATATAATACAAACAAAAGAACAAACAGACAAATAAATACATATAAATAAATAAAAGCATATAAATAAATAAATAAATAAACAAAAATAAATAAATGAACCGTCGTCACACTCGCGTAATGATTGAGCCTGTTCTACAAAAATACAGATATAAAGAAATCTCAGACCGCTTATTAGTAACGCAGCGCGCTCGCTATTAGAAGGCTTTGGTTTGGCCCCAATCTTGGCGCAAACTTTTCTTCCCTTCGTTTCTTAACAATGAAAAGAGTGAAGACCGCTAGACCAAAATAAACAAAAAAAAACAAAAACAAAATACCGCTTTTTACTTCCTTGACCCCCTTATACTCCTGGTTTTACGTCTCATAGTGGTGGTAGCTATTACACAGAAGATGCATGTATATATAAAGAAACCCCCGATGATGTGGAGAAGAGCCCAATCGTGCAGGTAGGTTCGTTGTTGGGACATCGTACCCCCCATCTAGAGACATGGGTTTGGACCCTTTTACTCGACATCTCACTGCTGCACAAATCACTCAAATGAAGGAACAACAAAACTGCATAATATACGTCCCACGAACGCATGTTCTCCCTTTTTATTGAACGACATACCATCTCAGTGAGACCCAATAGTTTGTACACTTCCGCAGAAATTGTCTTCACCAATGCCGATTATTCAGCCATGCTGTTATTTGGAAGGGCTCTGTACGCACAATAACCATTTGTTCGTGACCCACAGTTTCTACAGGGGCAGTGATGTGGGCAATGCCTCGGCCAGATGTTAGCAGTGCACTGCAAGAAAGTTTGGGTGGAACGCATAAATCCCATGTATGTAAGGAAACATTCTACCACCAAAGAATGCTGCATCAATACCAGGTACAAATATTGTAAATAGTAACGGGGATATAGATACATTCCGCAGGGGAATCGTGAAAACGGGCAGTGTAAGTTATTGTCATTTTTGTTGCCCCGAAAAAATTACACAAGTGCACTTATCAAGCGAGTTTCTAAAGTCTTTGCAAAGGATGCGGCACCAATTTATACACATTGAGATGCGATGCTGCTATAAGCTACATGCTCTTGTTATAAAACTAATACTCGTAGCTACATTGGGCGACACCAGATGCCAAATGGGGCATCTGGTGTCAGAGTTCGAGCTTGTACATGTAGCCACCAGCTGTCTCCCATGATTCAATTTGGCAGCTTACCCGCATTTACTTCAGGGCATTGATATTTAAAGTAACAGTAAATCTTTCCGTTCCTTAAAAGTGTTGATCAAGACACATGCAACCCTATGAACAGCAAACAAATTTTAAGCCCAAATAAAGGCATTTCCGCCAACACTTTTACGAGAAATTTCTTTTGACATCTCAGGTATCTTTTGGCTTGGTTTGACTGCGCCTGCGGTGCAACTCGCCTACACTCCGATAGACCACGAGTCAGTCGGCCGGCCGCCGGCCGGTCGTCGTAGGGCGCTCAATCAGGTAAAACTTAGCAACGACAAGATTTAGGACGAGAAGAATGTGACGTTTGTTGTTTTGTAGGCTGAATCAAGCTTAGTAAAGCCGATAAAGTCACAGTAGATGCACAAAAGTGCTGATTCACTACGTATATTGGCTTACGACGCTTTGTTTACTTCACTTCACTCGGGCTGTGAACTGCCTGTGCCTCTGGTACGGCAGTAAAAAAATTAGGGACAATTAAAGGCGGGAGAAAAGTCACCGAAGTTAATATAGTAATTAAAAATGAAAATAAAGAGAAACGCTTATTTCAAATTGTAAAACAATGGTACGGGAAGCACTTTTTTCTCAGTTCACGGCGGTCAGAAGCACGGCCACAAATTTTCGGTCGCTATACCAGTCTGCAAAAGGCAGTCCCAAGTTAAAACACATTTTTGGAAATTTTGGGGGAACCCAATGCACATGCGTTATTCAAGAGAATGCGCATGTATAATGTTTAGAAAAATCACCCCGCCTGTACAATATATATTTCATAATACCTCTTGGAAACTATGGTGGTATTGCGAGTGGTCTGATGCAGTAGATGCGATGCGTTGCACGAGCAGGTTGGAATCTGAATGATTGATTGATTGATTGATTGATTGATTGATTGATTGATTGATTGATTGATTGATTGATTGATTGATTGATTGATTGATTGATTGTAGGGTTTAACGCGCCGACGCAGCGCAGGCGATGAGGCGCGCCGTAGTGGAGGGCTCCGGATTAATTTCGACCAACTGGGGATCTTTAACGTGGAATCTGAATGAGATGTTTTAGGTGATTTTTTTGTTTAGATAATAGTTTCTGTGCTGCGTTCACCATTGTGCGCCGCAACCGCTATTGCTGCATGAGCAAGTTCGCATATCGCGTGCAGGCTGACACTGCCGCGCTGGCGCATTCCCGTTGGCGGGGTGTTGAAATAAGCGCACACAGCTTGCGGTGCGATGCCGAGTTAGCCGACTGTCGGCCTGGTGCTAACGCGCCTCTTAGGATAGAAGAACGAACCAGGCAACGTTCGAAGGTTGGGGCAAAACGCCTCGCAGTTGAGCGTCTCAACTGACGCGACACGTCGTACACCTCGGCTAGTGAACTTCACGATTTTAAGCGGTGCCGGTAGGCTTACTTGACCCATGATACAGCTGACGACATGCATAAGCGCCATATGCCGATTCCTCAGATATCGAGAATACGCAACCAATGGCAACGTCGGAGGCCTAGGACGTTGTTGCAGGGAATAAAAACTAAAATTCGTTTGAACGACTTTTCAAATATAAACCACAGAAACGGCATTCAGACTTATGTGCTTGTTCCCAACAGTACAGAACTTAAAAAAAAACACCAACATCCATGCTCACGTGAGTTGGAATAATGGGTAAATTCTTAGACATTGCCCAATCACATCGCACGACGAATAGATGTCACCTGGTGTAGTTGTTGGGGCCATGAAATGTCGGATGCTATTTTTTTGTTTGTTAGGCCTACTAAATAAACTAATGATTTAGCGACCTAATAAATTATGGAAAATACATTTCTTTGAGCCAGTCTATCTCCTGCAACCGCAAACAAAACTTTGACAAATTCACGTTAAAGAGATTGTAATGAAGTCGGAAGCAAACAAAAATATAACCCTCAATTATCGAGTGGGTTTCTAAGTGCTAGATAATTGGGTAATTGCCAGAACAGCAAGATCTTCAAGCGAAGCTTACAATAACGAACTTGAACCCCCCGAGAGAGAGAAGGAATAACTTTATTTCTGACGAGGCTCAGTCCAGCGGGGTGTCCCTAAGGTGAGGGAGGCGCGAAGGTAATCCTGAGCCCTAGTGTCGTTCAGGAGCTGTAGCTTGGGCGAGGAGCTCCCGGTCACCTCCAGCCAGGTAGTGGGGGGGTTGGGTAAAGGGAGTGGGGGTAAAGAGGGGCATTCCCAAATGGCGTGTTGCGTGGTATCTCGAGCGGACATGCCGGGCAGTTTGGGGGGGGGAATATAATGTGGGGTAGTGGTGGTGAAGGACGTGTCTCGTGGGGAGGGAATGGGTCTGTAATTGTCGCCATAATCTTTCCAAGGGTGAAGGAAGAGACGTGTGAAGGGGGGGTTTGTTCTAGCCGCTGTAGGCGGTAATGTGTGGTAATCTCGCTAAAAATAAGCAGGGGTTAGAGAGCTTTTCGTGCGCCGCGCTGTGAGACGTCCACGTCTGGTTCTCGGTAAATGAGTCCTCGGCGGCCAGGTGGGCCTTTTCCCGCCCCACCAAAGCCCACGTGGCCGGTGGTCCAGTCCCAGGATTATGATTTTGTTGGGAGGAGTGCGGGATAGGAGAATTTGCGAGCACGGAAGGATACGTATCCCCGCGCAAAATTTCGCACGCCGGTCTTAGAATCGGAGAATATGTGAGAGGGGGGTGGTTGGTTTGTTATGGCCAGAGCTATTGCGCTTCCTCGGCCTCTTTGGGGGGGCTGTGCGGATGGTGGCTGTCGCTGCTGGGATCGGTCTGTCTTCTGTAATAATAGCAGCCGCAAAGTTTGTTTTCTGTCTATATTCCGCGGCGTCTACGTAAATGGAGTCAGGAGATGGGGGGAAAGGGGGGCGTAAGTGTGCCAAGGCACGGGTCCTTCGTCGGGTTGCGTGGTTATTAGGATACATGTGACGCGGAAGGGGGAGGATTTCGGGGTTTTTCGCGGCGAGATAGGGGTAGGGGGTGAAAGGTGGGGGGGGGGGAGCCTGGAGCAGTGAGACGCCATACAATAAAGCCCACCCTAAGGAGGTCTCATTGGGTGCTTTTCCCAGAATGCCCGATTTTGAGCAAAAAACTCGGGCAAGGCTGAGCCGTGGGGATAATAGTGAGCTCATAATAATATTTCATGGCAGGGTTAAAACGCTTTAAAAATGCGATTCATGTTTTTTTGCTGTTTATTGATTGACGTAATGGGTCCACGGCAGCGCGCTACAAGGATCCCGCCATTCGGCGGGTGCATCTTTCAGTGCGTTGTCTTTCTCCACCGCTGCCGTGTTGTCTACTGGGGGCAAGCAAATCCAACTACTTTATTTTATTGTACTTTTACTTTATTAATTTGTATTTCACTACAAAGTTGATTTATTGTTTTTTCGGGCGTTTATATGAGCGTTTTGTTTGAAATTTCTTGTCGTAAGAAGTAGTTTCTGCCGTCGCTAGCAGGCAGGGCAGAATGACTAAGGGCCCGCCCCGGAAAAAAAAAAAAGAAAGCGGGTGAAGTAAACACGCCACATTCAAAACAGTTGCTGCTCGTATTACGTTATCGAAACCCTCCACTTTTCGACACAAGATTTCCTCGGTGCGGTCCAGTCTGCTTACCTGTTCTTAAGGCGGAAGCCTGTAGATACGCATTTGTTTTCTTATACATGGTACTTCCCCCTTTTTTTCTTGCTTTCACAATTTGTTCTTTTGGCACGGATTACTTTAAACGGCATATTTTCTGCTATTGCGTGTTTGCATCAGTTTCTTGACTTTCATTTGTTCGTCTTGGTGTGCAAGGCAACTAGAACACGCCGCAGCCTCCCTAGGATCTGGGTTCTGTGAAGGCGGTACGCACATGTTCAACTCCCGTAACATCAAGTTCAGGCTTCACTCTGCACGCAGTATTCTACAACTGTTGATTTCCAAACTTAGTGTTATGAATTTTGCGAACTGGGCACATTAGTTTCTTATATCTCCCAATTGTGGGCCAATCCCCCAATTGGCCATGGGTTACGAAGGAAGGAATAGTGCAAGGACAACTTTTCAGATTGGTTTCCTATATTTTATTTTGATCTTCACCGCTGTGGTTCGACGAAGCTCTCCACAGTCGGTTTTTTTTCGTAGAGTTCAATCCCCTCACAACCATCTCTTCTACGTGCCATTCCCACTCCCGCTTACCCTCCCTCTGGCGTCACGAGGTTACTTTAATTCTTAGGTCTCCCCTACACTTGCTTTCGAATCTCTGCTTCCTGTCATACAACTGTGACGCTGAACAAAACCCGTTGAAATGTGGAAAGATAGCCTATGGCAATAGGCACGTGCGGTTGATTTTATTGTAGCGAGGATAATGAACAGTGCAACAGGCCGTAATGCCAACGGGGTATCCGCCGTACGAGCATCAACCATGTGGAAGAGGAAGATATGATTATGTCCAAGTCAGACGCGGGGATATGCGCTAAAGACGTGTCCAGGGAAGACGATGAACCCCATAAGGTGCATACGCGAGAAACGGTCTGGATTATCTCAACGCTCGGACCTGCACTCTTCTCGGCTTCACCCTTGCGAATAAACCATCTCAACAGGCTATCGGTGCGTCGACTGTCTCTTTGACAGTGTATGTGATACGTATAAGCTATTCTGCCACGTTTTCACAAGTAATGAGCGTCACGCTACCCTCTGAGGGAGACTGTCTGCCACGCTCATGATAAAAAAAACGCACCTTCATGCAACGCCTCGTTGAAAACTGTTTTGCGAGCAGATGGTAACTGAAGCGCACGCTCCGGCTTCCTGCGGATAGATGCGCCGTAGGAATCTGCAAAAGCCATGTACTCCAAACCACCTAAAAGAAAGGCGAGGTCTTGGAAAGACGTCTTCACTGATCATATTGAGCACACAAGGGCTGACAGTCGACTGGTGGCGGTCGGTGGTGCGGTCGCCACCGACGCTTGTGTTGAAGCTGCCCCTCACGTGAAACCGCAGCGCACACTACACTTTCTCCTACATGATCATGGAACAAAAGCCACCTCTAAGTCGCCGCAAATGGGAGTCAGTCTCCAGACGACCACACGACCAGTGCATAGCCCTTTCCGAGAGATAAAAACGAGCTCGAAGTTTTTCTTTCGCTTAAAAGACCTGTCCGGGTAGAACTATGCCAGCTACGGCAACCATAAAAATAAACCACCCCGCAGCAACATTTACCAACGGCGTATCGAGTTCCACTCGGCCTTGCAAAACCATGCCTGACTGTCTTCCGAGTTGTAATGTCTGTCAAACCCCACCCAGCCCATTCGTGGGGGTGGCCCCCTAACAACCGAAACCGAAGCCACACCCACGAATGACGCCCCCTTTTTTTTGGGCGTAGCCCGTAGCCCCGGCCGGACTGGAGGAGCGGCGAGCGCGCACTTTCATACGGCCTGCGCACCCCCGAAGGAAACCATACAGCAGATTCTTGACAGAAATGGGGGCCCCTTCGAACCAACCCCCCTACCCTTCCAACGCCCCCTTTTTTCTTATTAGTTTTGCCCCAAACGCCTCCGGGCCCAATACCCGATTCCCCACGTGTTTTTGGGGTCCCCCCAAAAACCCCCGGAAACCCAAAAATGCCTTGCTCTTATCCACCGAAACTCTTTTTTTCCCTTTGTTGGCCAGATGAGTTTTTCCGACGGTTTTTTTCCGCGCTTTTTTCTGCCGGGGGTTTCACCCGGACCGGAAGCGGGAATTACCAAAAAAACCCTTTTGCCCAAGGGGATTAAACCCTTTTTTTTTCACAAAACCTTTGGCCCGGTCCCCTGCCCCCGGGCGTGTGCAAATTTTTTCTAACCCAAAAAAAATTTAAAAAAGGGGTTTTTTTCAAAAAAACCCCCGGAAAGTTTGGGCCGGGGGGGTTTATTGCCTGTCTCACCATTCTCATATAATACAGTCGCTGATAAAATATGAAGACTCGCATATTTTTCGTCATGTACCCCGCGTTAAAATGGTTCTTTCAAATGTTTGATCCGGCGCTTTCGGATTATAATGTTAGGCAGTTTGACCCTATTACACTGAAAATTCAGAAGAGGGGAAGGAATCGCCTATTTTAAAAACGCCCATGTAAATGAACACGGACAGGTATCACCTGTAGCCACGGCAGGCTAGGGCAGCGGCAAATGCGCGCTCGCCGCCCTCTACCCCGCCCGTGCTGTAGGTCAACTAGCGAAAGGGGTTTGGGCCGCAGCGCCACGAACTAGCGGCGCGGGGAAAGGTGGGAACTATACCCGAAGCGCAGGCCGTATGAAAGTGCGCGCCCGCCGCTCCTCCAGCCCGGCCGTGCGTAGCCACGAAGAAGTCATTTGATGCCCGCTAGGAGCGACAAGAACTTAGAACAAAAGGCAAAGGAAGCCTCACGCACCCGTCAGCCAATGGGGCCACAGTCGCGGGGGTGTTCGGTTCGAACTGGTGTTTACTATTGCAAGAGCCGATAGGAGAAAGGGGAAGATGACACGATTTTCCCTCGGGAGCCTTCTTCATACACAGTGAAAACACAGTCGATGGGCCAAAGGGCACAAATTCAAAATCTAAAACGCCCTCGCCAATGCTCAATCACGCTCTTAACAAGGGACGATTTCTGATAAGCGCCCGCCGTGGACACTCAAGCAACCGTAAACAAAACCCATATTTGATTGCCGGGAGCAGGGCGCGCCCCGTTCGCTAGAGTAGACCCCTTTGGGTTATTTGGTTTGTGCTTGCGCAAAGCTGCACTGGGACTACCTTCAAGCCACGTAGCGCAAATAATTCAGTGGGAGAACAGAACATCGAAAAAAAAAGCCCCCCCGCCCGCATCTTCCCTCGGGGGGAACACGGGGTAAATCGTCGATAAAGGGGTGATAGCATTGCGCGAACGTTGCGTAATTGGGTAGTTTGTGGTTACCGTTTGGATGGGGGAGGGTTTCGTCTTCATTATTTTATTGTTTTTATTTTGGGACACAGGAAGGAAAGGTTTAGGGTATTGTGATCATTATTTTATTTGAGCGCAGGTGACTGAATTCCGAGCGGGCCCCTCCGCCGCTTATATAAACTGCGCGCGCTGTAGCGGGAGAGGAGTATGGGGGAGATACGCGCATGCGCACACTTCCGTATACAAGCCCCCGCCCTTTCCACACCCCCCATGGCGCTGTTATCACGCAGCTTGCACGCCGCTAGCACGCCGCTATTTCGTGTACATCTGCCGCAGCCTGCTGAGCGCGACGGACCGCACGGGGAAAATACTGCGCATGCGCGCGCAGACGCGTTCCTCCCCCACCGCCCCAGCTGCTGTTGAGAGCGACGAGGCGCACGGGGCAGCTACACGCATGCGCGCGCAGACGCGCTCCTGCCCCCACCGCCGCAGCTGTTTTTGAGAGCGAGGAGGGTAAGGGGGAGAGACGCGCACCTGCGGAGGGAGCGTGGGGACGGCGCCGACAACATCGACGAGTGACATCGCGAGCCTAAGAAATGCTCCGCATTTAAAACTGACCGGGTGTGGCTAACAGCGAGGCTGGGCATTTCAAAGTAGCAGTGGGGTTGTCTAGTTTGCGCCTGGGAATGACTATTGCACATCTATTTCATATGTTGCTTCGTGCGGAAGATAGCACAAACCGTACTTTATGAACGTAAGCGCCCCAATTAAGCGCGCTGATTATGCCAGGCTTGCTGCGTGAGATTCCGGTGGTTTCGATCGAGGTATATCGAATGCCCACCATCACTACTTTCATAACCCAAGCAGGTGGAAACTCGGGAGTAGGCGGAACTTGGGCCATCTGGAATAGTGCTCATGATGACGATGATAACTTAAGCTCACGTTCGGAGGTTCGGAGGTCGTTCGACCGTTCGTTCGACCGAAAAGAATGCGGTTATGCGGACGCGCGATCGTAGAACGTAAATTCATTTTTGAAATTAAGAAATAATTGATAATATGGATAGTGGCAAAACAAAAAAGTTCAAATAAATTTAGATGTAAAATTAAATCCAAAATAAAATGAAATTTTAAAAACAAAATGTGGCCAATATAATTCGAAGCTACATTAAATGTAGACGTAGGTGCTAGCTGCGTCGGGTGATGCTCAGCCGCAGATATCGTTGAGCATTGCATTTTCTCCCACAGGCTTGGTGTGTTTTAAGTTTTTCTTGCGTGCATGGAGTTTCTATGTTGCTAACAAACTGTGTGCATTTCCTAACATTCCTCTTTTCTCCTTGCTTAAGGGTGAAGGTACAACACACTACAACTACTTTCTCATATTCCGCCACCTAGGAGGCATTTTTGAAGTTTTTATGCATCATATTTTTCTGCCATGCACTTTTTCGCAAACTGTTTGCCTCAATGCGTGCGTAAACAGTAAAGAATACATCAAAGATGAAGCACTGAAGGTGTTAGGGTAGAACGAGAATACTACAAGTATAAAATCTTAACTCCTGAACAGTGTTCGGCAGCTCTTTGTCGATAGAATTAATATTTACAGTATGTGCCCAAATGCCCTTTTTTAACACAAATTCTGAAAATCGAACTCCTGATTATCCATGGTTCGCGTTATTGACCCTCAGCTTCAGTGATCCGTTGCAGAACTGGCTCTCGGACAATGATGAATAAGTAGTTTTGATAAACGAAACGTTAACTTGTCACTAAAATTTCCAATTTTCGCGCCGGCACAGAGAGTATAGCACTTCAGGTCAGTGATCAAACATTTCTTTAGGGTGAGCAGCGTACATAAACCTAGAGAACAACCAGGTGGAAAATAAAACGGTGATCAGTAGCACATTGCGTATGTTATCGTGCACGTGTGGTTAAATCCCTGCGTACTGTGCTGTGCTGGCAATATTTGCTCAGGAAGGGGACCGACACGTCTGAAGAGGATGAGGCTTTTATGAAATCTGGAAAAGTGGCGCGAGCCGACGCAGCCACATGAGCATGCGGCAGCTCGTGGCGGACCGAATGAAATGATGATGATTAGCGTCGTCTGCTACAAAGGATCACAAAGAGGAAGTCACAACAGTCTCCCCCGCCGAGAGATAACGCTAAGTGACCTCCAAAGGGTTGAGTAGCAGTGAGGGACGCCTGACTGTAGCGCCGCAGGAAAAGCGTAGACTGCTGGACCTGACGGCTCCGTCCCCCTTCTCCCGATCGGCTCTTCCACCCATGTCAAGGTCTCCAAATGTCTTGGACGGTAAGTCTTTCCGTGTAGCGCACTGTCCTTCAGTAAGTCGTCGAATCTTTTTTTTGGTTCCAGGGGAACGTTCTGATCATCGATCCTTTACCATCCACAGAGCGCTTTCTCCGCCATCGATGTTTATACCGTCAAACTTATTGCACCTTAGAATGAGTCCCCAGTGTTTTGCAATCCAGGCTTACCTAGCTGAGTTTGGAGCAACAAGGGTTTCTGCAGGAAGGAAGGTCGCTGTAAACGGAAACTTTTGTTAGCAGGTGTCGAATTGCTAGTAAATGTGTCGTTTTGGAGCCTGCTTTTGCGGATTTTCTTCGTGAAGTTGACTTTTCAGCTGCTGTTCTCATGTTGGGCGTCTGCTCGCCGAAACTTTTCTCTTGACACTTCACTCCTGGCTCGTTATGATGTCTGCTGGCATGTGCTCTCTTCGTTTTGCGTTTGTTCTTTTTAGACGGAGTTGGTTTAATGCAATTCGCTCACGAAGACTTTCAGTTTTCTTTGACTCCGTGAGGGAGTGCCGAAGGTTCTGGGGCTTGGACAAAAATGTATCCAAGCGCGTGTTGCAACGAATTCCTAGCACTCTGAGGCTTCCGGGAGGCTAGCAGAGGGGTTTTTCGGGTGGAGACATTCCTTGTTCTAAGGTGGAAACTGCAACAGGGTTGTTGCTGGCCTGTTTACAAATGCTCGTGGAAGCTTCTTGTACGATCTCTCTTTCTTTGTTCTCCATCGTTTTTCATTAGTGTCGGCTCCTATGAGCGGATCGTTCATACCTATCAAGTACTGCGGTGCTCGGTTTGCCAGTGGGTAGCGGTTTTCGGCGGGTTAAAACAAATGCTTCAAGGTGGCCGTCATAAGGACAGCACTCGAAGTAGCTTCAAAAGGCGCGCGCCTTAGGCATTTTCGAGAAGTTAAGTCGGATAGCGGATAGTCTGGTTGTGGGGATGTCCACTTGACTTTATTCGGGGTGTTGCGCTCTGACGTTTCTAGCATCAATTCGCTGCCCATCGTTTGTTTGTCTTCACCCTTTACTCTGATGCTTTCAAGGTCCCTTAAACGAGTCACAAGTTTCGAGACCACTTGGTCTTCAACGGACAATCGAAGCACGACAGCACTGGCACACTGAATGATGTCGGCTGCTACAGGTAATTTGCCTTGTACACTCCATCCTAATCTTGTCCCACGACTTTCAGCTTTCCGTGCCCTGGAGAGAGAGAGAGAGTAAATGTTTATTGAAAAGTAGCAGAGGTCGGCCTGAGAAGTTGATCTTGGGCCTGCTACTTCCCTCTGGGGGGAGGGTACTGAGGACTGAAAGAGAAAGGAATGAATATGGAAGGTATGAGAACTGACAATGAAAGCGACAAATGAACTATGTACAAGCAGAAAAACCAATAAACGTCTCACGTACAACGGGGCGCTGAATCAGATGACTACAGCTCACTTTTTAGCACATGACTATCATCCATGAAAAAAAAAAGAAACTGCTCAGACATTATTTGGCAGTCTGTTCAATTTTTTCGCGACCTAGAGGCGAGAATCCAAAGAGGATTCACCAAGAAATGTAAGCAGGGCTTTAACGGCTAGGCTTTGCTTCCTGTTGTCAGCCCACGTGCCCAAAATCATTTGTTCGGACAGAGGGCGAGTGTCCAAGCGTAGTAAAGCTGTCTCGAGGTTCATTCGCTCACTAGAGTACTTTGGACAAGCACTAAGCAAATGTTCGGTAGTCTCAGGACAACCACACATAAGGCAGTCTGGGCTGTCCTCTAGTCCGACTGTGTGAAGATACTTCCGAGTCAATGCTACTCCAAGACGCAGCCTGTGTAGCAATGTCTCTTGACTTCGGCGAAGGCGAGGAGCATGACTGACCCAGAACTTCCGCTCTGGATCGAGCTTGTGAAGGCGTTCATGTCGATTCTGCGGGTCCGGCGAATGCAAGGCTGTAGCTTGTTGACGTGCTCCATAGAGTATGGCGTTAGCATCCTGCTGGAATTGGAAAAAAATCCCACATGGCGTCTTCGGTCTTAAGACAACTTTCACTATTTTACATCAGTGAAATGTACGGAGAGGCGTTGCATGTCTTTGTGGACGGCTAGGTCACGGCGTCTTCGTCGGCAGAGGCAGTGGGTATGCCTGGGAAGAACCTGATCCGTGCACTGGTTTTACGGTATGGGTTACCAGCTCCCAATAATAGTCCGAGCCAATGATACTCGCAATCTGCTTGTCCTTCATACCTTGCCTGCGTATCCAGGTGCATCTTGTTCATTTGCCGCTAAAGCTCCATCTCCTGGTACGGGAATATTTTCAGTGCATATTGTGAGCACTTAGAGGGCTTCGATACTGATCGGATGTTTTTTGTTGGCAGTGACGAAGAATACTTGCACCTTTCTTATTGTTTTCCGTATATTTTCACCTCCAAACACGCCTGCGGGCAATGTTTCCTCGCCCAGCGGTTCGCCACCGAGTCTTTGCGAAGCACTGGCTGTAATGAAGCTCCGCTGGCTTTCCTCCATCGTAGAGAACTCGGTAGCGCCGTGATGTTGTCGCGCCTGCTATTTTGGCTGAGAGAGTTTGCAGAAGCACGACGGAGCCTGCCTGCTTCGCGACCAGGTTGGCTGGTGTAGACGTCACGTTCTCCATGTCTTTCCTACTTCTGTCTTGGCTACACACGGATGTCGCGTGCCTTCTCGTGCACCTGCCACATCTTAGCTGACTTCTGCAATCTTTCGCCAAGTGGCCCTTCTTGAGACAACGGAAGCATCGTCCAGCTTTGGCGAGAATCTCCTTTTTGCACGAAAGGCTCAGTTCCTTTGAATCGCAGCCTTCGGCAGAGTGCTTTCCAGACTGGCAAAAAAGCAATGCTGCGGTCTGCTCCCGTAGCTTTGAAGAGCAGCTGCTGTGGGAACGTCACACGGCTGGTTGGCTTTTCGTGCTTCTTTCTCTGGGGTGCGATGAAATTTTTCTTCTGCGCATCTAGCAACAGCTTCTCGACACATAGGCTCGTGGTCGAAGAATTCCAGAAGCAGCTGAAGCTCCTAATCGGTAGAGGCCGTTGGACCAGATGAGTCGCCGTGTCGGTTCGATGAAGCGCCATCTGTGGAAAATGGTGTCTTGCGTCCCTCATGGAACCGCTGGACCATGTCCGTCAGTATGACCCTTAGCAGTATTTCACGCACCATGGTGAAGTAGGCCGTGGAGCTCGTGCTAAACGCCTTGAGGCTTCGGATATGAACCTGGACCCGATCGTAAAAGTGCCTTAGTTGTCGGACATCGGATGACGACGACACCGGCTTCAAGTCCAGGAGACCTCGCAGGTGACCTTGCATGATGATGCGGTAACCTCTGAAGCGCTTCTTCAATATCTCGATGCCGTCCTTGTAGCATTCATTGGTAGCTTGCAGTCCGGCTATGGCTGATGCCGCTGCTCCAGTCACGAGGCTGCTCAACTTGAACTTGTCAGCCGTGCTGAGCTCGTCGTTGTAGTGGACGGCTGCCGAAAACTGCATCCAGAATCGGTGCCACGATCTGCGGTTCCCGTCAAATATCAGGAGCTCTAGGTGGAGAAGCTTGCATTTGCCAGTTGGTGATGGATGGATGGTTCTCGGACGTGGCGTTAAAGACCGGCATTCTTGCAGCTTGAGTCGAAGATTCGCGGTAGTGCTGACAACCTTGTCGCGACATTGTCCCGCACTTTCGTCTCGCTGTCCACTAGGTCATCCGTTGTCTCATCAAAGATCGCCTAGTTCAACTTCTCTATCTGGCCAAGATCACAGTCACCTCTCTAGTTCCCCTTATGTGGTCTTCCGCTTCCGCTAGAAGCCCATCCAGTTGCTCTCGTAGGCTGCGGCATCATTGAAGCTGTCGTTCCATTCGGATGCATGCAGCTGGGAACCCTCGCCAAGATCACAGGCGCCGCGTCGTTTTCTCTGCTTTCCCGGCTCCGTGCGTCGATGTGCTTGGCGTCGGCTAGAAGTCCCTGGTTTCGCCACCTTGTGTTGGACCTCTGAGTCCTCCAGCTGCGGCGGGATCCTCAGGAAGGAGAGCCACACGTCCACACAGGATGATGCTTTAATAGAATTTGAAAGAGTGGCGCGAGCAGACGCAGCCACGCGAGCATGCGGCAGCTCGTGGCGAGCTGAATGAAATGATGATGATTAGCGTCATCTGCTACAAAGGATGACAAAGAGAAAGTCACAACAGCATGCAGTCTTATCTGCCGGCCTTCTGGCTTGCAAAGTGACACTATTTAGGTTTTCATGCAGTATACAGGTTTTGCTTGAGAACGAACGTACAAGTTTCTTTGCTGCTGTAGAAACGGAGGCTAGTGTCTTCCGTTACTGTTCTCCTGTTGGGTCAGCACTTTAAGCAATTAACGAGGAAAAATAGAGCCATAAAATTTTGGGGCCTCACATTTCATAAAAAGGTACGCTTTTTTACTGCTTGCTACGAGGGGAAAGATAGTTCCATGAAAAGATGCCACACAAAATGAAATAATCTATAAGCTCCACCAAAAAAGAATTTTGAATTCGATACTGCACTTTGGCTATGTTTCCTAGCATCAATATCTTTCAAACAAATTCACTAAAATACAACTCAGCAGTGCCTATGAAATGCCAACCTGCACTCACACAAGCTCAATTGAAAACGTCCATTGTCGCCTTACGTCGTAATGCTTACGACTCTATTTTTTTAGCAGTTGGTTAATTTACAGCGTGCTTCCGTATTAACTTTATATTTCAAACAGTAGTTAACTCAAACACGTACATTTCCCAAACAAAAAAAGGTTATTGTAATAATAATCATCATCTTTTTCTTCCTGTAGTCCCAAATTTGGGATCTGTTAGAGAAATCAATGAGTTCATGAACGGTTTTTTAGGTAAAATGAAGCAGCAGCCCACGGAGGGCCTCCCATTGTCTACTCGCTCCGGCGGATGGCGACCGCCGTGACAGCCACTGCGCCACGAGCAAAGAAATGCAGCACGGGAATAGCGTCCTGTGCTTTATTTCTTTGCTCCTGGAAATACAGTACGGGACGAGCGTGGCCACGCGAGGCGACGTTTACCCTCTCTCTTGCGCAATTAGGTTCTTTCCGCGGGCGGAGTAGCAGTTGATTGCTGCCAAAAATAGTACACTGTCAATCTGCTTCTATTGCGAACAGCTGTCTCTCATTGTTTGACCTTACTTGATAGGGCAACCATTGTCGCATTGCTGGAAGTTTTAAGTAAGCTTTTGTAAGGTCAACCGTTGGCAAAGTGATCAATCAAGAGGTGCACTCAACCGTTCGATGCTGTTGCAGACTAAGAATACCAATTAAGCGTATGGAAGAAATCTGCGCCGCCAAATAACAAATACTACAAATTCGGAGACATAGCTAACGGGAGTTGTCGGACAAGTAACTCAAGTAACTCACACCCACAACAATCGCCCATGTGACGTCACTTGGACTCACACAGGTGGCTCTGGAAAGATTGAAAGCAGAGATTCTGCCAGCTGTTATTTGGAATCTGCGGGGGCGGCGGCCCAAATGCAGCAGCAGCGTCGGCCACGGCCGGTCTAGAGCGGGCGACACCGCCGCTGTAGCCCTTCCGTCAGTCGGGAGACAGAAAACGGAAAGCAGCGTCTATCGCAGGGTGAGACAGCAGAACCTAACCATCTTGATGTGCTATATCGGGGTTACACCACCGCGCGACAGATGCGCAGACATCGAATCAATTTGGCAGGTGAGCTTTGTGACTCCCATTTATACCGATTTAAAGTAGATGAAAGCTCAGGGAATTTTTATAATCCATATTTTTTACAACCAGTTGCTCCTTTCGCCTTTTGTAATACCTGTTAAAACACAACCTAATTGGGCTTCCCCAATTTTGAAAACACACTCCCATTCGTGACAAGCATGGCGAAAAGGTAACGTTTCTCTAGTGGCTAGATGTCTGTAAGTGCTCTCCATATTTTGTTTTCTGGCCCTGGAAACATAACTTTAACGTATCTTTGCCGTACGACCAGTTAATTCTGTTGGATTCGGGGCACCCAGGAAGTGTTGTCGAACACGTTAATATAGCCGTGCGAAGAAATCGTGGAAAGGACGCGAAGCTGCGCCAAAACAGGTCCAAAACAACCATTGCTACAGATGACGACAAAGCCGGCGGAGTGGGCCCCGCCGTTGCGCCAGCCGGGGCAGCCAGGCTACTACGCCCGGGGAACGCTGAGTAATAGCGCCCATTCCCCGCGTCGTGTATGCTGTGTACGTCACTGAGGGACCGTAAGGGCTTGTCGGAGAGAGCGAAGTCGGCACTCCTTTTTATCTTACTCCGGGGTCGCCTCCGAAAAGTGCCCTCCCTCTCTTCAGCAGCTGAATAAAACCAGCTTTTGTCTCCCCGCAACCAATTGTGTTTGCGTAGCTTAGTCGCACGGGCTCTCGTTCGGCTTCTGTTTGGGCCGAGGTTCGATCCCTGGCGTGGTTTGGAGTTTCTTGTGGCGCCCCCCACGACGAAACCGTTCGCTGGTCGAGGCAGAAAGGTTTGCTTTAAAAGCAAGGACATGCAAAAGGCAGGGACATTGTGATGTATAGAGAGCAGTACGGAAGATGGGAAGGATTGCCTAGTGCAGGAGCACAGTGCCGCGCGTTCAGTGTCCGGGCAAGGCATTTGTCCTCCCTATGAATGTGACAGATTACGTAGCCGGTGCGCGCTCAGCACAGTAGAGTAGATGAATCAGAGATGGCGCTATTGACGCCTTGATGAGAAAGCTTATCCTTGCCTTGAGGCGCCCGGCATTGGCGCTTCGAAACTATAACGAGAAAACTAGACACAAAAGTGCGCATAAAAACAGTATGTTTGACGCTGTGTCACAGTTGAGTAAGAAAGAAAGTGAAGATAAAGAGACCAAAAAGGCGCTGTCACATTTTCCAGTGCTTGCGCCCCACGGAGTCAAAGGGTAGACAGCATGAGCTGTATCCCGCGTTCCCAATTTGTGGACAGTTGTGAATACGTGGATGTGTTTCGCGTGCATTTGTGTGTGCGTGCGCGGGCCCGCGTCGGCGTTTGCATGGCGGTCATGTGGCAAACATGGCTGTGTATCTGTTCTTTTCGTTGCAAATGGCGACGAGAGACGATAGTCCATTGGCGCCCCTGCCAAGTAAATGCCTCCCTTCTCTTTCCGGGTCACCTCTCATGCTGTTCCTCTCCCGTCTCGTCCCTCCGAAGATAGTGCGCTAGAGGTTTGCCAAAGCCAAAATAAATTTACCGCGTTCCACTGCTCCAAGTGCCTTGATGCCAGCGCTGCCGTACGGCGGAGAAGGGCGGGAATCAAGGCGCCCTACTGCAACGTTTATAGAACCGCCTTGCCGCCGTACTCCACGTCTGTTCCAAGCGCAACGTTGACTTTATCTAGTCGAACGTTTCGTTGCTCTTACCGTTTGATTTCTTGAATGTTGCGAGGAGCTTTTCGCAATGCGTGGAACAGCAAGCTACGATTTTGAGGAGTTGATGTAGTATTTCATTTTCTATCGCAAGAAACCAAGAATCCGTGAATTTTTTAAATAAAGGAACAGTGCAAATATCACTTATGTATCGATTTTCTGCCTTATATTTGCGTAATGTCTTCTTGTACAACAATGATGGCAAGTATGAACATTGACAGCGGACTTAGACGTTTAGATTGGGCTGTGGGTATATAAAACTATTGCGGAGCCTTTATTTTACTTTGGCCGGCTGGTTGAATGGAGTCACACACAGAAATACAGACCAAAATTTCTGCGTGTAAGTAGCCCAAGAAAGATTATCGTATTTAAAGCCATACATTACAATTAGAGGAAAGCGGCTTACTTCAGCGACCCAGCTGCCTCGGAATTCGTTCTTATGTATATTGATTGATTGATTGTGGGATTTAACGCGCCGACGCAACGCAGGCGATGAGGCGCGCCGTAGTGGAGGGCTCCAGATTAATTTTGACCACCTGGGGATCTTTATCGTGCGGCGAAATCTCGTACACACGGGCGTTCTTACCTTTCGCCTCCATCAGAAAAGCGGCCGCCGCGGCCTGGAATCGAACCCGCGACCTCGTGCTCAGCAGCGCAACGCCTTAGCCACTGAGCCACCGCGGTGGGTTCATGTATATTCGCCCACGCGGACGCCGACAGTCGCAAAAGCCACCGCGCCAAGATTTTAGGAATCTGATGGCTCCGGCAGCGCAGTGGAGATCTTCACGAAGCGTGTCTCGGCGATGGTCCACCAGCTCAAGGTCGACGGCTCCTATCCCGACAACTACCACATCGAGCAGCTCCCAGTCTACATCCAGATCCAGATCTGGTAGAAGGAAGAGCAGCTCCTATCCACAAGCAGAGAATGAAAAGGTGAGCTGGGCTGAAGTTCTTTCTCTCAATGCTCACGCCCCCAACTCCGTGTCTACGAAATGTAACCAGATAAAAGCTGAAAACGATAGGAATAAAGCTGGGTGCTCTAAGCTGGAAGCCGAACTTCAGAATATAAAAAAAAGATTTTGAGTCCTTAAATACATCAGTAACCCTGTCTTCAGAAACTCAAAACCACTTCGGTGCGCCTGAGAAACGCCGCCCAGTGGACGAGAACAAAGGACACGTTGAAAACTCTGCAGAAATTCAGCAGCTAAAATCAGACATGAGAGAAGAAATGAAGCAATCCTCAGAGGCAAAAACCAAAAAAATTTGCGAAATGATAAAAGAACAAGTAGCTATCTTTACGAAAAGCAGGCAGGGCAGGGCAGGGTTTCGGAGCAGATAAGAGCACTGACACAACAGGTGGCCGCCCTAGCGGCTACCGCAGACCAGCTTCAACAGTCAAACGCCGCTATAACCAGTCGTGTAGAAGCCTTAGAAAGCCCAGGTGTGCAGTCTTTGACCAGACATTCGCGTCGAGATAAACCGTACGCGCGACCATCACTGCAAGAAACTCAAGACAACTCGAACATCCTTAACCATGGCAAATGAATGCAAGAGGAGGCAGGAGCTAATACTATGGAAGTGGAACTGCAAGAGCATAAAACCCAAAATCGCATCTCTAATGCAGTACATGGGGTCCGGCTGCGGAATGCCTGATGTCATTGCACTTCAAGAGACAAACGTGCCAGCAAAGCTACCGGGCTATGTTGCACACGGGGACACCGAAGGACATAATTTAAGCACCCTCATACGGAAAAGCATAACTGCAATTCAACACTCCCTAATTCAGCAAGAGCAAGTAGGAATCTTGTCAGGACTAATACCGACAAACGCGGGGAAGGCCAACAGTCTTTTCACACTAAACATGTACTGCAGACCAACGCACAAGACGTCTGAAATCTATTTTATTATTAAACAGGCGGTCACCAAATCGACAGGTAACTCGCTCATTGTGGTCGGGAACTTTAATGCCGTACACCCCCTGTGGGGTTATGGCTATACGAACGGCAGGGGCACAGAACTAAATCTCGCCATCGAGGAGCCGGATCTCACGCTAGTGACTGACCCGTCGGTACCTACGAGAACTGGCAGCAGCGTGACCAGAGATACATGCCCCGACCTTGCGCTCATTCAAAACATTAACCAAGTTCGATGGTGTAACACTGGAGAGAACCTGAGCAGTAACCACGACATAATCGCCACCGTAATCCTTGCGGACGATTACAGTGCTTATGTCGGGGAAGCGAAACTCACAGACTGGAGCAAATTTCGAGAGCGTCGAGAGACTCAGTCTCCAAAAGAAATTGAAAGTATAGAGGATTGGGCCAGCGAAGTCAGGGCGGACATTAAAGCCACGACGAAGAAGGTTCACCTCATGACGCAAATACCGCACGTCGACACCAGGCTACTCCACATGTGGGAGGTCCGGAGGAGTCCCATTCGTCGTTGGAAACGACAGCGACTTAACCGAAATTAAAGAGACGCATTGGCTTGCTTACTGAAGAAGCGGCCCCGTACGCAGTCCAGCTCACTCGAGAAAATTGGCTCGCACCCTGTGACCAGTTAAGGGAGACCCTCAGTACCTCCAAGGCATGGAGGTTGTTGAGGTACCTTATAGACCAGACAAAAAGCAAGGGTGAGTCCGCCAGAGTAATGGCCCCTGTTATGCACTCGTTCCCCGGTACGCAGGACCACCTCCTTCAAGAACTGCAAACAAAATATATACCAAAATCTTCCACGCCACCCTTCCCGAACTGCACAGGACAGCCCAACCCCAATTTGAACAACGACATTCAAATCTTCGACGTCAAGGCAGCACTTGCAAAAATTCGCAGGAATACCACTACCGGACCAGATCAAATAACAAACAAGGCATTGGTGAATCTTGATACGTCCTCGGTGATTGCGCTAACCGCATTTATGAATACTTGTTGGAGCGACGGTACGCTCCCCGCGGAGTTGAAGACGGCCGAGGTCTGCTTCATTCCGAAAACGGCGAAATAACCAGACATCGAAAACCTCCGCCCGATCTTCCTCACCTGCTGTGTGGGGAAGCTACTCGAGCATATCATCCTCGAAAGACTTCAATCCTACCTGGACGGAACAAACAAGATGCCACCAACGATAATTGGTTTCCGCCATCACCTTTCAACCCAGGACATTCTCCTCCAGATAAAAGAAGATGTAATGGGGAGGCAACCGCCACACTCCGAAAGCCATCCTGGCCTTGGACCTGAAAGGGGCTTTCGATAACGTCACTCACTAAGCGATTCCGACCAACTCGAGCAGCCTTGACTGCGGAACACGGACTTACAATTACGTCCGAGATTTTTTTATCAAATAGAAAGGCCATGCTCAGGCTTGGTGACTTGTCCTCCTTTCCCATTGACGTGGGTGGCAGAGGCACACCACAAGGAGCGGTTTTATCTCCCCTACTTTTTAACATAGCCCTTATAGGCCTACCTACCAACCTGGGGGCCATCCCGGATCTACACCACGGCTTATATGCCGATTATATTACAGTGTGGACAGGCAGGGGTTCGGTAGGCGAGATGCAGGACCGTCTCCACCTGGCCGCTGATGCTGTGAGTTACTACGCAAGGAGGTGCGGGCTTTTCTGCTCACCACAAAAGTCCGAACATCTTATGGTCGAAAAGGGGAGAAGAAAAAAAGTCCAAGATCCGGGCATCCAGATCACCCTGGACGGTCATACCAACCTACCGTCACCTCACATCAAAGTCCTAGGTATGACTTTTCAAGAGGACTGTTCAAACACCATTCTTATTAACCGGCTCAGTCACACAACGGGACAAATTACCCACATGCACCGAAGAATAACCACCAAAGCGAGGGGAATGAAGGAGGAGGACACCCTTCGTCTGGTAGAGGCCTTCGTCATCTCACGCATTACCTACGCCATTCCCTATGCTATATTAAGCAAGGGCGACTTGGCCAAGGTTGACACCATGATCCGGAAAGCCTATAAGCATGCTCTGAGGCTCCCTATTAGTACCTCGACCGACAGGCTTTTGAAATTGGGCCTACATAACACGGCCGCCGAACTACTCGAGGCCCACTTCGCCAGCCAGCGTCTGCGACTAAGCACGACGCCCTGCGGGAGGAGTCTCCTCACCAGACTGGGAATGGCGTCCCCCGAAGAAAGATTCTACCAATTACGCGACGTACCTCCAAAAATGAGAATAAACATTGACGTTGCACCTATACCCCGTAAGATGGACCCTACTCACCACGCAGGGAGAAGAGAAGCAAGAGTGCGCACTCTCGACAAACGACACTGGGACCGAGACCGCACGGTTTACAACGACGCCGCCGACTACGCCAGAAGGGGAGCCATGACCACCGTGGTTACTTCAACGGTGAACCACCTCACGAGTATCACCTTGCCCTTCACAACCACAACCCAGGTAAAGGAAGCGGCCATTGCTCTGGCCATCTCCCAGACAAATCCGGATACCGTTATTACGGACTCGCAACAGGCTCGCCGAAACGTCCTCCATGGTAGAATTTCCAAGACGGCTCTGTATATCCGGCTGCAAAAGCCACCCGAAAGAAAAGCGAAGATTGTTTGGATGCCAGCCCACTCAATCCCCCAGGGCAACACGACCGCCCACGACATCGCCCGAGATCTATCCCGCCAGGCGACACAAGGGTGTAGGTTAGAGACTGCGTGTCCTTTGGTTACGTATCAAGACATAACGGAGTACTATAAGTGCCAAAAAATGATCTATCCCCCCGGTCATGAATCTCTAACCAACGAGCAGGAGCACTGCCTCCGGCTCCTCCAAACAAATACGTTTCCGCATCCGTCAAAACTTCACTTGCTTCATCCCACACAGTACTTCCCGCTGTGCAAATTTTGCGCTTCCCCGGGCACCCTGTACCATATGGTATGGGAGTGTTCGGCAAACCCCAAAGTTCCAAGAATCGCGCACCCTTCCCGTGAGCAGTGGGAGAAGGAGCTGTCCAGCTCCGGTCTCGATTCCCAGCTTAGGCTGTTGGAAAGGGCCGTAGCGGCAGGGGTCTCCAATGGAGTCCTGGAATGAGGGCTCCACACCACATTACGATGCTCCTAATAAAGTTTATCCTCCTCCTTCTCTGATGGGAACGAGCACGGCCGCTCGAGGCAACACTTTGCTGTATCGGCCATCATCGGTAATCACTGTTTACACCAGCTTCATTTTATTACAATATGTATTTGCCAGGAAATGCTCGCTGTTCTGTGGTCAGACTTTTCTTTATTATTTTCTAGTGTGTATATAATGCTATCTGTCGAGAAGACTCAATTGATCCTGTTTCTGTTAACCGTGTATTTCCACATAATGATATTTTCAATGTACATTTCGATGCTTTACCTGTATGCTTGATTTCGTTTTTATTTTTATTTTTTACTTTTTTAACGGTGCTAGGGCATCTGTTTCGCGTGTTTCCAGTGCTGAGGCTGCCCAGTTACGCACACAAGCGTGTGGGTTTATGCAAGCTGGATATTTTGCTGTATTTGTACCTAGACGATAAAACAATATTAATATTATTATTAGTGTGGGTGTACAGACGGTCGTTCTTAAAGGCGGCAATTTGTTAGAACTAGAAGGGGGACCACAAAGACGGCTTAACACTACAGGTAAAGCCCCGACAAGGCGCGTTGCAACAACGTAGACGCCAGGTCGCCGTTTCGTGGGTTGAGGAGACAGCGGCAGCATTTCTTCGCACAACTGAAGCTAACTACAGCTACACGGTTGGTTGAGAGGCTAATAATGCTAAAGACATGTCTGACCACAGGCGTAAACACGAACCCCGAGCTGTATTCTCACGACTGCCTGGTGACTGACTCCGAGAACCCGGGGATTGTACGAGAAAGGCACCACATGAATTTGACCAAGAAACTACGGAAAATAGGCAGCTATGAATGGCGTGACTACTGAAATTGAAATCGGTGTGGTCATCGTGACTGCACGCAGTCGGAGTTCTGGCGGAGGGAATTTTGCCGTCAACGTTACACTGTACACGCTCTTCGCGTTAAACAGTCATAAAAAATCTCGTGTGTACATGATGTGAACAGGAAAGGAGTGGACGGATTGAACGTACTCTAATTCTGTGATGTTGGAGCTGTCGTTATTCAAGGTACCGGTACATAGGAAGAGTATCTCTTGTAGGCTAATCTTGGAAACAGTAAACTATTCGCTAGCAAAACTAGCTATCAGATGAACAGAAACTCACTGGTTTTAATAATTTTGTACCGCAATGTTAGGGGCGAAGTTCTTTAGGGGCTCTGTATGTCGGCGTCTGCTGTTGTCGTCGCCGTAGAAGTATCATACAGTCACTGTAATAAAACATCAGGACACTCGTGTTCCAACTCCTTGGGCGAGACCGTAACGCGTACTAGAACACACCTGGACGCCCGTTTTCCAACGCCTCGCGCTAGAACGCTTCGTGCTTCAAAGACACGAGATTTACAGCAAAGCTGTATATCTCTACCCTACTACGGTTTCATCTTCGTGGGTTAAAACACCAAGGTGTCAAGAATATACTTATACGCTGCATCCTTCACGCTTCCCAAGGTTTCGCATTAGTGGAGATGGCCCGGGTTTATTTTGCAAGAAAGTCAGCTGCTTTGTTCTTTTGATTAGCATAACAGTGCATTCAAAAGTGGTTTTAACAATCCAAATCAGTATAAAAAGTTACTTTTCTGGTGCTCCGAATTTTCTTTCCCTACATGATTCCTTTTTCTATGGGACAAGTAGCAGAAAACGGAGTAAACATGCTGCTACATTGTACTACCATTCTGACTGCTATTTGGTCCTGCTTATTTTAACGATGCCTTTTGTTATTTCTCCCGAAGATGTCATGAGTTCTTGGGCCCGACGTTGCAGTTTAGTGCGTTGTTTACGTTATTCACAGCCCCTTGTTTTTCGCAGTTTCATATGCTTATTTTTTCATATGACTCATTTGGCATTGTTATTGTAGTAGGCATTGAAGATATGTACCAACCTCAACTATAAAATTGACATGAAGATCTGTATTCAGCGTCGCCGTAACTGATTCAATCTGTTATTCACGATTTTTCTAAAAGCTACGTTATACTGTCTTTTGCAGGTTTAGCTACGTATATGCAATACCTTTTTACCATTAACTTTCATACTTGACAAAACGGGGGAAGCTGGAGTTGGACCTATGAATTTACTACTTGTGGCCAATGTCGGCATTCAGAACACAGAATTTTGTAAGATAAAACAATGTCCGCGATCGCAGCAGTTGGTAAACATTGTGTGCATAATGACAGGTTTGTGGTACCATACCGGCTTTCCCATATCGTCTACACCACACGGCCAAAATATTTGCGTCCTAATATGTTTTAAACATGGGCCATTTGTGAAAAAAGAAACTGTAAAACTAAAATTTGTTGTCATTTATGGAACAAGCCACGTTCTTTGTACTTCATGTTTTAAAATGCTTTATATTCCACTGTGTGTACAAAGCATACTAAGACGTATCCTCGTAATTTGGACTTCATATAAATTGGGTCTCCCAAAAGTACAAATTTAAGCAGCTGCATGCCAACGTAGTAACAGGAAAACTGCGAATGGAGCATATAACAGTGTTAAGCTTCCATTAAGGAGAGTGAAACACTGTAGTGTACGTACCGGGCTTCCGCACTTGAAATCTTCAAAGTCATCAGGTCCATATCCGTGGACCCGTCTGTGCCAAACAACGAATAAATTAGATTAAAATTAATTTACCCGTCGTTAACAGCATATACTGATTATTTTTAACTGAACTTCCCCAACACTACGCTTAAACACGCCTAAAATTCAGCCGGTGGTTAAGATTATGCATACTTTTAAAAAACTACACAGCTGAGTAGCCTTCTGAACAGAAATTTAGAGAAATAAATTAAATACCCTGCCTTAGGAATTTTCGATTTATTCAAAAAACGCTGTCGTAAACAAATATTTATTATTCCGGTTGCACGACGAATTCAAACTGTAACTTAAAAACATAGATGTCAAGAATCAAACCGGCACCAAAGGTTTTTTTTAGTCTCCTTACATTAAATGTTGTCTACAGGAGTGTTGTAAGCGGGTCTCGTTGGGACGGTTCCGTAATGGCTAACAGCGCAAAGCCTGGGCGAGACACGAAAGAGGAGGACAAAAACAAGCGTTGATTTCAACTACGTTTATTCGAAAAAAGAACACAAATATATACAGATATCGCACCCGCACAGAGCATGCGCGAAAACAGAATGGAAAAAAACGCCCTAGCTGGGGACAGAGTCAGTACAGATTACAATCAGAGATTGTCAACCTATCCCCAAATACCAAATCATTTTGCCGTGCTCAGTACTTAGCTGTGAACATGCTTCATAGAGTAGCCATGAGTGGGAAAATCCTTTTCCTACACCTGTTTCATAGCTTTGTAGCTTACCGCACTTTCGTCGTCTATTCCATACCTTTGCCTTGCAATCGTGTCTCTGTTGGGCAAACAAGGCTCTGTCTTGACGTGCGAATAAGAAAACATTATATTACAATGGAAGGGGCCAAAAGTTCCCATTCGTCAGACCATTGTAAGTGGGGCGGTTGCACACCTTGGTCTGCCGAAACTTCGATACTGGTTGCTCATAAGAACCAGATGGCAATGGAGCTGGTGGAGGCAGAGCACATTCTTAAACGGTCCACGGATTGCGTCAGTCAGCCTTCGTGCTTTTGCATGACAAAGAGATCATATATCTCGCGATAGGTTGAAAGCCCTCTATTATAATAGGTGATGGCTGTGTGAGCCGCTCAGGTGTTTCTTTGCGTTCTATCTTTTCCCCTTGCTGGGCCAGGGTAAGATAGCTGTATATTTTTGCGCTGTTTTTCGAATAAATTTAGTTGAATGTCAGCGCTTGCATGTAGTTGTGTCCTCCCTTTCTTGTTTCCTCCAGTTTTGTCGCTGTTAGTTATCATGGCTCTGTTATCAGTTCTATAATGTAGATCAAGCAAATATTTTCAAAAACTGATTCAGGCGGTTTTTCTGGGATGAGTATGGTAAAGATATACGTTCAGCAAACCACGGATTTATGGGTAAATGTCAATGCAGAAGTCGTTCAAAAAACGATTTTCAGCTTACATGTAAATCGTGTCGTCAAATAAACTTATTGCCGAAAAGATAAAGCTTGTTATATCGACGCTTCTAAGTAGCACGTGCGCCATGGGTTAGGGAAGTAACAATTGCTACACATAGTAAAGTTTTGAAGGGGGGGGGGTCGAAAATAGTATCAAATTTACGAATGAGGCTATTTGATGGATGCAGTTTACACGCAATTTACAAGGTGTTAGGAATACAAATGTGATAATTAGAAAAATGGCGTGATAAACTGTGTGAAGACGCTTACGTTAGCCCTTTCAGTCACGAAATAAAAAATCACTGCAGAAAAATTCCATACCTGGAGGTTTCGCAGTGTCAAGTGTCTAGAGTAAGAAAAAAAGGTTCAGTGTCTATAGAATACTTATTACGCAAATGGCGTCGCGTCCTCATACGGAGACACCATTACTCAATCCTGCTTTTCCCTATAAAAATAATAAATATCCTGATGAGTTTACAAACAAGGAGGTGAAATAATGATTTCTGCACATGAAAGAGGTGTTTTTAGCCTTTATAAATGATTTACGCTACAGTAAAAAAAACTTAGGGCGGGAACACACCGGAGCTCCCACAAAACTTGGTGGCGTCCATTTTAAAACGATGTTTATGAGTGCGATTCCGCCATTGCACATCACAAGGTGCTACCTTTCACTTCCGTAGGTTTCGAACATCAGCCGCACCGCTCTGCAGCATGAACGCTTTTCGTTTTCACGAGGAAAACTACAAAGAAAGTCGCGTCCCTTGTGAAGACACGGTGACTGAAAGGGTTAGTGTTACGTTGGTCAATTTTGTATTTTGGTTCAGGAGTACGAATATCTCTACAAATGGATTGCGGATAAACTTTGGCGGGTACCAAAAAGCATACACAAGGTAGAGTGAGCAAGACACCAGGTTTCCACTGCCATACAATTTCAGAAGAATAACTTGCATTCGGACGTGAGTTCAAAAATTTGAAATAGTGGTATCTACCGTAAGATAGGCCAAATAATGTACGGAATGTCGCCCAGCTGATTTGGCATATATAAAAAAATTTTATTTAACGTGGAATGCACCGTTATCTTTACGTTCAGCTCATGTATTTTTGCTTGGGTAAGAATTCCTATTAACCTCAGAATGTCTTTAAATTCTAATTTTGGATTTCATTACGTCAACATTAGTGTTTTGATTTCATCCCTTAACTAAGGCATTAGCCCACCTGTAGTTCTATTTCGCGTGCAGTTAGCACTGTGTTCACGGAAGAATTTCTTAATGTTCTCCACAATACATTCCGGTTTAAGAGTGTGTCATTCTTATTCGCTTTCTTAGTCGGGAGTGTTCTCCCACAATCCTTGCTATAGTTTGAAAAGGGTGACCATATGACCTTTCAAGGGGCTTATGAACTCGAGCTTTTCGGCCTCGAAAGTCACTACGAAAAAAATGCGCCAGATGTAATCCGTTATTTCCATGTGTTACAAAATCACATGTACAAAACCTTGGTTTCTCTGTGTTTTCTTTCTATGTAGAGAGACCCGCTATGGCGTTGAGCATTCCCGAAACGGCGCTGACTCAGCTGCCGGCAGTTATTGAAAGGAGCGGGGTTCGTGAGACTAAGAAAAATACAAAAGTGTCACTCATCCATGCTTGTAAAATTGCCGGTCTGTATGTCTGTCTGTAACGACACTTTTTGCAGAGGTAAATAACTAGAACACGTGCTCATACTTCAGGGAGCCGCGAGGCTGTCACCCCCGTATTCACTAACATAACTTAAGTAGAAATATTCCCTTCGGTCACTTTCAGCGCCTTAACGCGTTTCAAGAATAAAACGTATCCTCAAAGGGCGCCTTTGCGCGAACCTATCGGACCGAAAAGTAAGCACTACTTAAGGTAGCTCTCGACCCACTTTAAGTGCGCCTTTTCCCGACCCACATTGAAGACCACTACGATATCTTGCCTGAGGTGTTCGATTTCGCACGTCGTTCGCTATAAATTGATAAAGCTGTAAACAATAAAGCCCTTTCGGGGGCCAAAAACGATCCCCGCATACACCTGCCGCCCTGATGTGGCAGTGCACGCATCCGCACACCGGCCGGCCGGGACGCAAGCCGCGCGATGCGGCAGGCACCATGGCGCGACCTCCGTGCGTAGAACGACGCCGGCCTTGCCGCGGCAGTTGGTCGCCGCTTGCGCGAATGGAACCAATCGGAGAAACCAAATTACGTACGCAAGAATAGGGAACATTCGCGCACTAGAGAGTCATGCGGGGTAGTGGCACAAGCGGCGATCTGTATACTGCCGCGATGTGAAGTCTAAATTTTCCTACGGGTACCGGGTACGGATGGAGCTGGCTGATCAGAGAGCTTAAAAGATAGCGCCACGGATGCGTTCTTCCTTATTGGCGCAAAGGTCGAGTCCCGCCAACATGCCGTGTGCGGATTGGCGCATCACGCGCTAGCCTCGTTCGCAGGAGCCTAGCGTGCCTCGAAAAGCGCCCCTTTGATAAGTGCGCCTTAAGGCAGGTTTGTGAAGCGCAAGGTGGGCTTTTCTCATTGTGATCCTTTTCCGACACTTACGTAAACCTTCCTTATGGCAGAAGGGAAGTTTGCTTTCTGAATACAGGGGTCAGTGCTTTCGTGAACGATCGCTACCTTGTGATGAGTTTAGATGAGCACATGATTCTAGAAGTATGAAGAAGGTAATCCGACTGCGGCGAACGCTCTGTTGCTTTTTTGTCTGCTTTGTTAGCATATATATAAACGCGCCTCCTGCTAAGTCAGCGTAAGCTTGTTCAGTATTATCAGGTCATTTCTATGCTGCTGCTACGAAGTCGTTTGTAGTAAATATCAGACAGCGTCGGGAAGGCTTTACTTATGCACCCGTGCAGCGCTGCACGGAAGCGTTCGCTACCAGTACCACCTGTTGCTGAGACGGCTGTGAGATCGCTGGGGCGTTGAATATTTTGACTTCAGCGTCAGCGCTACGTCGGCGTTGCGATCGCGCTCTAGGTCACGTCAGCCATGGCTTTACCACGCCGGTCTGGATTCCCACGTTCATCCGTCCAGCCGCCCTACGTCACGCTTCCGGGACTGCAGGAGTTTTACGAGAAAGACCCTGCTGTGTGGTTCGCGCTGCTTGAGAGCCATTTTCCATCCGAGGCATCACCAAGCAGGCGCAGCGCTACAACATCGCAAGGAAGGCTGTCCCAGAGCGCGTCGGGGCACAACTTCGGCTGCTGCCTCAAAGCCACGATTTCTACAACGAATTCAAAAAGGCATTCCTTGCTCCTTCCGGCTGGACCAGCCCTTTTCATCGTCAGCAAACTTCTCATGCAGCAACACCCATAGGACCATCAACTGCCACTGCGGAGACGCCACGTTCAGTTCCGTCCTCCGCATCGCAAGAACACACTGCGGCCTCACCTGACGCCGATACGCACCTGACTGCCATGCAGGGCCACGGAGCCGTCGATACCACCGCGAAGCTCAACAGTTTCGGTGAGCTTTTTCATGCTGTGGATGATAAGACTGATGTTTCTAGGCCCAGCTCCTACCTGCAACTACAGCCGTTTTCCGCCAAGAATGTCCATGTATGGCTGGCTCAGGCCGAAGCGTTTTTCTCGGTCAACGGAATTACCAGTGACGTTCTTAAAGGAGCCATGAAGAGAAAATGCAAGTTGGTTTTATTCGAAAGATTTCGTGTTTTATAGTTCCCCACGCGCTTTTCCGGATACAAACGGTGCTTTATTCACTGAGAAATTAAAAAATTTAGGTTAAATTTTTAATTTCCCGCTCAATCGTGCGTTTTTGTGGTCCCAAGTGACATCACTGGAACCGACCGCTCTGCAGCCTAGAGTACCTTCATTCACGCATCCGCCGTACAGGGTAGAGCACGTATCGCTGGCGCCGCCATTTTCGGTGCTCGCTCGCCGCCGCCGAACAAGTCATTGTGTCAAAAACCCCGCTAAAATTATCGCCGCAACGTGGTTTACTGAAGAGTTTTGAATCATATTGTCTGTTTTGCGTTGCTAGGTCTCGTGGGAAACGAAAAGAATAACACGTTGAGCCCGTTGCCCAATTGCGGCGGCACGGGACCGTTCAAAGGTTGTCTCCACCCTGTACAGCGGTGTTGGTTTGTTCCCGCGTTTTTTACGTTCCGTAACCTAGATGGCGCCACCATACCGTGGCAAGCGTCTGGTTTGTTTTTGCCCGCATTTAAATCTGGCTTGTTTTTGTTCTGGGAGAAAAAATTCGTTCCCTGAAACAGTGCTCGCTCGACAAATGGGGTCACGTAAAAAACCGTTGCTGCGTCAATCGGCCAGTGTCGTCTGAGACAACCCCAAGCCCCGTAGTGCTGTGCAGCTAAAAAAAGCATGCTGTGCGCAGTACGAACGCAAAAACGCATCAGTACTTCTATGTTTTCATGTGCTTTCGTAACTTCCACTGTTGTCCCATCATTCTTATTGCTTTGTAAAGAATGTGCCCTAAATTTAAACGCAAATCGCTCGTTCGTCTAGTTTGTAAGTTCTACCTAATTTGCGTCTGCTTCTGCCAGCCTCCGCCAATCGCAGAGCTTAGCTCATGTGACGACATAGGTTCCGTTGCGGGAAATGAGCTGGTGGGGTGGGCATGACCTTCCCGTTTTCCTAATTATGTAGCTTATTTGAGCGAAGTTTACGGTTTAAAAATGGTGTCAGTATGATTTAACGAGACAATCTTTTGAATGAACCAAACTTGTGTTTTCTCTTCATGGCTCCTTTAAGTGCAAAATGGTGATTCGAGCCTTGCCGACCGATCGCCTGTCCTTCATCCGCTACACGCTGCTGTCTGCTCCATCAGTCCAGTACTCCCTCCTCAAGCAAGCGATCCTCTCGCCTGTACGCCTTCATCAACATACTTCAGCACCTGGCCCGGCGATCTCATCCTCGCCGAGAACCCCAGAAGCCCTTACTACCCGTACCGACGTACCTGCGGATTCTCCATCATGTCTCGACCTCGTCATACCAGTGAGTCGGACATGCATGTCCAAGTGTGTCTCGGCCCCACCCTCAACTAGGACCGCGAGCGAGTTTATGCCATCTAAACTCTCCACATGGACAAACAACAGAGCCAGATTCGGTGCCCGTCTCAAAACTGGGATCCGACAACAAGCCCAGTGCGTCCCTCACTTTTGCTGCGCCCCTTCGCCGACGTCGGAGACATTGCCATCATTTCTGTGCTCCGCATCGCCTGATGATACCATGATCACAGTGCCAACTGGGAACCACGCTCGGGACGCTGACCACTGTGTCTGCGCTGATGCACCAGAACGTGTGACGTCCTCCAGCCAGAGAGAGGCATTTTATGTTCTACCGTTTGGAATCCGAGTGATTAAAATCACCGCAACGAACAAGCAGCCCGTCGCCAGTTCCACCTCAGCAGTCAGAGCAGCTGGTGGGGCAGACCTTCTGGAAGGCAAGCCCTACGACCAGAAATCAGACGCGACTATCGTGCCTGTAAGAACGATGGCCAGGACTGCGCAACAGCCGCCAATCGGTCACCGTCAGCAACAACCGCCGGCATAAGGCTACAATCAGCAGTGTTAACACGAACGCCTGACCAAACGGTATCCCTAGGACGCGGCGGTCGAACAAAGGCCCTCCATTCCGAACGTCCTAAACTCGCAGCTCGAGTGAAGGTTTCCCGAGGTCCCCCGCGGTGTGTTCCCGGATCACAGGCCTCCTGCCAGTGGTGCACCAACCACTCGGCCACCAAACAGCCTCGTTTTCTCCCCCTAGAACCGTCAGAATTTCTGAGCGACATCCTGCCAAATCAGAAGACTCTACTTTCTCTCTGTCCTCGACTCGCGCTGCGCCCTCTCACTCGTCCACCACTGAGCACCCTGGAAAGACCACCCGAACGTACGGCAAACCCACCGGACAGCTTCAACGGCCGAACCAGGACTGGACACAACTTGTAAATAGTTTACCGAATGCCATTCCACTCACTCTGGGACTGTGACTGGAATGAACTTGTAATAGTGTACAGTGTACATAGGACATTTTTTTATTCTCAATCTTTTGCTCATTTCTTGTTCGTTCTCTCGCGTCTCAATACCGTGAGCCAACTGAAGGGGGAGTAGTTCTAGCAGCTCAGCCGCGGTAGCCGAGCTCGCGCCGCCCTTAACAGAGCACCGCATGACCTGAGACCCTGTCCCGTGCCGGGAGCCACGAGGCAGGTGTCACGGGGCCAGCAGTTGGAATCCAGACACGGAGCTGACAACACCGAGCTCGAATCTGCCACGCAGGATCAGCACCGGCGCCATGGCTCGCCCGTCTCCGCCGCTGTTTGCCTTCTGCTAACTTCTCGGCCCTCCTCAATAAATGCAGTCGGGACCTCTTCTCACGTCCTCTTCAGTGTGTTAAAGGTGCCCGTGTGGAGGAGGGGGTCGGAAGCAGTGCTGGGGGTAGCTGTACTGCACGGCGATATAGTGCACGTTGTAGGGCCTCTGTTCGTGTCATTTCGGCGCGGGTTATGGCGGGATATGGTAGGGTATACGTGATGCCTGAGGTGAAAAGGGCGTGATTATACTTGAGGCGGTCTGGCTCTCTAGGGTCATGTCCTCGTGCGGTGACGCGCCGTAGAAGTTCCGATATTTGGTCTGCGCGGTTATTGCGTAGGTGGATGGTGTGTGTGTTGAGTCGATTTTGTTGGATAAGGAGCAGTACTTTAATTTGGTCTACTAGAGGTATGACAGAGACCGACAAAGCGACTTGGATATTTGGTGTTCATTGTTCGGGTCGGTGGGTGGGTAGGAGTCGAAGGAGCTTAGATTTGTGGGGGGGAGCAGGATAGCCCTGCTGCCGCCGCTGTCGCTGTGATTGTTGTGGCCGCTAGTTTGAGTGTGTTGGATATGCGCGTCGCTGCCTCGTGACATCCATACTGTGATATCGTCGGCGTACAAAGCGCTGGGTAGTGTGGGTATTTGCAGCAGAGCCCGAGCAAGGCGTATACAAGCTACATTAAAAAGAGTGGGGGAGAGTATTGAGCCCTGTGGGTGCCTTTGATGGGTAATGGGAATTGAGATGACGTTGAAGGACCAAGTTGAAGAGTTGCTGTGCGGTCCACAAGGAAAGTTCGTACGTAAAAATAGCAGCGCTCTCCGACTTGCAAAGAGTAGGGGTTTTTCAGAATAGCGGAATGGCTAACATTGTCGAAAGCCTTAGTGGGGTCTACGGCTAGTATAGCTGAAGTGTCTCGTTCGGGTGGGTTTGAGAGTACATTGTGGTGCCTTTTTTTGACAAAAGGTGATTTTGTGTTCTGTGATGGTTTGCTGCCCATTTTGGGAGGAGGGGATGTCGTGTTGCAGAATTTAGTTATATGTTCATGACACCAGGTGGCACACAGAGCAAAGGTGGCCAATTTCTATTGCCATCATGAGTAACCGCAGCAAGGTTTTAAATAGCGTGTAACAAAAATACAGGTCTCTTTTTTTCGTGGGTACGAGGTGGCGTCTGCATCTCTCTGCCACGTATGGTGACTCGGTGAGCGTGAGATACAAAAACGACGAAGAGCTTCCGCCCTTGGTCCCATCCGTTGAATCTCGCAAACCGTTCATAAATCTCCAACCAATCCTCCAGGTCTTCAAAGATGTTTCCATGAAAAGTGGGAGGGTTTCGGGGCTGACGAAACATGAACTGACCTGGTGTGACGTTGTCATTTGCAATAGTGGTCGTGGGTGCGGTGCGTGTTGCCGCTACCCTGCTTATCATTGGCAGTAGTCCCAACTCAGGCGCAGTGGCCCACATCCGACGACTCGTACGTTGGTGAACAGGCGTCACCTCCCTCACGGGCACTCTGCCTTCCTTAACGCCTCCTTCTTGTTGCATGCGGGGTTCAGTCTCTACCGGCTCCTCCACCAGAAATATAGCGTAATGTTGAGGTTCACTACGAGTAAGCAATTAGATAAAAGTGAAGGGTGGACACAACATCCCTGTGGCAGACTCCTAGGGCGGAAGTGCCTAGTGCCAGAACCTCGGAAGTAGATAGCGGAAGGTGGAGGCGCCAAAATGTTGCCTCCGGATGCATGCGTCGCAGTGGGGCGCAACTGCGGCAATTAAACCGGCCGGTACCGAGCGACACACAAAGCAGTTTCCTCGTCTTTCACTTCCAAGCGCCAGAACATGCGCATCCGGTTCAGTGCTAAGGTTGGATTGACGGCATGGACGGTCATCACTGTAGAGCTTCTTTCTGAGCTGTCACTGAATCGATGGGCCCTGGCAATATGACCATGATGGTGTCTCTCTTAGGCATAAATATCACAGCAGGAGACGCCGATACTCACGATATATATATATATAATATATATATATATAGTAAAGAGTCGAATACACAGCAAGAACAATGACAAAGATAGTTTACTTACGTAGCGGCAACGGGACTTGCATTCATCAGAGTACAGTTACATAATTTTGCTGTCACAAACTTTGAAACACATTTCTAATATAGCTTTGCAGAAAACTGTGAGAAGGATCGGAAGATGTTTCGGAAACGGAGAGTATGCATGCAGTCGGGCTACGCCTATGTTACAACAACAACAACAGGCAAAAAAAAGAGGGGGCGGGAGCGAGAGAGAGAAAGGGGTCGTGTTAACAAAGCAGCGTTCAATGTTGCACCATCACGGGGCAATGTACGCGGCGTGGGCAAAAAGTTCAGACAATGCGGGAAACTGGACAATCGCAGTTTCAAAAGGAAGGGAAGAGTATACAGTAAGGTATTCAGTGGCTGGGGAGACTGGTTGTGGCGGAAGCGAAGATGGGTACAAAAGAGAATTTACAGAAGCTAACAACTGAACAGGAAATAGGTAGGGTCACAAAAAGGTTAAACATGAGTAGATCACAAAGGGTTAAGCATTCTTAAGTGGTGGTGGGAACGAGGTCTCCTTCCCAAGGACAAATGTCATTGTTGATCCTCATTCGGCTAATAAAGCTGCTGTATTTGGAGAGTTTCTGTGAATTCTGATGGGAAACTGAAGGGTAGGATTAATGAACATTGTTATAAAAATTATGAGGCCACCAATTTTATTCGAGGGATAAGCACGTTAGCTTTCCGTAACTCTCATTATTCCCATGTGTCGCTGACCCAAATTTATAAATGAGATAAGATTCCCGAACCTCGTGGTCGTGGTGCGTTTTGAAGGCGGATTCTAGAATCGTTGTTTTAAGATGTTCAAATGCATGCCCGGGACTGTACACATGTCTTGACAGGGGCAAATAAGGGCAGCTTTTTGCATGAGAGCAGTGATTATTGAACCGTATTCGGAAGAGGTTCAGTTTGAACGATATATTGTTGCCTACAAACAGTGCACTCTAGAAAGTATACGACATTAGCGGAGTCACAGTTAAAGTTACCTTTTATATTTACGTAGTAGTCTGAAGCCGTGCTGGTGGCGCGCTGTGTAGTGGTCTTTTGTGGGCATACTTTACATCGGGGTTTATTACAGGGCATGCAACCAGTAGTTTCCGGTCGGTTGATACGAGAGTTAGTAAGAAAGTCGCCTAAATTCCTATTACGCCGGTAGACAACGCGTGGTGGTTCGGGGAATATGCTCTTTAAGCGGTCACTTTGCATTAGGATATTGTGATGTTTTTTTAGCACGGTTGACACTCTTGGAGCGGAGGATGAGTGGGTTAAAAACTAAGTTAGTTTGCGGCTTACCGTTCGGGGCTTTTTTCTTACAGATTTTGTTACGGTCTAATTGGTTGGCTCGCACAATAGCGTCGTCGATAATTTTCCGGGAATTTTTATTCAGGAGGGCGGTCTTGAGTTCTCGACAGCTTCAGTCAAAGTCGGCTTGGTTTGAGCAAATTCTCCTAAATCGGTGGGCTTGGCTGTAAGGTAATGCTGTCTTGCAGTGTCTGACATGGCTACTTTAGAAGTGCAAATACTGCCGCGTGTCTGTCGGTTTTCTATACAGTTTAGTTTGAAGCCGACCTTGGAAGGTAGTAACGGTGACGTCCAGAAAGTTACACTGTGTTCCGAATAGGAATGAGTAGTAAGGAAATACTAGGATGGGCTAGGTTAAATACCTCAATGAAGGTGAGGATCTCCGCGTCACCGTGTTGCCAGATCATGAATATGTCATCAATATACCTTTTATAGTACATTGGCTTTAAAGTTTGGGTGTCAAGAAAGTTTGATTCGAGGTGAGCCATAAAGATATTGGCGTAGTTAGGTCCGATTCGAGTTCCCCTTGACGTTCCGCTGACTTGCACGTAATGAACTCCGCCGAACTCAAAAGTGTTAAGTTGGAAGCACATGGGAGTTGCAAGCACGCAAATCGAACCTGTTTATTATAGCGGTTGTTCCTCATATTTCTGCGTTATTTTAGGCCACTAAAATTTGTGGCCATGCCAAAAAATGCGTATCTGTTTGCGTAACAGTAGCCAGAAAACGTATAGCTCGTTCATTACTTCGTCTCTTTAGCGATAGTATCATCGGGTATTTTCTCTCGCACAATTTATCAATAATTAGCGACAGTAAGTATTTTTTGCACTTTCCAGAAACTACAATAACAGAATTCGTAATTAAGCACCACCGCAGGGCCAATGGAACCTGCACCTTTCCAACGTAATGCCGAAGAAGATTTTACAATAATTTGGCATTCCGTATTTGTGGGCGTTGCTTTCTCCTCATAACGCAATGCACATACCGAGTCAATATCGATTCATTACCGAAGGCCCCTGTTGTACACTGTCGCACGTTTCCGTCCCGGCCTTGTCCCAGGCAGCACAGCAAGTCCGATTCTTGACCGGCAAACCTACAGCTGTTCTCCGGAATGCTCGGCCATCGGCAACAAACTGGCGAGCGTTGAACATAAGATAAACGGTTTGAATACCGCCACCATCCTCTGCGCACGTTTTCGGCAGCCTATGTACTTAACTTGGTCAGCTTTCGCGCGTTAACCGTCAACACGGTTCCCCCTCGGTGAAAGTTACAGAAGGTATCTGGCGGATCAACCACCGGCGATGAGCGGCACTTGCTCCAGCAACGTTCAATCAAAAGACAGGCGGCAGGTTTCCCGCCGCCGAGTACTCGTTTGTTGCTTGAAAGCGGGTTTACAAAAGCTGATCAGCTTGTGCACGGCCACCAGGCAACCGCTTTGTTTTCGCTTGCAGGGGAACACATGATCAATGGCTGTTGTTCAGTTCTAGAGTACTCGTGTTTCGTAGGCAGCCGTTGTTTAAAAGTTGTTTTGGAAACGTATGTTATCCGGCCCCTTATGAATCTGCACGCTCCTGCTCTTCGAAAATTAGAACGGCTGACGTCTGTTGCAGGTCTAGCACCGCCCGTGCCCAATCACCGGTATTCCGAAGGTCATGCGTGGACACGCGCCTAGCCACCGAACAGTGTGCTGTATATACATGTGCGCTCATGGACAAATGAACGAGGACACATAAATATTAACCGAATACGCTAAATCAAAGATAATGGAGAGTAAAATTGAAATAATGGCTTGCTAGTGCTATATTTGGAAAGGTACATTTTCAGCCTTTTGTTGTGACATGTGTTCGCGCTTTGTGGATAAAGCCTGCTTGCCACTTTGGAAACACGTGAGGTTAAGGATAAGCTGAAATGCTGCTGCAAACGATCTACGAACGGCGGTGTTTTCCGGTGCAAGGACAAAGAAAGTTCGGTAAGTTCATTTTTGCTGGCCATTTTCTTGCGCTGCTAAGTTTCGGTGCAGAAACGTGTTACGGCTCGATGTCCCGCTTCCGCTTGAGTCTCACGGTGTGGTTCGCGGAAGCTAACTTCAATTTACTGATCCTGACGACGCTCGATATGTCTACCGTTGCTGATGGACAGGTGGTAGGCGCAGCGGAGGGGGCTACGAAGTCTGAAATAATTGCCGGTGCTCTTGATGACATCGTGAGGAATGGATGTGTTTTGTACGGTGTGCAGGATTTTATCGCACGAGCTGTGTTTATATATGCGGCTGGGTGGTTTCACCGCACTCTCGTGTGACTTCGATAGCTGGGCCACTTTGAACAAGGCAAATCACAATATGCGACTGCTCAACTTTTCGGAGATAAATCTTCCCTTGAGAAAAAAAGGAAACACGGGAATAGTTGAAAAAAAATTCCCCCCGCATTTCCCCGAAGGGGGGAATGTGAAGCGAATGCGAATGACAGGTTGTCGGCCCGCTTGCGGCGCTTGCGCTCGGCCCCCGCAGCCCACCGCATCGCCGCTTCTCTTCCATTCTTCCACGGGTTTGCAGTATACCCGTGTACACCACGCAGTTATCAAGCCGCTATACGCCGCTGAGTCGCCAACGCACGCCGCTGACGACGTAGGTTGAATGCGTTGAAAGATATAAGTCGCTGTTACTCACACTGATATCACGTGGCTTCGTGGCTTAGGCGGTACGCGTCGCGCTGCGGCCGCAAAGTCTCGGATCGAAAACTGGCGCCGGATGCTGTTTTTTTAAATGAGAGGAGCAATGCGGACGCCGACGCCGCCGTCGCCGCCGCCGCCGACGGCGGTGGATGGTTGGTGTCCCTATAAAGTGCTTCGCAATGACAAATCTGTGTGGCAATAAAGCGTTTTCCCATTATCATTTTTATATGAATCCTTGCTCAAACCTTTCCTAATGCTTTCTCGGGTTCTGTTTCTTTGGAAACTATTTCTTTTCTTTAACCAATTTGTAGTTCAGGAGCACCTAGGCTGAACGCGCGAAAGTTGTGCGCTCTCACCTTGAGTGGGGCGCGACTCACGGTGTTCTCTTCGCTAATATCACAGGCCGGGAAGTTTTTTTTCTTTTCTCCGCGACGTGGAGGGGTCTATTTCCCGTCTGGTGCCACAAAAAAAGCAAGCACCGCTGCGTACTCGCAAGCGCGTGCTCAGTCTGGTGGGGCATTTTCACAGTATTGAGCGTTTGTTGTCGAGTGATCTCCATGAACGGCCAATATTTAGTTGGTCACTCAAACTCCTTGCGCACTCACAACTCAAAAGAACCCCCAAAACTCTACGTACAGGATCACGCTTAGATGAGGTTGGTACACAGCGCCGACGAGCTGGAAATGCAAGAAATAAGCCGCGAAGTTGACCAGCGACAGCAAATAGGTCAGCCATGGCCCTACTGACGTTGTTTAGGCCATGCCAGGGGTGCATAATGAGCAAAGTTGAAGAGAGTGCGGTTGGTTTTTCGCGTCTTTCACAGTGATTTGCGCGCCCACAGCTTCACATGCACGTGTAATATTTGGCTCAGGTATTCCCGGCAGTGTAATCTAAACGTCGTGCAGGTTTACTTGCACTGCTTCAAAAAGTGTTGTAGGGTCCCTTTAAAGCAAGATACATTCACATTAGCAGTGTAAATATCTGTAGGTGCCTCGAACTGTCTTTCTAAGTTTGGTGACAGTGTGAGCTGTGCAGAGTTGTAACTAATCCTTTTTTTCTTTTTGTTTTGTGCTGCAGGTGCTCCTGAGCAGGGCAGCTGTGTTTTCCGTTGGAACTCCGTCCATGATCACAGTAGCGGTCGCATCAAATGGAAGCAGCATCACTGTAGGAGCAGCAATTGAGGAAATAAATCTGCACCACATTTTGGGATCAACAGTCTTGGTCAGCTACTGAATTTAATTGTTTCCTTAAAAGCACAAATCATTGCCGTTACGAGGCTAAAAATTCTGCGCTTGGCTGGAGAAATAGCTCGACTATACCTACTCTACGGCTGGATGAAAGCTGCAGCACCACAATTAATTATCCTCCTGCAGTAGAATGGCCGGACGATATGTTGCGTGGCTAACGTTCAAACATGGCTGAGCGGCTCTGGTTCAACAGCTGGCCCCCAAGCAAGGTTGAATAGCTGTCGTCTGTAAAAGTGAACGGCCGTGGGTTGTTAAAGGTTGAACGGCCGCCGGCCGATATAAGAACGGCAAGACGACGGCAATGTCTGGCGGCCGAAGGGCGGTTGTTGGCGATGCTTTGGACAAAGGTGAGCAGCTGTTCAGCTTACACCAGGGAACTTTCAGCACAAGGCCAAGGCCCACTTTTGAGTATGGGCTTTAAACTCTGATGGAGCAACGGCCGAGCAGAAATTACCCTGCCAGGGATGGACAGCTCATGCTTAGCCGTACATGCTTGTGCTGCTTGGGGTCGGCGTTAGCAGTTACTATGCTGTGTTTACTGTTTTTTTGTAAATTTGAAGTTGAAAAGGCTCTTGTATAATATTCTAAACTATCTGCAATGTTTTCTGGAACCTACATAGATATATGTTTTGCAAGGACTGGTGGCTGGTGATTTTCAGACGATTCTGCCCGAAATTGTACTCGTGACAATTTGGTCGGTTTTTTTATTCCTATCAGATATAAATGGTACGTGCAGCTCCCCACTGTCAGTATTTTTTTAAAGACGACAGTCTTTCTTGGGCTCATTAAACGCTCCATGCACGCTCATTCCCTACTTCCTGTGCCTGGAGCGGAATTCGGGGAAGACAGGTGGCTGACCCCAAGGGCGAACGGCCATCCTGACTCAGCAGCCCCTTCCGTCTAAAATCTAGGTCCAGAATAAAAAATTAATGGGTTTTAAGGAGTTTTGACTGTGCAAACATATCAGTTTGTTTTTTATTTGATTTGTCTTTTGACTGGATCTTTAGGATCATTTTTTTAAAGACGGCATCTGTTCTCTTATTTGTGATTATTTAACGCCTACTTTTGAATCCGCATACATTTACAAGCGATTTCCCCTGAAATATTTGTGGAAGGTAGTTCCTCGACCCCCTTTCATTTGTTTACTTTTCGCATAAATGTTCTTTGAATCGATAATTCAAATAATTCAATTACTTTGACATTCTTTTAAAACTTTTCGGAGTAGCAAAGTTTTTTTCACAAAAGTACGGAATGTGAACTTCAGAGGTACCAATGAGGTGCGATCCAACGTCGGTCCTATTCAGGAACGCTCACTAGGCGCTCTCCCGTGCTGTTAAACTAATTAAACACAGATCTTATAAATAATAATGAAATCGTTTAACAGTGCAGTTATAAACAAACATCTCATCTTCAGCAACACTTTCAAAGCACCAAGCAGGTTTACAGTGTGTAAACCAAGCTTCTGGGACCTCACAGTGAGCACAGATTTTCTGTTACGGCTGCGCTGTTGACCATTTCCGTTCCTTTTAAAATCTAAGAGGGGCCTACAACAGCGAGATGTGTTTGCATTCTTGCGTATAAGGTCGCTTACGAACCCTAAATATGTCAAATGAAGTTGCGCTGTTTCAGATGTAGTAAAACGTTCCTTTTTTATTTCTCGTCACGAAACAGTGCAACGGGTTCCCGGAAGCTACTTTGTTTTGTAAACTGAATGTCGCTTTTGTCTTGGCATTTAATTCTTGATAGTTTGGTTAAAAAAGGCACGGATAAAAGGTTTTTGTCCATTTCGTTTTTTTTCGGAGGGTGAGGGGGGGGGTGGGGGTGGGGGGGGTTCTACTATCGTTGCCAGAGCAGCGAGAAGACAACGCGTGTAACGCGAAAATCAAAACGTTGGTTATCAGTATTACTTGAAATCGAAAGTGCGCTAGGCGTCTTGTTTCGTAGTGGTGAAAATGCAGTACTTAAACAAGTAGAAGCCAGTATTTTCAAAACTGATTAACCCCCCTTTTGGTTGGACATTGTCCAGAAATATTGGGCCACCTTTTTTAAAAATGGTATTGAAAGAAAGCATTGTGTAAAAAATTACGAAAAATCCAGCAAGTCATGGAACACACCCTACACATATGTGGGCAACAACGTGCATTATATTACGCGATTTTTCCTCTTTCTTTTAACTTAGGTCCACCTTAAGACGTTGAGACGTGACCATATTAGGGATTTGGTTATGCTGAGTGAAACACATTTCTAGACAAAGTGATTCATGTCGGGATTTCAAAATGGGATATATAAAAATAACTCACGTAATGCCACAGGACAGACGCAAACTGACAACTGCTACTTTTACCGAGAAATCCTGCCGAAATACTCTTGAACATCCACAGAAACGTATTTTAAATAATGTGTAAAATTAGGAACACGGTATAAGCAACATCAATTCAAAACTGTTATTTAATTTCAAACAGGTACGGGAAGGACACGATCACACAGGCGCTTGCGGGTGTAAAATACCTCTCCCGTAATGTATGGGCGGTAGCGCACGGGTCGTGTGCAGTGTAATTGTTTTTGGTTGTTTTTTTCTTTCTATAAGCACACAGCGCAATTTTGCAAGGGTGTGGCAAATGCGTGGGTATGCACAGGTCTTGTCACTAATTCTTCCCGTTTCGTGTACTAACCTTTTATCCTTTGATTAATCCCCACGCCGCCTTCAAAAAGCACCCTTTGACGTTCCCGAAACGGCAGGCAGTTGCGCTCATCAATAAGAAAAGTGCAGTGTGTCGAAACAATGTTTATAACACGTTGCACAACCAGGGGGTGACTACGGCGAAGATGTTTCGTTGAATTAAACCAGCGCATTAACCCAAAACGGCCACTGATTATTGCGTTTCTGGAGGGAATTCGCAAGCACAGGTAACTATGTCATTGCTTGCTGCCATGTCATTGCTTGCTGCCGAACAAGTACACATATTGGTCATTTAAGCGTGTGCAGCACGCGTATTGCGCTGCGCGCAACGTGAACGAGCAGACGACGCGAGAGCGCCATCCACACTAGGAGCGGTTCGTCGTGCCAACGGCAGGGGCCGACTGTGTGCGATATCGGGGCTAATACCGAACACCTGTCGGCCACCACACGCCCCCGCCCCCCCCACCCCCCCCCCCCCCCCCCCCCCACCCACCTCGCGCTCCTTTTTTCCTTGTCTCTCTCCTTTTTTCGCGGAATAGTAGCTGCATTTCCAGTAGGCCTCCGCTCCCACCTCCCACTACAGTTGAGAGGTGTGGGGCGTCTACTGCAGTTGGCAGCCCTTTTTGGGGGATACATTTGTTAACGCGAACGCGCCGTTCGCCCGGTCATTCACCATTCGCCATGCGCGCGGTTCCCCCACCCCTGCGCTTCTTGGACAGTTCAGTTAACTCGAAAATTTCTTATTCCACACTTCTCTCCATGCCTCCATTCAGCAACTCAAACACAAATTGGAATTGTGCAGAAAGGCCGTCGGTATTCCGTTTGAAAGAAAGCAGTGGCGCGCTGTGGCTGTTGGATCATTTTTGTTGTGGCCCTTTTCTCGCTGCGATGACCTACAGCCAAGTTTTTACGTTTCGAAATTTATTTACTCCGCAATAACTAACCACTAATTTCCCTGTTTTCTTCCACACTCAAAGGCCCCCCGGAGCACGAGGACTACTTTCATTGTTCCCTACTTCGCCCTAAATTACAATAAGGTTTATTAAAAAGTGTTCGCGGAACAAAATATACAGGTAGTTCTCGAAAACCGTGCGACAAAAAGTACATGAAATATGGCTGAAATAACAGTTTTTGTGGTTTCAGGTAAAAGGCTTCGTAGCGGACATCTGGTTTCGATTTAAAGTAATCTGTCCGCATCTAGTGGTGTAGACTTCCATTATGTTTTGTTTTTATATATCCACCGCCCTAATAACAACCCAAATAAACCTACAAACGCCTGAGGCCTTCGTTAAAAATTGTGAACTTATGATCGCACTTTGTGCTGGGTTGTAATAAAAACTAATATGATATGATTCCCTTAAACAGCTTCTTTAAATGCTCATAACTTTGGTGCCCTCAAAATATATATTAAGCTATTCATTTATCTTTGTTTTATAACTACATTGGGGAACAAAAAATTAGTTAGGTGTCATTTTATTGGAATGCGTGGAAACGACGGCAGACTTTTAAATATTCGCACATGCCTTGCAGCACCAATACTTAGTGTTGATTTTTAGGAAAGCATTCCGTCACTTTTCCGTCTGAAAATATCGAATGGTAAAAGTCGAACGTGAATAGTTTAAACGCAGAGATTCACGATACCGAACACCAAAGCGCCCGAAGTTGTTTTTAACTAATTCAGGAATGCGTTGTTAGGAACTCGTAGTTAAAATGTCTTAAAATAAATATTTACCCTGACGCACCAAGCGGATAATTTCCCTCTCATAGAAGTGGCTTACAAAACGAGTACGCGTTCCATGAGAAGAGTAAGAAGAGTTTTTTTACAGAAGTTCAGTTGCAATAGGAAAACTGAAAGTTATATCTTCATTTACACTGCACGTTATACTCACAGAATATCAGTTCCTATAGCACACAATAAAGCAATGAATAGTATTTTCATGGCTCCTTTCAGTATCTCGATTTGTGCAGAACGACGGGCTTCCCACCGGAGTCTGGGCCTGATATCCTAGGTTTTATAGGCAGCCTGTCTGCCGCAAAAGAATTTATCAACCAACCCATGCAAGAAAATAAGCGCGAGGTCCTACGTGATCATTGTTCTTTGGAGAATACAGAACTTTTCCTTTTCTGCGAAAACTGATCATGGCACTGAAATTATTTCTGCGTTTCTTTTTTTCTACAGATCGTTGGTGCTTTTCCTGTAACGGCCGCGCTTCTTTTGTGATGCACCTGGTAACTGAAAGCACAATTGAAAGCGAAAGCACAAAGGGTTGCGCAGATCTAATCCGCATTTTACGCCGTATACGGGTGTGTTCATCCTGACGTAGTTGTTATATTGTCTTTTGGTCGCTCGGTTGTGTCCAGTCTTTGCTGATT
>CM023453.1:132434784-132466008 GCA_013339765.2 Haemaphysalis longicornis
TTGTTATACGCGGTTACCCGAGGCACATTGTCTGGCTTAGCAGTTCACTTTAATCGTTAGTCACTCACTTCACCGTTCCGTGGGGTGCGCACTAACTTCGACGTTGTAGCTCTTCGATCCTGGTCACGAAAACGATTTGTAGAAGAAACGGAGGCGGGATCGCGGACCGTGAGTGAATCGTTAACGGCCGATAGAACTGCTAACAAAAATGATGATAGTAGATGCCACTGCTAGCGCCCACCTCTTCTTCCTCTGTAATATTTTCACCAGAGGCCGAGGACGCGGGTTCAATTGCCGGCGTGGCGGCCGAACTTCTGATGGATGTGAAAAGCAAAAACGCCCGTTTGTTCGAGTTTTGGGCGCACGGTAAACATCCTCAGATGGTAAAAAATGTTCTGGATGCCTACACGACAGCATGCCTTATCGCCTGTGTCGCATCGATGCGTTAAACCTCATAATCAATCTCCAACTCTCCTTTTTACTCACTGTGTATGCTCAGCTTCCTGCTAGTCGGAGATCACTCTTGACAAAACCCGTTTAAAGGAGCCATGAAGACAAAATACAAGTTGGGTTTATTAGAAAGACTGCTTAGTCCCGATAACAATGATACCAATATCATCGCAATCTTCGAAAAAATAACGGAGATATTAAAGAAAACGTGTGAAGCAGTCGCGACCCCCTAGCCAATTTCCCGCAACTTTCTATGACGTCAGGGAAACCCTTTGTTTGTGCGATTGGCGGCTGCCTAACTGACCTGTCGCGACGACAGATGACTGGACGTCTGTAATGGGGCCTCTAGTTCCATTTGACCGCATCACTTGAATGCTAACGTGCAGTTAAAGCACTGAAAATTATGTTTTATTGTTGGCCCGTGTGACGTCATTCTTGCTCATAACACGTCACTGTGGCGCAAAATTTGAAAGTTTTTAAATACTTCTTGCTTTTTCGTTAAAAAAAACTTCTTTTGTGATTCTAATGGAGCTGAGTGAGATACTGAATCCTAGTTTTTTCAAATTAAACGAAGTTGTGTTTTCTCTTCATGGCTCCTTTAAGTGTCAGCCCCGCTGATGATAAATAAACCTCACGGTCATGAAACTACCTATTCCGAAACAGGATTTTGTGCAGAGAATAACTGAAGCGCACGCTCCGGCTACAGACGGATATACGGGTGGCAGTACCAGCGAAGACCACGTCTGCTGAACCATCTAAAAATGGGAAGGGCAGGCAAACACGTCTCTAATGATTATACAGTTGAACCTTGATTTAACGAAGTCACGGGGACCGGAAAATTATTTCGTTAAATCGCAAACTTCGTACAATTGAGAGAACGACCAGTTTCCTTTGGGAGAACGAGAAATTAATTGCCTCAAGAAAAAGCTTGTGATTTTCGCCAGCACTTCTTTTGTGAGCAGTGTTAGCCCATAATTCTCGTAGCTGGACAATAAAGTCAAAGCGTCCTCGTCACCCTCGCGTACTCCAGCAAACCGCCTCAGAAGGTCGACAACGTCCGTCACCTGGCTTGGGGTGGGCACGGGAGCTTCGACAGTATCTGGACCATTCGCGTCTTCAGACAGCTCGTATGCGCCGCAAACAAGCTGCACTGTCTCCTCGTCATTGATAACTTTGGTTGTGTCAGTGAGCGTCTTCGTCGGCGTTCACGAAGTCGTGAAAGTTCTGATCTGCGGCCACCTCGTCTTGCAGACGAAGCTCTTCCCAACAACTGGGCCATGCCTCTTCCTGCTAGTTTTCCGGGCCTGTGGAGCCCGCAACAAAAGCCAACAGCACACTGCCAGCTCGTGTGCTTGCACTGCGCTGCCAGCGCACTGCCAGACATTCTAGACGCCATAAATTTGTAAAGAACTGTTTTTCCATCTCCTTTTTTTTCCCGGACTGCTTCGTTAAATGGGGTTCGTGGTGAAGTATCTGTTGTAATTTCAAGTTCGTAGGAGAATTACGCCTCAGTGCAACTGCGAAGGGAGTCCAAAGTTGTTCTTTACATCGTGAAATTCGTAAACTCGGGTTTTGTAACATCGAGTTTCAACTATAGCGCACACACCCACTGACCTATGACTCATGGCGGTCGATGGTGCGGTCGCTGCCAACGTTTCCATGAAAGCTCCCGATCTCGAAAACTCGCAGGGCACACAACCCTTGCGTCTCGGCGGTCATGGAGCTAAAGCCACCTCGAAATCATCGCGAACGCGGGCAGCAGGCTGTGTGTATGCACAGTCAATGCACAGTACGTTTTGAGAGGAAAACGAGCTCAAACGTCCTCCTTCGTGAAAGTAATAGATCTGTCGGTCTAGAATTATGCCTGCTACGGCGAACATGAACAATAAACCACGCTGCAAGAGCCGCCCCGACGGTCACGAGAGCACCAGAGCCACCCAAAAACATTCACGACATTCTTACGAGATATAGCGTTAATCAAACACACCCAGCGCATCTGTGGGAGCGGGGCGTAGCGACCGATGCCCACCGAACCGCCGCATCGAATGTGTCGATGGGGTAGCGTAGTAGACACATGGTTGTCTTCATTCAATACATGTTAGCCGAAACAAGATCTTAGCACCACGGATTCCTCAAGCCACCGTGAGCCAATGCTGCCACAGTCGCTGGTATGTGCTGCCCTAACTGGAGTTAACTATAGTCCTGTTCAATAGAAACGGCCGGGACTACAAGATTTTCGCAGGGGAGGCTTCTTCATACACTGTGAAAACACACACAGTCCGTGACAGATGCCACGACTAAACACACGACAGATGACAACTCTGAGATGCACTTGTCACTTCCGCAATAGGCTCTGGAATCGCTTGATTGGGATATCTGATAAAAGCCAACTCTGCTCACCATCTGTGCCATCTGTGCCATCTGGGCAAGTCGGGAGGAGGTCCCGGTTTTATCGCTACGGTGAAATGATTTGCTTACTCGGTTTTCGCTTGAATGGAGCTACACAGGGGGTATGCTTTCAAGCCACGTATAAAACATGATTCAGTGGAAAAACAGAATACAGATAAAATGGCCCTCCCTAACCCAGGCATGTCATACAGCCAAGCAGTAGTTCTGGAAGAAGTAGTGGGGTTATCCACTTCATGCTAGAGAGTGAATACTGCAGCTTGATTTCCAGCAGCGCCTATTGCGGGCGTAATCACAAGCCGTACTTTCTTAACGAAGGCTGCCCCAGCGGGGCGTGCTGAATGGGCAATAGTTCTTCGCATGATTGCGCTGGCTCCTCTCAAAGTGTGTCGGATCTGCACTATCACCATTTTCTTCCCTTAAGCAGCTGAAAACTCGGGAATAGGCAGACCTCTGGTCTTCTGGAAAGGCGCCCATGTTCTGCATGTATTCGGTTTTGAAGATTTACTTGGGAACTATTAGCAGCCACAATAAATATGTTGGGAAGGTCCCAGTAATTTGACTTTATTAAGGCACAACACAGGTAGAAAGGATAGATGTACAAGGAACAAGCCATACGGCCGTCTGTCCAGCATCCTTATAGCTACCCCTGTGCACACTTTTTAAAAAGGCATCGGTAAGACAAAATTAAGCGGCAGTTCGTTTGAAATTGGCAGATTGCGGACCTCCCAACAATTATTTTCACTAGGAATTATTGTTGGCCACACTAAGCCATGATTGTTTATAGTTGGGCATATGTAACCGCTTTCTCTCTTTTCGCACAATTATGTCGTCAGAAGCAGCGGAACATTAGCCAAATCGCGCAAGCGCGGATGCCGGCCCTTGCCTTCACCAACATGATTTATTAAGGGAATAGCCATCACAATCTTAAGCCAGCCTGCACAACTATGTGTATCATCGTAATCTTAATAACATTCATCATCCGGTCTCCGCCGACTGGAGGGCAAAGGCCTCTCCCATATATCTCCAAAGATTCCACGCCTGCGTGATTTATACCCTCAAACTTTTACCAATTTATACCCGCAAACTTTCTCATCTCATCTGCCCGCCTGTCTGTCGCCACCTGCCACGCTTGCCTTCTCTATGGATCCAGACCGCTCCCCTAAAGAATAACGGTTATCTTGCCTTCATATTTCATGCCCTGCCTACGCCCATTTTTTGTAATTTCTACTAATATGTCCTTAACACGTGATTGTTCCCTGATACACTCCTCCCTCTTTTTGTCCCTAAATGTTGCTCGCTGAGTCGTCCTCAGTTTAGGTTGCACCCTTTTGGTCAGCCTCCCAATTACTGCCCTGTAGGCGAGTACCGGTAAGATGCAGCTGTCATACACTTTCTTTTTCAGGGACAATGGTAAGCTGCCATTTATTATCTAAGAATGCCTGCCGAAGTCATCCACCCATTTGTATCCTTCTGATTATCTCTGCCTCATGGTTGGTATCCGAGCTTGCTACGTCACCTAAGTCAATAAATTGGTTTACCACTATTACTACCTCGCCAAGTATTTCCACCCGCTGTGCCCTCCCGAGCAGTACTTTACATTTCTTCGAATAATTTTCAAGCCCATGATTCTGTTCACCTGGTGCAGTGCGGTAATCATGATTTGAAATTAATTCCCCTGAGACAGTTAGCAAGGCAACGTCATCAGAAAGTCTGAGTCCACTGATGCATTCTCCATTAACCTTTACTTGCACCTGGTGTCAGTACAATGTTCTGAATACCTCTTGCGAACATGCTGCGAATAACATAGAGTGATTGTGCCTCCTTCTTGACTTACGCCCTTCCTGAAAGGTATTTTACTGCTCTTCTTATGTAGGAATCTGGTTGCTGAGGGCTCATTGTAGATATCCTCTAGTATTCTTACGGGATGCTCGTGTGCACCCTTATTCTCCAATGCCTGTATGGCTGCTGTGGTTTCGACCAAATCAAATACTTTCTCACAATCTATGAAGGCTATGAAGATGTAATCTATAAAGCAATGTCTCTTAAAGGCTATTCAACAATACGCTATTCCACACATGAAACTCGAGGAGTATACTCTACCTAGTGTACAGCTAATACTAAATAAAATACAGGGAAAAAAAACAAGGTATCATGGGAAGGCTCCTTGATGTACCAGCTTGAGACAAGCCTATTTGCGGAAATATGACTGAAGAACACTATGTTTAAGCGAACCTCTTCGCATCTAATAATTTTTTGCTTTTTGGCCTGCCTTAATTACTTCTCACGGAACTTACACCAAAGAAATTCCGGATGCAAACGATTTTCCAACACCAAAACGTACGTACTGAGCGCCTAATGCCCCTCTCCGTCAAGCAGGGAGGCTTTTCACCATTTGGATTCCTCCCCGAAGCAGCCTTTAACTCGCTGTACGACGTAGCCGGCTACACCAATCAGGCACCCGCACCGCAGAAAACCATCGTTTACAGCTTCAATTGCGAAAGCCGTGGCCGGAAAGTTATGCTGGCCTATTTTCACTGCTCGCCGTCACTTCCTGGCTGAGGAGGGGTCGATTGTGAGGTGGCTCCGAACACTTTTAGAGTGGCTGGACATCGCGTACAATGCCACCGCATTCTATTTATTTGCTCCTCTGAGATTATAGAGCCAGAACCGATTCGAAGTCTTCGCAAACTGGGGCTGCCCGCCACATAAGTGCACAGGCAATGAAGAGTTCCTTTCTAAAGACGACAACCTTCGTGACATTTCTCTTTGGTTAACGAAAAAGAGACTGTTTGGCTACAATTATTGTGCCTTCTACGTCTACTGTGAACAATGAACTACGCCCGAGAAACCGCCATCACGAGAGTCACGAGTAAGAAACATCTGTGCTGAACACAGTTCCCAAGCTTCCTCCGACTTCCATTTTCAATCAAACACACCCAGCCCATTTGTTGGTGCGGCGTATTGACCCAAGCCCCTCAAACCATGGCGTCGACATCGTCGGGGATGAGGGGGGGGTGGGGTAGCGCGGAGGCTACAAAGTCATTTGCATTCGACACCCGTCAGTAGTAACAAAAGCTTTGCAGCAAATAACGAACCAAAAGTCTCTTGGCACCGTCAAGCAATGCTACAACAGTCGCCAAGGTGTTTGGCCCGAACTGTGACATTACTGTAGAAAGAACGGTATGCCCAGTCACGATGACAGGATTGTCCTACGGCAATTGTCGGCGAAAACCTAATCTATGACACACCGAAAACCAGATCGATGATAGATGATACGACTTCACCGGCTAAAACGCACTATTTGAACGCGCTCCCGTCACGCTCAATTGGGATCATTTCAGATACTACGCCCGACTGGCGCGTTTTAAAAAAATCGCGGCCATCTTTGGCAGCCGTAGTCGGGACAACGGCTTGTTCCCTTCGCTACAATGACCTCCTTTGCTTGCTTGGTTTAGGCTGACACTGAGTTGCACTCCAGTGACACGGAAAACGTGTAGCGCACACGATTGAGCGCAAAAAAGAACTCTGAGAACAGCGCAGCCACCCCGCGCCGCTATTAGAAGGAGGACTTTTCAAAGAAGACTCGATCCAAGTTGGTGTTTTGAGAAAAGTAATAAGATTACGTTTTGTACAACGCAGTGCGCATTCTTACTATATTCTATGGGCGCTGCATGTAGATCTCTGCACATGCCGTGCTTTCTGAAAGTTCGCCGCACCAATAAGCCATGCTAAATACCGCAAGCGTGGCCTGCGCGATTGCGTCGGTTCAGCTCGCGTTTATCGGATGCTCCAATATTAGTACTTTTTTACCTCCAGCAGCTGGGAACTGGTGATTCGCCATATCGGGGCTAGTAGAATAGCGCCGCTGGAGTTGAAATCACAAATATGCGTTGCTGGGGAGGGTTTAAATGTGTTTCAGAGCAGCTTCGCGTCCACAACTCTAACGTAAGCATAACCATACTGATTGACAATGTACTACGATAACCAAACATTGACCAGTAGCCGCATGAAGGCGAGGACGTGAAGAACGGAGTTCAAAATATCTCAAGAAAGGAAGAGCTGAATAATAACAAAATAAAGTGAGAGACTCGAGTGTAAGAGAAGAACATGTTTGGGGTGTTGGTTAAATAAACAAGAGGATCAGATGTAACAACAAAGCCAAAATTATACCAAGTAATCAAGAAACATAGAAAAGGGTCTAAAACTAAGAAACGCAATATAAAACATGTTATTGCCACAGGAAGTATTTAGGCGCACCAGACGAAATTGGTAATGTAAGAAACCACATGTATTAGATACAGAAGCAGCAGAATCATCTTGGGCCAGCTTATTCTCTAGCAACAATTGACACGTAAAAAGGACTGAATGGAGTAGCTTGGCGGGCAAGATGCCAGAAGTAGCTAATCGTAATGCTGAAAATACAGTCAAGCAATTTTATAAAAGCAACAAGCAGACCGTAATCTATGTAAGGAACACGAAAGCAAGCAAAATATTTTTGGAATGCATCCAGACAAGTAGCGTTGCAATGCATGGGGCAGATTAGATCTACCGGAAGCGTCACAAAGCGACGTTGCGGATCTTCCGAAGACATGCGGGTTTCATCGAACTTTCCTTTATATAACGCTGCCAAAACAAAAAAAAAATTTATGAACAACATAAAGATAACGGCGAATGGATGCACCATGGAACACGCATCAGCCGTTTTATAGGACGTTAGTGTTGTACTTCCCGTAGATACTTTAGGGGAACATGGGGAGACATATATGCACGTCTGTTCGACGTTCGTCTCATCCCTTCGGCCAGAGTATGTTTGTTGAGTCGACGTGTAGTGTACATTGCTATGGCTTTGCTGAGAGGAACATCTAAGCCCTAAATCTACATTCTTTAGATTTTGCTTAGAACGTCGAATGTTTACCTTGCCGAGGCTGCCATTGTGTTGTGGGCTCTAGTATTTAACATACATGCTTCGCCGGTTAACTTTCATTGCTTGTTATAATTTGAAACACTGGTTTTTACAGTAACGTGCTTAAATTGCCAAGTGATGTGCTGCGTGCTAAGGGTGATCACACGCCCACGCTTTTCCGCTCGCTTCTACGCTATCACTTGTCATGTGTCACGTCGCGATAGCTTGATAGGGGCACGGGCTGCACGCAATGCGTTTTCGATGGTATGAAATGGCAAATGTTTGAATGAGTGCTTTAAACTTTTTCGTCTTGAGTAATCAGAGCGGCCGCCCGACACACTTCTGTTCCGTCACCAATACAGCCGCTGCAGGAATGGCACCGGGGCATGCAGCCAGTGGTTTGAGGAAGCAACGTCACTGCTGTTGTGTTTTCTCTTATCCATTGTGATCTGCCAGCGGAGATTTTTTGCACGCCGAAAGATTGATTGGGGGCATGCACTTTCTCATTTCACAGCTTCAACACACGCCTGCGAGGAACAAAAATGCGCCTTCGATCGACCTTCGTGAGCCGGAGACAGACTCAGTTCGTGTTACCGTGTGTAACTAATGATGCTCCGTTAGAGGCCATGTTGCTCCGCTGTGAGATGGAAAGGGACCGCTGTTGTGCTTTACATTAACGTGTTGAGCACTATATAGTGAGGTATTTTGGAAGTAAAGTTGGGCTATTTCCACTGGGTGGTATAATGAAGTACTGCTCAGTGCACGCTCGCACTATTCCTTGTAGATGCTTTGCCTCCCCCCGCTTGCCAGCTTTGCGAAGCGCTCGTGCGTGAGTGGTTGTGAGAGAGATCGTGGGCACGTTGTTTTGCTTACTGCTTTAATCGGTACAAAAAGTCATGCCGACCACAGCACATCCTCACAGATTTACAGAAGGACGTTTCGAATAAGAGACTTAACAACAAAATTGGATGTGAGATAGTACCAGCAAGCCTGTACTTCCCACTTACAGTGCCTTTGATACAATTGCAGCCTCACCAAAATTGCTGGCTTGCGTGATTGGTCTAGGAAGCATGGCCGCAAGAGCTCTTCTCAAAAGAAGTTTACAGATATATAATAAAAAAACTACAAAGCACAAATTCAGTCGTTATAGTAGGGGATAGCAAGAGGTTTAAATGAAGCAATAACACACGGGTTCAAGTAACAGTCCATACTGGCACTAAAATACAAGTATAAGTATAGCTATGCATCAATACAAATATTTTTTCGAACTTTGTCTGCCGAATGTGACTTGGCATGAGAAAACAGGGTACTAATTATTGTAACTGCACAGAAAACACAATATAATGTCCCCAAAACAACATTTTGATTCCTCTTTGGAAAAACAATTATAGGTATCGTGAAATTGGCCATCTTACATCATTGACAGCGAAAAAACTCTTCACGGGCCAATAAGTAATGGATAAAAAGTAAAACAATCTATGAAATATTTATGTGGTAGAAATACTAATGGCGTGAAGAACTATATAAAGATTTTAGTTTTAAAACTTGTTCTCCCTCGACCGAAAGAAGAGAAGTTTGCGCCAAATAATTAAGGGCAGGTGAACAGGTGATTTTAAATAATTTACACTTTTTCGGCAAAATAACTGCAGGCGAATTAAACTGCATTGGAAGCTAATTGTATGATGATAGTACTGTTTATTTTCTATACCAGGAGTGTAAATGCTGATACATTAAATTATATACAGTAAAAGCCACAATAACGCTTCCTCAGAGGCACATTGGCGCGTAAGTTGTTCTCTCATCTTGCGGGGGCTCCTCCATGGTGCTTCTTCCGGAAGGTGACATGTCCATCATGTAGTGTGGAATCTCTTTGGAGAGGGCAATATCCCATCGCCATCTACCACCATAAGCCTGGTGCGGCCAGCCATTGTCACGAGCACAGATATGAATTCGAAGTCCAACCCATCAAGCTGCAAGGAACATTCCCGAATTGGACCCCTCGTACTTTGTAGCTCGACGGAAGAATTCCTGAAGGCTCGACCCCCAGTCTCACATTTTTTAATCTAGGAATCACTAAGATCGCCCGCAACCTTCAACGAGAGCCTAGTCCAAGGTTTACCATTTATGCGGAGCATACAGTTTCTTACATTATACACTAGAGAGGAATCTGGCGCTAGCGTCTATGCGGCTCATATCAAGGCCGTCTGTGTCGTCATGGTTCGCCAATATACATTGCGCTCGCCTTAGTTGCATCATTGGCTTGGATTGAAACATTTTAGTGAACGCAAACGTAAACAAAGTGCTACAAAAACGCGAAGAATGGTGTGCAATTTTGTAAGTTGAAAATAAAAACAGGCTGTTCTAAAACTAAGCAAAAAGGAAGTAAAGCATATTTTTGCTGGAACGGTTGTGCCTTATAATCCGAAGGCGAAGGTTGTAGTTACGAACAAGGTTAACATTTGGGAAGGAAACTCATTACAGACTCTGATTTTAATAGTTTTACGATTATTGTAAATAATAAGTTGCTTGAAAAGTTTGGAATGGTTTTGAGCGTGCCTATTAAAACGTTGCCTTCGTGGTGAACCGGTGCACTGACTGCCAACTAGTATAACAAGAAAAAGAAAACGTGGCGTTAAACAGTAATGCACGATGACAAGATAGGATGCATATACGCGCCCGTATCTGTCGTACCCCCGTCCTATGTTGTCTTCGTCGAAGTACGTTTTGTTTCTTGTTTTCGTTGGCTACAAATTTTGGGGCGCCGTATTAACCGCTCAGTCATGCATGCGTCCTTCGACTGTCGCATGAGCAACTTCAGGTGCGATTACGTACTGCTTGCTGTTTCACCGAACACGGCTACACAGAACAGGGAGGATTTCGACTTCCTTGTTGCTCGTAAACGTGTTAATGCATAGTGAAGAAAACAGATCCCAAAAACCTCTTAAGATTCTTATTGTCATACCAATCCCAAGCCAAAAAGGGGGGTCTTCCCATGTTCCCGTACGACGACATGGCTTACAAGCCGCAGTTTCCTCTCTAGTATACTTAGTAAAAAACTCTACAATGCAGACGACGTCACAATACGGGACGAGTGAAGGGACTACGTGAAGGAACAATCGATGATAACGGCCCTCCAAAACGCATTAGAAAGCTTCCAATCTGCCCTACTGGATCTCAAGCTTTCCTTAGCCCCTTATCAATTTTCGGCCGCAATCCAGCTCCCGAATTTAATCCCCATAGCACCACGGTTGGCACCACACTGATCACCGCCAAACTCAACCGCATTCGCCTAAGAGGCACCCCTGTCGGCTACAAAAGTAGCTCTACTATATGGCTCAACCAAGTGAAACAGAAATGGAATTAAACGTAACATCTCATTCAAAGAGTATCTAAATAACACGTCCGAGCAAGCCAAAAAGCCATGCAGACACTGTCCGCGCCATCGCAGTCGGTATTCTCACATATTAGAGCACAGTCCTACACATTGAATTGTGCCCAACAACGCACTCTCCATGGTCTTCATAATGCGACTCTTCGTACCATCACTGGTTTACCTCGCCATACAAAAATATCTAAACTACAATCTGCGGCTCCTATTTCACCATTTGGATAGTCATTAAAGGGCAAAGCGACCAATACAACTTCAAGCGGAAATTTACTCATCAAGGTGCCACACTCATGGCCTGGGATAAGCAATATCGCATCTTCTTACCTGATTTCCCGATACCCATTCCTCCGTGGCAAAGACCTTTCCTTAACGAATAATGAGCAGCCCACCCCATCACCCGCTCAGCGGCCGCCTCAATACATAAATGTTGTCACAGGCTATTCACAAAAACAACCCGACAACCCGGAATTTCACTTCCCCAAAACAAGATCCCTCCAATCATACCGATCCTTTCACATTAGCTGGACGTAACATCATCCTTTTTGAGGTCCCCAAAAAGAGCGATCTAGCGCGAGATATATAGCAATGGCCTACACCCGTGAATAGACCATTCAATGCTGAACAACCATCATTTGAAAAACCCCACGCCGTGTTTTGACGACCGCGAACTTATACGAACACCTTTCGTTCATGGATCCTGCCCTCCCAGCTTTCCCATAAGGCCTCCGGCCTTCCCTTTTTGAATAAATATTTTAACAAGAACCATTGAATTGAATGAACTGAGATGAATATCCTTTGCGCAGCACCTTAGTAATGTCGCACGCTTCACGAGTGCCAGCAAGGCTTGTGCATCTTCCCTAGCTCCCTCATTCGACGTTTCATTAGACGCAGACCGCGATTGACACTCCTCTCTGTCTCTCTCTCTCTCTCTCACGCTCAATTCTTGTCCTTGGACGCCCATAGAGCGACAACCTGGTGGATCAAACGAGCGGGCACTTTTGTCTGCTAGCCGACAACGATAAGAAGACCAGATAGTCTTTCCTTATCCGCTTCAGGAGGACACACCAGCGGACCTACTCAATCGACCAACAATGACCTTGATGGAGCACAAGCTGCGACGACGAACTGCCCTTTGAGGCAAGCTTTCCGCCGCCCTGAAGGAGATTGAAGATGGCCTCCAAAGTTGCACCTTCAACACAGCGATGGACGCATTGATATCCTTGGAGAAGATAGAGGGCATGCATCTACCGACGCAGAAGCGGGATGAAGACATTTTTATGGAACAACGACGGAAGAAATGGTAACAGTAGAGACCTCCAACGTGACTTCATTTACCAAGGTGGTAAAGATCAAGAGGAGGTTTGATGCAAATCGCGTGACCTGTTAGTATCCGGTTACTATTCGGTATTAGTAGTCCGGTTAGTATCTTTTATAACCTCCTGTGACGAGACCGACGCATAGATCGGCCGCAACCCCGAACGACACTATCGGCGATTGAATTGACGAAATTCCATGGAGACCACCAGAAGTTTTGAAAATTCTAAAGACACGTTGGGAATGCCGTACACAACAACTCGGAACTGCTTGAGTACAACAAGTTTCATTTTTTGACCAACCTACTGCCCGGCTCGGTGACTTGAACAGTACCTGCACTTCCCACGACAGACCAGTGCTACGACACCGCGATCGGAACACTTCAGGAGTGGATCGGCCAGCACACTCTTATTGCCCAATACCATCTACGGGCCCTAATTTACACAACACTTGTTTCCTCATCAACTGACGCAATGAAACAACGAACTTCTACGAATGCTCTTGGGGCAAGAACAGGGACTTATTGGGCATGCTAGGTAAGATACTTCTTCGGGCACTCTTTCGAGACACAGTACGTCATTCGAAAACGTCGTCTACTGCTACAAAATCAAGAGGAGTGGAGTGTGAACCCAAACCCAGAGACCACAGGAAAGAGTTCAGCGATTTTACTTCCTTTTTCGGAGACGTACTTCAGTGCCTGATAGTAGTTATATTGAACGCGCCTATTGTAACGACGTTTAGGGCGAATCACTAGCTAGGAAAACAGCATGGAGGAGAAACTTCATATATCAACCTTCTGTAGCAGCCGTAGCCGCCACAACTAAGGGGATAGGAAAGTGTGCGTTGATACAAGATGTTGCTCGAATCACATGATACAAGATGTTGCTCGAATCACAAAATCTTGCTCATAAAATCACAAGACCTGCGTTTACAAAATCTTGCTCGGATCTTATTCGCATCGTAATGGAAGAAAAAAAGTCTCTCCTCGCAAAATACTGGCGCTGTTTCCGTTGTCTGGCTCCAAGACACATCGGAAGATAGTATAGGTTGAAGAGTGTTTGCCAACGTTGCAAACGGCTGCACGTTACTTCAATGTACAGCGAAGACCGGCCAAGACTTCTAAAGGTACAAGAAAATTCCGCCTCCGACAAGCGGACTGTCCTGTCTTCCTTGAGAAACTGACCACCCAGTCGTCTGTTTCCCTTAGGGCTCAAAGGAGGAGACCTCTTTTAGACGGAGGTATTCTGCGAACTTTCATTGCTCTGGATGTCTCCAGAAAGCTAGGATGCAAAGTGATCAGAGAGCAGGTTCTCACCCTAGACGTCTTTGGGCGGACAGAGACAAATGAAACCTTAAAGAAAGGTTCGAGTACCTGCATAACCCTACCGGATAAACGACACTCTGCGTGGAAGCACTGGAGGTAATACCCATTTGTAACCATATAATTCCTGTTCACGATGAAATGTTCATAAAAGCTTTCAAGTCGCACTCTATTGACAGGACAGCCATGCTGTGCAGCTCAAAAAATGACGAGGGAATATCGGTTTTCATTGGTTCTGACCTCTACTGGGACATCGTGACAAGAAACAAAAGGTTTTGGACACAGCATGAAAGCCGCAGAAACGCGACTCGCCTGGACGAGAATGTGCTGAAACTCTGCTGAAAATGATCCACTGCAAGTTCGTTGCGGTTCTAGACGCGACGCAAGTTCGTTGCGGTTCTAGGCCACCTGCATTGAGTCCACCTGCATTGATGAAGCACCTGCATTGATGTCTTTGCACCCCTGGTGTCTCCAACTAAGGAGTTCTCACGTGCAGCCACAAAAAACAACGGAGTATGCGAGCCCGCCAACCATTACCTTGAAGATACTTACCTCGAATCCCGGAGACATTAACGGATTGAGCTGTCTGCTCGTAATGGAGCAAGTAATCGTAGGGATGTATTGATGTGTCCACAACCGAAGAAAGGGCCGCTAGGTAGGCGGCGGCATGTGAAATTTGGAAGCACTGCAGCATCTAGGACACTGCAGGACATGGTTTCCTCAAAAGAGATGTTTCAGAGAACCATGCCAACCTTTGCCAATCGAGCCATTTGTCTCGAATGGGGCCTCGAGATCAGTGCACAAAGCCTTGTGCGTGCAATTATCCAACGACTACGCAGAGACTTGTTGCATGACTGCCCGCTCAACGGCGCTACCCTTTAGGTGGAGACTACCCCACATCGTCGGCGGCCGGAAAGATGTAGAATGTCTCCGGAAAGGTCACAGAAGCATCGGCATCGACAGCCGTCAGCCCGGTGGCTCAGCCACGTCTTCAGTGAACTGAGTTCAAACTCCCTTGGATATCATCGTCTTCACGTTTCGTGCATCATGAGTGCACGCACTCCGTCTTCTGTTGCTTAAGCACTCGACGTTCCAGTAAACGCAGACCTGGATGGTGACATCTCTCCTCCCCTGGCGCTTGAGTGTTGTCATTAGGGGTCGACGACTCCCACATTCATTTCATGCCTGAAATGATTTTAAGCAAACACTGATGTTTAGGAACACATCGTTTACTCGTTCTTCTATACTAGACAGTTACCGGGAACACCACGCTCCGGGCAACCACAACCAGCTGTTGCAGCGCTGCCAGCAAAGCAAGCTGCAGTCGCTCACAGGTTGCGGGATAAAAGGGGGTATTTTAACCAATGCGTATTGGTCTCACTGTCATGATGTGGTGCCAGAAGAAATAGCGAGCTGTGCCCCACGCCTCATTCGAAGTTTACCCTCAGCGAGGGTGTGTCATGTCCGACACATGGTGGTGATTTGGCAAGAACGTTTTCCTATTATATCCTCGCTCTTGTAAAAGCATTCCCATTTCGTTCATGCCAGTTGTGTTTCGTTTACCTTTTCTGCAAACGAAAAGCCTGCACTTTGAAAGACTTACGAAATACTTCATTACGCACTGCAATTATGATAATCAAAATATTCTTTCTGTGATTTCGGACACCTTGAAATTGGGAATAAACGGAAAGTAGAAACAAGGAGGGCGTGCAATTTTGCGGCTCTCTTTGTAAATTTTGCGCGGTTTCTGAAGAGAACATAATTTGGCGCAAGTTCGTCCAGACTAAAAATACTTGATTTCTTGAGGTGGCACCGCATACCCTCCGTGGAATAGAAAACACGGGATTACGGAGAGATGTGAAGCGGCCCACGGTGTAAGATCCGTACAAATAGAATTCACGAAAGCAATCTGTCGAATTGCAAGATATTTTCCCCTTCATTCTGGTGTTTTGACTAATGCAGCACTCCAATATGAATGAGGAGTAATTTTTGAGGTTAACCAAAACAAGGTTCTATAGGTGCACGACAGCAGTAATTCAACCAAATTAGGTGAGGGATATAAAAATGGATGTTGTGAACGAGATGAATTATACAAAAAAGTAATTTCTGATCATGTGTGCCTTCCGCGTGCTTCTGTTGATTTCAGCCATTTGGAAGACACTTGCACTGTATTTACGATAACCGACAACTCCTGTGAACGATATCAAGCTAGTTTGTGCATGTGCACGTTTTGTGTCTGTGCCTATTTTTATTCTGAACGCCATTTTTCTTAACATCTGTTTTCATTCTGAGCACTATCAATCGATAGATAGTGATTTCGCAAGCAAAATAAAATCTTGCGAGATTTAATGCACCGAAGCTACACAGCGATACGCACTTTCCGCGTAGTAAAGTCCCACAGGATATTTATAGCGCATAAAACTCCAAGATGCACCAAAATTTCGACATGTTCAAGTTTTACTACTTCGCATGCACCACAAAAAAGTTCCGCCACTCCACATAACCTAAAAAAAATCCTGGTGACCCACTACCCGACATAAAGTTCTTAATGAATGTAACTACAGGTAGCCCTGCATACCTGGGGCTTGTTTCCCACAACTGCTGTTGTGTTCCAAACACCAGCGACTTCACCTTTTTTACAAAAATTCACATGTAAGAGAAAGTAAGCTTCGCTGCTGTAAGAAGAACACTACCGAGAATCTCAGCAGAAATTTCGCAGCAAGTCTTTCCTAACGACAGTGCACTCGTGCATTCGAGCCAGGAAATGTAAAATGGAAGCTTGATGCAAGACTAGTTTTTGGTCCCGTAATGATTACATGGTGTGCGGCAGTGTTATGCGCAAAGGATGTTTAATCTATCTTTTTTATCAGCCGTTGGTGAGCGCCTCTGGGCGCCATTCAAGGCAGCATCGGGATAGCGAAGAGCGGCTGCCCCGCATTCAGTTGCAGCGGGCCGAGAGCGTGTGACCCAGATTAACAGTTTTTTTCTACGCTTTGGTAATAGGCACGCAAACAGCTTGCAGTTGAAAGTAGCAGCAGTAGATGGTTATAACCCCGAAATTTTTGGTAAATAAACACGTCAGTAGAACGCCTTTAGAAAATAACAAACGCTTCTCGTTGTCATAACAGAAACTGAAAAGCCATACGGAGCCAAGGCATATCAGGTCGCGCTGTTCTGGCACTCTCGGAGCAGTTTGGGTTTCGAAGAGGGAGCACTGAAGTGCCCAATTAACGTAAAAATCATGAAATCCTCCATCTAACGACGACTGTGGCTCAGCCCGAAGCTTTGTTCGTGTGATAGAGAAATTGAAACTGCAAGCGAGTCATACTCAACCTTCAACGTGTCAAAGTTCAAACCGTCCGCCCGTGGAAGTACAAACTCAGAAGGCGACTATGCAATCCCCATGAGAAATCTTCTCGTTCCACGATGGGCGTTTGAAAGAGGAGTACATAATTTTTTCACTGCGTGTAAAGGAGGACTACGTATTTACTACCCTTCCAAGCCATTTCAAAAGACTGCTAGTGTAGAAACTGGATTATGATTCGGCAGACTCACTGTTGTAATCCCCGACCTTGCGGTGGGATATATGTTTGGATTTGTGAAGTCGGTAAGAAAACATTCCTTTAAAAAAGAGATCGTATACTGTTGCTTCGACTCCTATAGGACTGATAGGCTGGGTTGTGAATTAATCCACCAATTTACAATTGCATTGCCGAACTTAACAGATGTAAACGCCCTGTTACTTAATAGTTGTTGGCGTAGGAATGCAGTAGCATTTCTTCTGGTACCTATAACGTGTACAACCTGAATAATCACTTTTTCTTGTACTCAAATGCTGCAAGAAGAGAAATAATATGGCTGTACTAAAACCGTACATTTTGTTTCAGAAAGGTCTGGAAAGCCTAAACTGTAATGCCGGTCCCGTACAAAGGCAATTGTGTTTTGTTTATGGTATGTGTCAACAGCTTTTGCTCTGTGGGCACTGCTTTTGGTTGTGTGGTTTTTATAGCACAACAATAAAGCTGAACTTTAGTCATGAGAGCTACTGTTTATTTACGCAGAATTCCCAAAATACACCCCTCGCGTTTGCGTCACAAAAAGGTTATCTCTGTACCAAACGGTGTTTTGCATGTGCTGTGAAACGAAAAAACAACGGTTGGATCAACAAAAAACTCGTGCGCGAAACTTAGCTCTCAAGCTGTCTGTTCCCAATTACGTGTATTCTTTTGTGTAAAGAAAAAGACGACACATAGAAAGCTTTACTTCGAAATTTACGATGTTGGGATTTTTCAAGTAATCCAATAGGTTTCTGCTCTCACTAATGTTTTGGTGACGGAAATATATTTGTATTAATTTCGATGCAATAGTTCAAAGTACTAAGAGAAGTCGCAGAACTCTCTCTAAATTGGTATTTCTGCTTTTTCATGTAGTGTACTTCAGTAGGAATCAGATTAGACCTTCTAGTTCGCAGATGATACAATAGGCAGTTTTAGCATACCGTTTATTGTGTTACCGGCAGCCGCTGGTGATGTTAAAGCCTGTGCCGGTAAGTTACCGTTCAGGTAACTCTCGCGCTGCGTAGTCGAGTCTAGCTAACACGGTTAACGGTAACGTAAACACGGTAGCGCTACGCTAAAACTCTCCAATGTTGATGAGCTTTACAGTACTTCCGTGAACGCTTCCCTGACCTCCGAAAATTTAAATTATTTAAACAATTCCGCTTTCAGAATCGTAGAAAACTCCACTTCAAATTTAGAGGATTTGCAGATTTTAAAATATTCTCTAAAGGTAAATGATACAATAGATTCTGCTATTATTGACTCTCTCTGTAATGTACGTTGGTAATATGCGGAAATATTGATTTGAAAGCACGCCTCTGCTTTACGCATAATTCTGTAGAAAGTCTCAGCACTTGATGCTACAATGCGATTGACTATTGTTTTTCGAATCGAAAAAAAAACATTTTATCGATGATGTTTAGAACTGTATTCATGTCAACAAAACATTACAAAGAATCTTCGTTTGTTAGGCTGTTACGGTTGCCAGTCAGAATAGGAGGCACACTGGTTCTTATAGACTGATGTTTAGAAAGAGTTTGTTCCCGCGGGCAATGCAATGTGATAAATTTTGATGCCTTTTTTTGGGACACATCTGACAAATGGAAATGTGTACGAACGAAAGCACCATGCAAGCCATTAATACCCGTTGAAAACCGACTAAGAACCAGCTATCAGAAGTTAGCGTCCCATCGCTGAAACACCTAGTTTGAAGTGCCCATGAAGACAAAACACGCGTTTCTTTTATTTAAAGGATTTAGTGTTTTATTAGTATCTCCAGTGCTTGTCCGGAAACAAATATTGCTTTATTCACTGAGAAATTGAACAACCGAAGCCAACTGTCCAGGTCAATCATGTTTCATCCCCTCAGTGATGAAGTAGCAAGAGCTTCTACTTAAGATGAAGGTTAGTATGTCGCGTCAGGCTGCATCGAACAGCTAAACATCTGTTATGTAGTTTACCGGCAGTCCTTCCAGATTGCACTAATATGTCGCTCCAGATGTCTGTCCTAACTCCCTTAGGTTAAGGACTCAGTTGTACTTGGAATTTTTTGTTAGGTTGAGAGTAATGGTTTTCTGCAACGTTGGTTTTCCGACAGTTAGCCAGTGTTCGATGAGACAAGCTCAACGCATGGGAGGTCTGTGCAGCAATTGTTGATTTCTGTGAGAAAGGAAAAAATTTAGGTCTAGTGTTGGATGAAAAACCTATATTCATTCCTCTTACTGAACAACTCAAACATAAATGCCTAAAAGCAATCAATATTTTTAAAGTACTCCCACACCAGTCCTCCGGGACGGACAAGCGACTTCTGTTCCGTATTTTTACCACCCTAGTTGCGCCTCGATTGGACTACGGAAGTGATGTATATAGACCTGCAACAAAAGCGCGCTTAAATACTTGACCTATTTCTGAAACGGGCTTCGCCGTTCGCGTGGCTGTTTCCACACTAAGCCATTCCAGACCCTGTACGTCGAGTGCAAGAAGTGGTCTCTATATCACCAGGGGATTTACATAAACTTGCTGTATGCATAAAAAATCACATCTGTTACTACCCATGCTTTTACTGCCACCATAAATGATGGTTCTTACAACAGCATTTCTTACCTCGTCAATCCTATTCTCTGCGTTTCTCACTTATGGTGAAACAGGAAGCATCCGAGCTCACGGTTTCATTTTTAGACCAACACAAGACACCCTTCATTGAGTTTGTGCACTGTGGCATCGCCGCCCGTGTCCAACGACCGTTCTTTTACATAAGTTTCTAAAAAGAGGCCACCAAGGTTTGACATTATGCAGTGTTTCTTGTTTCTACAAGACAACTACCAGCGCGCAGAATATTGCAGTGACGCATCGAAGGCTGCTACCGCTGTTTCGTGTGCTGCTCATGGCAAGAATTTTCGTGCCAGTAAAAGACGAACGTACAACAATATTTTCATGGGAGAAGCATACGTCATTCTTATTATGTTACATTACATTGTCTATCATAACATTTCATAGTCCATTGTGTATACGGACTCTATTAGCGTTGTCATCTACAAAGCGATCTAGAAAGTATGATATTATTCTTGATTGCAAGGCTTTTATATCCGCATATACCTGAAGCCTGGCAAAAACTATATGCTGGGTTTTGGGTCAATGCGGGATCGTCGGGAATGGGGTCGCGGATGAAATGGCTGCTGGTGCTGCACTTAAAGACACCGTTGACTTACCTACATTACCCTACCATACACTGACATCAAACTACACGTCAGACAAAGACTACAGTGAAGAGACACACAGCCAACTACACGCAATCCCGCCACAACTGGGGCGATACACAAGCGACTCAAACTACAGAAACACGGAAGTCGGCTCGGACAGGTTGCGGATAGGCCACACACGTCTCACATTTTTAATTTTTATTCTTTTTTTATTCTTCTTTTGTCTCCCACTCTTCTTCTTCCCCCTTCTTCCTTGTTCCTTCTCCCCCTTCCCGCAGAGTAGCATGTCACGAATTCATGCTGGCAAACCTCTCTGTTTTCTCTGTAATAAAGTCTCTCTCTCTCTCTCACCTCACTAAATCTTCAAGACCCCTTGTAGCAGCTGTAACGAGGACCCCTCCGTAGCCCACATGCTAATCACATGCAAGGAACTCCAGGCAACACGACACAAACACTCTCTCTAACCCTTAAGACAGCACATTCCACTCCAGCCATCGTTGTCTTTCGGGTGAGACGTGTTTTTATAACAAGTTAAATTTTATATACCTTTTATTTCATTTACTAAGTTTAAATTTATTTTTTAATAAATATTATATACCTAAGTTTATATTTATACAAGGTAGATTTTCATCCTCATTTCCTGCCATCCATAATTCAAGTTAGCGCTCTAAACCAGTCATCCCAAATTCCCAATTGCTTTTAATTGATATTCCGGCTCATTCGTTTCAGTACCATTTTTGTTTTTTTTTATACCCACTTCAGTTTAGTGCTCTTTGCGCTACCTGGCTTTGCGCCCAAAAATCACATCTTAAATAAATAAAAATATAATGTTCGAAGAACACTTCCCTGCGGAACGCCGGAATAAACAGCAAGACATTCTGAATGCGAACCAATAATGGCTAGAAAGTTAACGCGGAATTGCGAACAAGTGTTTATCCAGTTTGCGATACTAGGTAAAAACGCCGTCAATGGGTTTTATAATTCAATTTGAATTACAAACTCGTTCGAAAGCTCTACTGAAATGTACAAATAATACTTCGGTAGTGCCTGAAGTAATTACAGCAAAGAAAGAATGAACAAACGCAATTCGATAGGTACTGGTTGCAAAACCCTTCCGTAACGGCTGCTGAAAAGGCCACAAGGTGCTTCCTTCTGCAAGAAACGTTTTTCAAGTAGATTCATATGAAATGGTTTATCATTTGAAAATATAAGGTTAAAATGTAAGAAGACTAGAATTTGTTATAATTGCAATAACTCCCTTTTTAAGAACCGCATTATTCCCGCGATGCGCCATCTCATCATCATCATCATTTATTTAGCCTTAAGGGCCCCTGACGGGGAATTACATAAGGGGGGTGGTCAAACAAGCATACACAAAGACAATTGCAGGTAAAGAACATAAAGTAGGATACAGTAGGATCTGAACTAAAGAATGCCGTAGGAAAGCTCTACCAAAATTACGAATCAGGAATGGGGGATGGACTCGTTGTAGCGACGTAAAAACGATTTCGGCATGTGTTATGCACCACATGATGATTTATTTTCGAATTTAAGCATAAAAAAGGCGCCTTCGACTTTCGTGCAATTGAGAATAACATTGACACATTTATCATCTGATTTATGAGACAGGTACGGGTCCCGGAACACTGTGTGGAAGTAACGACTAAAGTGCGTCTCCGAATATCTATAGCAACCGTACCTACACGCTTAACACAGTCGACCCCTTTTTGGTAGTTGGCCTTAAACTTGCGCGAAAGGTATGCTGTATCACTATTTAGAAACCACGGCAAGGTACCCCAAAAAGTACTGCTGTTTGCTTCGGCGTATTTTATTTACAAGTGAATCTATTACCTTCGGAAGCAGTGGGCCTTTTTTGCTGTGAATTTTTGTTAGCTGAAATTTACGCGTTAAACTAATTTCTCGTATTGGCCGGAGTTTATACTGGATAGATGTGTCAGTTTTGCTTTGAAGGAAGGTTTCTACAAAAACGCATAGAAAGACCGAAATTTTGTCTACAAATACCGGACTGTATAAACGAAAACCTGCAGAAAGTTATATCAAGATATGTCTTGACAGATTGATCATTAGACCTAAATTTCTCATTAGAGTCTTAAAACACTGCGCTTTAACTGCATCTGGGTCAGATACATGTTCTCCAGAACATGTGAAAAGGATATGCTTATGATCACATTAAAAATCGCGTATAGATATATAGAGATAAAGAAATTTTTTTTATAAGAAACGAGTTCTACAATGGATGCTGTTTGTTCCAAAAGCGCTTTGGAATGCCTACTGCTTGGTAAAGTCAGCATGCTAGCACAATACAAAAAAGCCTGATTGTTGGAAGATAGAGAGTATAATTCAGAAGTGCTGGTCCGCGAGAAATTAGAATTTCCGGTTATGCTCAGGCAGGTTTTAGAATTGTCGAGTGATTATTCCGAAAGTTTCGTTAGAAATTGCACCTCAAAAAATACTGGACGGTAGACCGGCGTAAAGTAGTTGCATAGAAAAGTTGTATAACCAAAGGCGTGAACATTTATGATCTTCTGCATGGTTTAGGACAACAGCGGTTTTTTCGTATTAACGACAACAGCGACACGGCCCCCAACGGACTGCCCATCTCTAACAAATATTTTGAAATTTAGTGGTGCTATATTTTTATACTAATTATTGTCGCTTAACCAAATTGTGATGGTAACGTAGATGTGGGACTCGTAGGTACATAAGATGCTTTTGAATTTATATCTTCTTGACAATGACAATGCATTATTACTGGATCGGCGGGGGGCTTATTATATGCTACTTTATGTGTATTTGTTTAAACAGGGCGCTGGCTTGAAAGAGGCTTTTAAACCTTCACATAAATATTCCGGCCGTAGTCACAAAACAATGGGCCGTAATTAAACTAGAACTTACCGTATACCCGATAGGAATACATATGTTTCCTTTGTTAGGGTTCATTATGTCCAGTTATTTGTAGTCCAGTAGTCCAGTTATTTGTGGACGTGGGGTGTGCGGGGAAGGTGCAAGCTTTTGGAACGATAAAGTGAATCAAACAATAATTCAACGTACACAGCATATTTTGATGCTATCATGGCAATTGTATTTTTTCGTAATAACGTATTTAGAATTCCTAAATCTTGTGTCATCGCTACGGTGAACGCAACTACGGACGACTGTGTTCTTGGGGATACGGAAATCACAAAAGTGTCGAGTAGCAAATGAGAAAGAGAGCTATAAAAAGCAACTCACGAAGAAAGAAAACACCGCGTCACTAGACACCAGCACCACGTGAGCTCTAGCAGGAGAAGGTCGTCGGCCATAGCTAAATAGTGGCGATCACGCGTGCAGCCCAGCACCCATCACGTGAAACACAGGAGCCTCCATGAGGTGGGGGGTGGGCGGGGGTACCGAATTGCAGTAGAAAAAGTTTACCAGTGCACTTAGGTCTTTTTTGGGACTTTGAAAACAAAAGCCTGGTGATACTTATTACAACCTGCTTACTGTTGCAGCATATTTGCATTCTTTCTACGCATTCGATTGTTTTTATTTTTACGTGAATTACTTCGACTGTTTTTTTTCTGGTACACAATCTATGCGTCTCTTTCTTCGCTTTCGCTTCTTTTTATTATGGCATGTATTACGTCAGCAAGCAGACCGGCACACACCACAGCCTCCCTCGAATCATAGTTCAGCGCGGCTAAGCGCGCCTATTCTACTCACGTTTTATCTCGTTCAGGTGTTACGAAGCACGCAGTATTGACAACTTTTACGCATAAAATTTACATATTTGTGAATTTTATTAACCGGTAGCATTAACCATTCAGGGCTCCGGATTTCTGACCAATCCCTCAGGTGTGCAATGGGCCCCCAAAAAGTCACAAGCACAATTTTTCTTCTTACCTTGCTACGTGGTGAGATTGCCCAGTAGGAAGACCCCAAGGTGCTACTGTGCAGAGCAGGGTCGAAATCTCATGAGATGGTGCGTGTATAGTTTTCCCTATTTACTCTTTACATTGGAGGTACTTTTATTTACCGGGCAACAACAACCACAACGACAACCACAACGGCTTTTAAACACCAAACATCATCACCAACATGTCCTAACGAGACCGTGGTTCAAACATGCTTCAATAGTCGTTAGCTAGCTAAGAACAGTAGCCTGAGCATGTCTGGAGAAAGCAGTTTCTTTACTTACAGTCCAAGCAGATTATAATAAAAGTGTAAAGAAACCTCTCAAGTAAAACATTTTCTGTGTTCAATTTGGCGTGACGTGAATGAAAAGATATCTCTACCTAAATTGTATAAGTAGAGTGCGCGAAAGAACCGTCCACCAACATTGAAGCTGTTTGCAGTGGCATTGATTACGCGGGATATATAAAGTACAGCAGAAGAACGGAAACTTGGGATAGTTGGTAGGTGTTCAGCTTGGTGGAAACAAAAGTGCTCAAAAAACAGACACGAAGGGAGACGTAGACAGCACGGTGCTTTTTTTTTAAACCCGAATAAATGCTCTTTTATTCCGCAGCACATACCGAAAGAGAAAAGAGTTCAAAAGAAAAAACAATGAAGGAAGGAAAGGAGAGGCAACCAAAAATAAATATGGTACAAGAAAATACTCTGGCCCCGTCGTCTTCACCGTCCGTAGACTTCACACTTTGACCGGCTCGTTCTTGAGCAAGGCTATGCTGCTCTTGAGCAGCTGCACCTAAGCCTTGGTAGGCTTCAGCTTTAATACAATTGAAAGTTGGGCGAGTTGGTGATACATCTTGGGGAAAAAGCGCGAAAAACGACTACACGTAGAAAAGAACAAAGGACGGCGCGCTATTAGCAAAAGATTTTTATTTGGAAAGAACAGACATTTACAATGTGAAAAAGCGCAACCTCATTAATGTTCTCGCGCGAGTACATAGAAACAGAAAAAGTATACAAATAAAAACAGAAAAACATTGTAAAAACAGAACATGTTATGAAACATGGTAACTTCACGTCAGGTTCTGAAAATTCCAGTTCCGCATTCTGCAGTCTCAGTGAAGGCTGACTAACGCACACAGAACCCTCCCGGCTGATATGGTACGCTTCAATTATCTCTCTTTGGGTCCTTACCTTGTGTCTGTACATGACTGTCGTCTTATCAAAGAGACGCCTGCACCCATCATTTCGCACTCCTTACAATGCGCTCCTAAGTGCGTGTAAGGTCTGCCCTTAAAAGAGCGGATGTGCTCACGTAGTCGGATGTTGAGGTACCGATCGGTCTGCCCGATGTAGGCCTTCCCGCAAGCCAGCGGAAGACGATAGACAACCGAGTGTGTGCAAAGTACATACTGCACCCCATGTTTCATCGTGCAGCCTGTGTCGTTGTCCTGCTCCGGTTTATTATTATTCTTTTCAACCACGGAGCAAATCTGGCCAAACTTTCTTTCGGCGGAAAACACGACGTTCACGCCGTATCGGGAACACTCTTTTTATGCGATGTGACAGCCAATGCACATAAGGGATTTTTACTTCACGTGTGAAGTGCCCCAAAAAAGCCAGCTGCAGTTTTTCGATTTGCGGTTATATTTCAAGCACAATCACGTATGTTTGATGTACTCCACAAGAACAACCAAGCCGATCCTGAATTATCGCTCAGGGCACTCCCGACTGGTAAAGAATGGTATAGGTTGGGCCTGCTTGCGTTCAGCACTTGAAAAGTCATGTGTTCACTGCATGGGTGGCAGTTTTGATTCGTAGGTTAAGAGGCTAAAAGAGGCGGGGTTTCCTGACAGTACTATTTTCGCACCATGCGAAAACATCGGACGGGCCGTTAAACAAAAGGATCAGAATGTTCCTTCTAGGTCAGAGGAAAGAAGGAAAGTAGCAAAAATCCCTGATGTGCATTGGCTGTCCCATGGCATAAAAAGAGTCTGTTCCCGATACGGCGTGAACGTCGTGTTTTCCGCCGAAAGAAAGATTGGCCAGATTTGTTCCGCAGTTGAAAAGTTGATTAAGAAACGGGAGCAGGACAGCGACACAGGCTGCAATATGAGACATGGGATGCCGTTTGTGCCTTGCCCACAATCGGTTGTCTATCGTCTTCCGCTGGCTTGCAAGAAGCCCTACATCGGGCAGACCGGTCGGTGCCTCAACATCCGACTACGTGAGCACAACATCTCCTTGAAGGGCAGACCTTACACGCACTTAGCAGTGCATTGTAAGGAGTGCAAAAAGGATGGGCGCAGGCCTCTCTTTGATAAGACGACAGTCATGTACAGACACAAGGGAAGAACCCAAAAAGATAATTGAAGCGTACAATATCAGCCGGGGGGTTCCGTGTGCGTTAGTCAGCCTTCACTGAGACTGCAGAATGCGGATCTGGAATTTTCGGAACGGCACGTGAAGTGACCATGTTGTTGCATAACACGTTCTGTTTTTACGATGTTTTTCTGTTTTTCTTTGTATATTTTTTGTTTCTATGTACTCGTGCGAGAACATTGATGAGGTTCCGCTTTTTCACATTGTAAATGTCAGTTCTTTCCAAATAAATCAGTTGCTAGTAGCGCGCCGTCCTGTTTCCTTTTCTACGTGCAGTCGCTTTCGCGCTTTTTCCCCAATATGCTTGAGCTCCAACTCTACCAGGTCTAGGATGTTCTTGCGGAAGTTGTTCACTCGTCGCGTCTTGAAGTCCGCCAGCTCCTACTTGGCCTGCTTGGAGATGCTCTCAAACTTCTTTCAAGCCTCTTGCTGAGCGGCTTCGGTGGCCTGTAACTCCTTGTTCTTGTTGCAGGTGCGCTCCAAGGCACGGTTGGCGTTCTCGTAGTTGGCCAGGAACCGCAGGCGCCGGTACAGAAGGTCCTTCGCCGCGGAGGTGTCGCACATGTAGTAGCACAGGGTGTCGGACAGCTTAAAGTCTTCATCCGTGGCCACTCGGCCCTCGTTTTCTGTGCTTTCTCGAAGCTCTCCGCAACCATGGGGAAGAACTTCTCGAGCTAGGAGGACTCGACCGTAGCCAACTGGGTGAGACAGGATGAAATCCTGATGTAGCTGTCCGCAACATTTTTGTGGGCGCGGGTCATGCGGTCGGCCCGCTGGGTGGCGTCCGTGGTACTCGGTGAGGAAGGTGCGCTCGTGTACGAAGAAGTCGTCCACGTCCCGCTGGGTGGAGGACAGGTGCAGGTCGTCCGCCTACTTGCCCAGGTGGCTCAGCAGGCCTGCTAGCCGCTCCTTCTTGTTCTTGCCCCGCGACCTCAGCTCCTTTTCGTACTCGAGGAAGACGTGGAAGTTGTCATCAGCGCGGAAAACGGGGTGCAGGGCCAGCCTCTGAAGGAACAGCTCGTGCCACTGTCTTCTTGAATGTCGCAATGTACTCCACCTCGAGCTCCTGCTTCATCTTGGCGAACTCCTCCTTGGCCATGTAGCCCTCGCCCTCGCCGAGCTTCTGAAGCTTCTCTTGCGAGGCGTCGAAGTGCGGCCGCGGAGTAGCCGGGGGAATGCTCATCCCGGCGTAGTCCTCGCCCTCCTCCAAGGCGTCATGGAGCCAGATGAACTCCTCGTGCTGCCAAAGCACCGAGAACTCCGGCTTCTTGAAGTCCGACACCGTCATCTTGGTGTGGACGGTGAACTTGACCTTGTCTCTCTCGCTGACGGTATCTGAGATGTCCACCACCAGAGACTGGTCCGCCAGGTCTATCGTGTCTCACCGCATCTTCAGCGAGCTGTCGGTCGCGTTTGCCGTGTCATCGGTGCCGTCCTGAAGAGTCATCATCACTGGGCGCTGTCCGGCACAGTGACGACGCCGTCCACCGAAATCGCGCACGACCCAAAGGACCGACCGCTCCCAGCCGGCCTCGCTGCTTCCCCAGTTCGTAGACAGTAAGCGCCGCGCTGTCTACGTCTTCCTTCGTCCCTGTTTTTTTAGGGCTTTTTTGTCCGCCACGATTTAAAGTACTTTACCACCTTACACTAAGCAGTGACGACCGCTTTCTGCTGTGTTTTCTCTCCCCATGTTCCTATTGATAACGACACGTGGTTGCAGATTCACACAGCCTAAAATTACCAGTATGCTTGTCCATGAAATACTGAGGAGTGTCGGTAGTCTATCAGTTCTTGAAAACGGGTTGAGGCGTTTGGGCAGACTTGGATGGCAGGTTAAGAAATGTGTCCATATGAATACCTAAAACAACCAAGATAGTTTGCGACAATCAGGCAGAATAACTTCATGGCGTTGGGCATGCTGCTCTAATTTGTTCTGTTGGACATAGTGCAATAGCCGCTTCTCTTTAAAATCACCAGCCATGCATCGATATTTAGATGAACTGGAGCGAATCGAGAAGGGGATTTCAGTGGTTTGGCACACTAGCTTATATTATCCTCTAAAATTCCAAACAGGATAATTTCCTTCTATACCACGTGCACTCTGCTAACATACTGCCAACAAAGTTTGTTTTTTTATGTCAGGAAACTATCGGATAGTTTTTTGGTTAGAACGAGAAGGTGCAAAATATATTTCACAAATTTCGGTGAACTGGTTGCACAGTGAGCCGTCCTCACCTCGAACAAATCCCTCTTTACTACGATGCAAATGTCTCTCAATAGGGTGTGAATCTTTTTACTGCTAATAAATGTTTTCTAACTTCAAAGATTACAAGTCTACTTGGTGCGAAGATTACATCTTTATGCGGACTTCAGTTGGATTTTAAATTTTTGTGTACGGGAGTGAAAGACAAGCTGTATTCATTCAGAAGTGTTACTTTTCATATGTTTCGATTCTTGAAACAACTCCACTGGCGGTGGTTATGACGTGTCCAGATACGGATGCAGCTTGCGTTTTTGGTGCTACATTGGTGCTGTCTGCCTCCAGCGAACCAGGGCTTACCTTACGTGAGTGCTCAAGAGGACAAAACTTGGATTTCTATCCCAGGTGTAGCCAAAGCAGGTCGAGCAATTGATTGATTGAGTGAATTGTTTCAAGTTGATCGATTGATTGAATTTGATTGATTGATTGTAGGGCCTAACGCGCCGACGCAACGCAGGCGATGGGGCGCGCCGTTGTGAAGGGCACCGGGTTATTTTTGACCACCTGGGGATCACCAACGTGCGTTGAAATCTTGCACACACGGGCGTTTTTGCGTTTTGCCTCCATCAGAAAAGCGTACGCCGTGGCCGGGGGTTAAACCGCGTCCTCGTGCTCAGCAGCACAACGACTCATCGACTGGGCCACCGCGGCAGGAATACTTGAGTGAAATTTTGCTTGACATATTGTATTATCGCAAAAGTAATTAAAACTAACGATAGACGACGGTGTTTGCGCACAGGGGGAGGGATGTATAAAAATATAGATTGACTGTGAAAACTACACTTGCGTGCATTTTTCATGCATCCTCCAAAACTCGCTTTATTTTATAACTTTATCTAGCCGCGGTGGCTCAGCGGTTACGGTGTTGTGGTAAATAAAGAGCCAATATTACGGGCTCGATGATAGAATTTGTGGTTGCTTTTCAGATGAAGTCAAAAAAGAAAAGGCAATTATGTTCGCACTGCCAAAATATTCTAGAGCCCTATACTACGGGGCGCCGCATAGCGCAGATGTTGCATTCCCATGTCACACCTCAGCATTATTTTAATTGCATATTCTAAACGTTACCCGTCGTTGTAACAGGTGCTGTCGCTAGAAATATGCAGGTATACAGGTAAAATTGTACGTTACAGCCACACAGTGTGTTTCAAAATGCCTAATATTAAGGCTATACTGCAGTGTGTTACCGGCTCGATCTCACAGGCGTAGCGAAAAATTCGATACTCGGGTACAAATTAAGAACACCAACAGCTCGTCAACTGTACCACTCCGCCAGAGCGATGGACCTCGATGCTAACGCGTGCACTTTTTCAAACTACTACATTGCGCTTAAGTGCGACAACGGCTGAGTTGGTTCAGGCAAATTAAGACCGATAAATGGCGGGGACGACTCATTAAATGTTTAGAATGCTCACAGTAACGCACTCTTGCTGCCGCTCAAAAGAACAGCCGCTGCGGCGCGCGCAGTGGCAACTTCATTTATTGAAAAGTTGGACCTGCGCCTCATCGCCGCAGCTGGGTGTTCATGCGATGTACTCCCGATCCTTGCTGAGATGTACCCGAGAATAGATGACAATTGAGTACTTAACGGGAACTAAGTAAAGTACCCGCCACTTGCCGCTTGCATATCGATCTTATCTTATGCCAAATTCGATGTATAAAGTTGCAGTTTTATCGACAAAAAAATTTAGTTTCGCTCAATCTTCAGCGATATAGGTATTTAATTTACAAGGTGTTATTTTCTGGAGCCATTTATTGTAATTTTGTTGAATTCTTGAAACTCGAACCTACGTACAAAATGGCTTAGCAGGACAAATCTCCTCCTCACACCTGGCGGAATCTTGGCTGTAAAGAGTTCATTATTTGAAAACCAACTCGCCCAACTTCGTGTTTTAAGAGGGAGCAGGTAAGAAGTTTCCTGGAGTTTATGTCGCACGGCAAAAGCACAACATTTTGAGTCCTGTGACCTCTAAGCAGCGTCTAATGTATGCTTCGCGTCTAGTTCTCTGTAAACAATAGTTTGCGGAAAGTCTTGCTGCGCAATTTTCTGCGCCTAATAACCTTTTGGTATTTGGGAAGTTTTCTTCTCGTTATAGCCATATGTCGGGCCAAACGGATACCAGAAGGT
>CM023453.1:132466108-132687988 GCA_013339765.2 Haemaphysalis longicornis
AATTTGATACCTCAAAGCCCTAGGGGCCTCACATTGACTTTTAACCAATCAATGACTCACATGACTGTCTCATGACTATCCCCAGGAAGCGAATTTTATTTTGGCCCCATGATTCCCCTAATCGAGCCCTTTTAAATTTTGATACCCCCAAGCCCTAGTGGCACCACTTTGACTTTTAACCCAATATGCTCACATGACTATCTCATGACTATGACCAGGAAGCAATTTTTAACTTGTCCCACGTGATTCCACTCATTAAGACCTTCAATTTGATACCTCACATGCCCTAATGACTTTAATTTGACTTTACCCAGTCAATGACCACTAATTAATTAATTAACCTAAATTTTACGTAATTAAAATGAACGCGCGTCGCCCGGACCTAGTTTCTGGCAAAAAATGTGCGTGTCACGTGACCAACATCATCACGGTAACGAGCGGTTGCACTTTTAACTGCACGTAAACACGCGTGCTCCACATTCACACGCCAGGAAATACCCAGTTCAGTTTTGCGATTTTCTTCCGCTGGTGGCGCTGTTGAACGGCGCCAGCAGCGCCACCTGTCCCACGTTCGGGCCCCTATTGCGCGAAGGTCGTTCTCGTCATCACGTGTAGGGATCGGAGGGCAATTGCAGCGAGGCACGCGCACGCGTGCGCTCGGCGTTTCCCGTGACCGCCCGACGAATTTGTTTCGGCAACACTTCCGCTGTTAAAAGTATCCGCGCAGTAAAACATCTCCCCACGAAAGCACATCTTTGTTGTAATTGTGCGCGGTTGTATTTTGTACCGTTGATGCAGCGGCCTTCCGCACATACACCAGCTTTGGTTGGTATTGCAGTGTGATTTGGGGTTTCTTTGTATTTTAGCTGAAAAAACAAAAAAACGGAAATGACTGTAAGTGCGTGCAAAGTGAAACGTTCCAGTGAACGTAAATATCTACACTGCTTCAGCTCAATATAATTGGCACTTTCCTGCGGGCTATGCATTATATTTCAGCAAGTACAACCAAAATTTGTACATATTGAGAATGTACATCTATGTTAATTATCGGCACTAGTCCAGCAGAGCGTAATGCTTTCGGACACAAAAAACCCAAGACATATTTGTCGCAAGATGTCATCGAGGCAAATACAACTGAAATTTTTATGTCGTCTATTGTTCCTGTCTGTATAATACTCAGAGGACGATAACGGTTATGTGCATGCATGAATACTTTTGTTATTGCTGCATATGTATATATATGCAGGGATGCAGCGATGCAGCGATGGCCTAGAGGTAGAACACCCGCCTCGCGTGCAGAAGGACCGTGGTTCAATCCCGGTGCCGGACAATTCCAACCGGATTAAAAAAAAAGAAATCCGCGCATTGATGGAATTGCACAAAGGGGCTTGGGGTGCGCCTGACCCCGGCGACCTTGCCGGTAATGCACTCCCTCACCAGAGCAGGATTGGCCACCCTGGTGAGTAACGGCCACAACTCCCATGAATACCCCAAATTTAAACCCTCGGCCCTCAGCCCTCCGGCTGCGAAGCAACTGACCAGGCGGTGGTCAGACCTGTGACGCAGCAGAGGGTGCTAAGAATCCCTGGATCCGGACAGGCCGCCAATGGAATCTGAACCTGGCAACTTTTAAACGTGCGAACCTTATCTAGCGAAGCAAGTCTCGAGGTGTTGTTCGAGGAATTAGGGCATTAAATGGGATGTAATAGGGCTTAGCGAGGTTAGGAGGGCAGGCGAAGCCTTTACGGTGCGAAAAATGGACACGTCCATGTTACGTGGTCTAGAGGACAGAAGAAAACTGGGAGTGGGATTTCTAGTCAATAAAAGCATAGCTGGCAACATAGACGAATACTTAAAAACGAAAGGGCAGCAGGTCTTGTAATTAGGCTCAATAAAGGTACAAGCTCAAGGTGGTCAGGGCTACGCGCCCACATCCAGCCACGACGACCAAGTAGTGGAACGCTTCTATGAAGATGTGGAATCGGCAATGGCTAAAGTAAAAACCAAGTATACCGTAGTTATGGGAGATTCAATGCAAAGTAGGAAGAATCAGGCTGGAGACAAGGCAGTTGGGAACTATGGTCTGGGTTGTAGAAATAGCGGGGGGGACCTACTAGTTGAGTTTGCAGAACGAATAACCTACGCATAATGAATACCTTTTTCCCGTAAACGGGAGAGTCGGAAGGGACCTGGAGGAGCCCGAATGGGGAGCACAAAAATAAAATAGCCCTCATATTATGCGATAACCTGGCGTCGTGCAGGATGTGGAAGTGCTCGGAAGGGTAAGGTGTAGTGACCACCGTAGGGTAAGATTTTGAATTAGGCTAGATTTGAGGAGGACCGCAACAAGCTAGTACGAAAGAAGCCGATAAATGAGCTAACATAAGACGTAAAGTGAAGAATTCAGGATCGCGCTGCAGAACCGATATTCCGCCCTTAACGAGGAAGCCGAGCTTACGACACAGGAAGCCAGCGACAAACCCTTTCACCATTATCACGGAGTGTGCAGTGGGAAATCGGGGGCACTATGGCTAGACAGGGTACTGGTAAACTTTCTCAGGAGACGAAAGATCTAATCAGGAAACGGCAAACCATGAGAATCTCTACCGCAGCTGACAGAATAGAACAACCCGAGCTCTCGAAGTTAACAAAAGGTAAGACAGCTGACATACGGAAGTATAATATGGAGAGGGTCGAATAGCTGTAAAGAACGGAGGTAGCCTGAAAGCAGTAAGGACGTCTTGGCGTGGGGAAAATCAGATGTATGCACTTAAGGGTAAGCAAGGCAATGTCATCAAAATAGGGATAAAATATCCAGTGGCCGAGGAGTTCTACCGGGATCGTTTCAGTAGCCGGGACATCCAGGGTAATGCCGAACGAGACAGTAGTTCAGAGGAGATAGACATCCCACCAGTAACGACCGAAGAAGTAAGGAAGGCTTTGAAAGAAATGAAAGAGAGCAAAGCACCTGGTGAGGGTCAGATAACAGCAGACCTCTTGAAGGATGGCGGAGAATTTGTACCTGAAAAACTGGCAAACCTGTATACGCAATGCCTAATGACCGCAATGGTACCGGAATCTTGGAAGAACGCGAACATCATCCAATCCATAAGAAAGGGACATGAAGGACTTGAAAAATTACAGGCCGATCAGCTTACTGTCAGTCGTCTACAAGGTATTTACCAAGGTAATCGCTAACCGAATCTCTGAAACCTTAGATTTCAGTCAACCTAAGGAACAAGCAGTGTTCCGTAAAGGTTATTCAACAATCTATACCTATAAAAAGAAGTGCCCGACTGACTGACTGACTGACTCATCAACGCCCAGCCAAAACTGTTAGACCTAGAGACTTGAAATTTCACGAGTTTATTTGCGTCATAGAGTAGGTGCTCACTAAGGCGGATTTTCCAGAAATTGCCCTCCGAACCGACGAAAAGGGCAAAATTTGGGGTTTTTTGCGAATTCGTGATTTTCTCGGTCACCCATTCACATATCGAAGCGCTTTTTTGCTGATTTAAGTAGCCCTTAAGAATACCTAAAAAGTAGTTTTTGGATTTCGCCCAAACCCTACACCAGCGAGGTGATTCCGCATTCTGGATCTAAAACGGTGTTCCTAAAGATTCTCAAATAAATCTTTCACCGATTCAGTAATCCAACTGATTTTTGCTATAATGTGTTACTCATACAAATGCACAGAACCATTTTTAAGGATTTCGCTCTGCGACGCCGCTTAAAAAGGGGCAAATTGTTTTTACAAATAAAATGGCTGATGAGCCAAAAGGCCGACAGGTTATGTACCCGGCTAGCCAAACTGCTCTTTCAAACGGCTACAGATTGCAAAGGGGACGTTCTGATTACGGTTTTGGAGGTAAATAATTCTTAAAATTTTAAAAATTCCACCATGGAAAGAGTGAAAAGCGGTAAAATTGGTTTTTTACATATTAATTTTTTTACCGCCCCCATCAGAGATATCGAACTGGTTTTTGTTGAGATAGGCAACTTACTCACTTTTCTCAACACTGTCATACAACATTTTTAAATGACACCCTCCCAATAGAAGCAAGCGGGGTTTCGGAAAACACTGCGTTTTTACACTTTCACAATAATCACCCAGCCAGTGATATCCCATTCTTTTTTTTGAAAATGCTGCCCAATTAATTGCCCGGAAACCACTTTCAGGATTTTGTCCTAAGATGCGGATTAGAAGGCCAGCGAGATTTTTTAATCTGCATCCTTTTGGACGTAAAATTCACTTGAGTTTTCCCGCGTTCGCTTTGCGGTCGCCATCTGTTGACACCTTCGGCAACTACGCGTCTCCAGTAGGAGCAGGTGTCATATATCATAAATGTAAAAGAGAAGATGTACCAGTAGAAAGCGCAAACGTTAGCCCTCGGCATCTGCTGGGACTTTCTGCAAACTCGCGCCTCCCACAGGAAGCCCATGCTACTTATGATAAAACTGTCCCGATGAGCATCGTTCATATCTTCTGAGATAGCACTGCCTACGATGAAGAATACCCCTCACCCAGCCGGCATCCATCATGTGTTATCAGCGCAATCTCTGCTGAATTCAAGTTGTGGCTGCAACCTGGCACTCTTCCTCATATATTAAGAGCGAAAGCAAACCAAGCTCCTCCTTCTTTCATCCACTTTCTAAACCTTGAGCTGTGGGAGAATCTGGTGACAATCAGCGATTTGGATGTCCCTGACAATACTTCCTCCAGAGTGAAGGCTGCCCACTCATCACATGGCTTTCTGAAATGGGGAACCACTCCCACTTCGCCTGCTCAATAGAGCCTTTTTCACTCACTGAATCATTCGCTCAAACGCGCCATCTTATTGCAATTTGTTTAGCGAGAGTTGGAGTAAAACACGAGTACCAGTCGTTTCACATTACCACGACGCGCCTGAAGTAGGAGCCTATGTACTGACAGCAGGCAGGCCCTCCCGAGTGTGTACCACTTCCCAATGAAGTAGCCTAATATGGCGACTAACAAATAACAATTGCTGTCCCTAATATAATGGCCCACCCGGGCACCGCCGGGTACTACCGCTAGTGGTACATATTCACACGATCAATCAGGTGATAGAGAAGTGCGCTGAGTATACTGAACCCCTATATATAGCCATAGCCTTCATGAATTATGAGAAAGCATTTGACTCGGTCGAAACCCTAGCAGTCATTCAGGCATTACGGAACCAGGGGGTAGGTGAGCATTATGTAAGAATACTAGAGGATATCTATAATAGGTCTACAGCTACCATCATCCTCCAAAAGGGAGAGCAGTAAAATACTATAAGGAAGGGTGTCAGACAAGGAGACACAATCTCCCCTATGTTATTCACAGCATGTTTACAAGAAGTATTCAGAACGTTGGATTGGGAACAGGTGGGAGTAAGGGTTAATGGAGAATACCTCAGTAACCTCAGATTTGCTGATGACGTGGCCTTGCTAAGTAACTCGGGGGACGAATTGCAAAGCATGCTTTCCGCACTGGGCGAACAGAGTAGAACCGTGGGCCTAAAAATTAATATGCAGAAAACTAAAGTAATGATCAATAACCTCGGGACAGCACAGCGGTTTGAGATAGGTGGCGAGGCAGTGAAAGTGGTAAGCGAATATATATATTTAGGCCAAGTTGTGACCCCAGATCCAAAGCATGAGGCAGAGATAAGTAGAAGGATCAGAATGGGGTGGGGTGCATATGGCCGATATTCTCAGATAATGAATAGCAGCCTACCATTGTCGCTGAAGAAGAAAGTGTATGACAGCTGCATCTTACCGGTACTCACCTACGGGGCAGAAACTTGGAGGCTTACTAAGAGGGTTCAACTTAAATTGAGAACGACTCAGGGGGCAATGGAGCGGAAAATGATAGCTGTAACATTAAGGGACAAGAAGAGAGCGGAGTGGGTCAGGGAGCAAACTGGTGTTAAAGACATATTAGTAGAAATTAAGAAGAAGAAATGGACGTGGGCAGGGCATGTAATGCGAAGACAAGATAACCGCTGGTCATTAAGGGTAACAGAGTGGATTCCTAGAGAAGGCAAGCGCTGCAGGGGGCGGCAGAAAGTTAGATGGGCAGATGGGATCAAGAAGTTTGCGGGATAAATTGGTCACAGTTGGCACAGGACCGAGGTAATTGGAGAATAATGGGAGAGGCCTTTGCCCTGCAGTGGCGTAGATAGGCTGGTGATGATGATGATGATAATGATGTATATATATATATATATATATGTATATATATATATATATAGCGAATCAGAAAATGGGAAATCAGGGGCTCCGTGAAATAAGACAGAAAATAAGGGTTGGCAGTCAAGAAAACCTCGGAAAGTAAAGGGGAGGTTGTTGTGGGGAATAGAAAGAGATGAAGAATTTTTTAGTCGAAAAGAAAGTGGTGAAAGAATGCCCGCCGGGTTGCATGACAAGGCGGCTTGAGAGTTGTCGTTTTGTGCCAATACCCCAGCCTGCATTCGAGCGTGGGGTCGATAGGTTCAGCTGCAAGAATATATCTAAAATATGGTTACAGCTAGACTATTTTTTGTATTATTGGCAGTGTACGTTAGCCACGAATATTATGTGGGCTATTTTGACCTCAAGGCATCAAAGGTTCCAGTACCTTGCGCATAGTCGATGGTTCGATGGAATACCCTCTAGGTCAGCTAAAGACTTTTTTATAAAAAGGTAGGACACCAACCGATATTAAAAGAAAATTGACGTTTCTGAATCCCTATGGATCCCGAAACGTGAATTTTTTTAACATTGGTCAGAGTCCTGCCTTTTTATACAAGTTACCTTCCACAGCAAGCAGATTATCTGTGGATCGCCGCATTGACAAGATAGCCTTGTTCTTCCATTAATTTCAGTATATTTTCCTACGAGACACTACGTTTTCTGTCTTTTTGGCGAAATCATAGTTGGAGATTCTGTTTATCGGCTGTTGAACTATTGGTGACCTATGCGCACGCGCCCATCACCACCTGAAGGGCTACCTGGATGGCATGCACTGAAGGTCGTTCCACTCGCTTATCCCCTGCAGAGGAGTGTGTATACGCTGTTTGAACGCGGCGGTGAGCGCCATGAGATTCCTGTTCATCTGCTGTGAAAAGTTATGTTCAACTTTGCAGAAGCCCCCGTCACCTTGAATAGCCACATTGAATGCGCCAGCCTAAGCTTGTTTCGCCGGGATGCCATTGCTAGGCGAGTCTTTGAATGAGGAGTTTCAAATTGGCTTTCACCCCCCGGACTTTTATTGTTATCGGCTGTTGAACTGTATCCTCACTTTTGCGTCCGGAATTAGCAGCCTGGATTAGCTCCGGGATTAGCTGCTCCATCCAATTAGCTTCCAGGATAGCGCCGCGGAAGCTCGTTCCGATCTCTGGCCATCTCCAGGAGCATCTTGGTGAGCTGCAGGCAAGCTACATGGTGTCGAATGCTCTAAAATGACGGGCGCACTATGAAACGATGTAGTACTGGAATATAAATGCATGTTTTCTTTGCCTCAAAGATAGCGAGGAGGTGCGCGAAAAGGAGAAAATCACACGGGGCGTCCATGAAGTAGCACCGCCTGCACCTGTGGCGCAAAGTAGCTCGCAACACGTCGCACACTTATCCCAGTCGTTTTTGCACGGTTCACGACAGTATTCAGGACGCAAAGTTTGGAAGTCGACCGAAGCTCAACCATACAAATCATTGATGAGGATAATATGATCCTACAACCGCGAACATGCGCTTTGGTTTGGTTAAGTGCGACAATTTGTGGTACTCTGAAGGGATAGCAGAACCCACTGCTACCCTCCTCGTTACCCTGGCATCTCCGTTGCCAGGGGGTAGATAACTTTAATGGCGGTTCCACTCAGGCTCTGCTCACGAACTTTGGTGATCAGCGTCACCAAATCGCCAAAGGCATCGGCGAAACATCATAAAGATCTGCTGTTCAGGCCGGTAACACAAATAGTAAAAAGAAAGCTCTCGTTCTCGAAGTTTGTTCTGGCCTACCAGCCGCACACCAACAATGCCCGGTAGGGCTTGGACAGCAGTTCATGGACTGCTTTTCTTCAGAACGCAAAGAACGACGAACATTGCTAAGGAGATATCACATTATTACTGCAGAGAATAAAAGGCCTATCCACCAAAACACCGGTAGCGTCCCTCCGAGAGAACAGGATGCTATACAGAATAAAGTAAAAAATGCTTTTGGATGAAGTGGTTCGGACGGGAGCCTACGTTTCTGTGTACGCTATCGCAAGCAGAACCAAGGTGGCTCTCACACCTTCAGTCACCTGGACTTGGAGACCCGCACCAGAAGACCCAGGAACATGTCCCAAGTGTGCGGCTTCGGCGGCTGAAGCTGATGTCTATCATCTCTTGTGGACGTGCACAGGAACCAGAACAGCTCGGGGCAGTGCGCTAAGAGTGGTTGGTTTTCGGTGGGATAAACCGGGGGACTTCAACCGGGGGGTGCACGAAGACTGCTACTGCAGGTCGCTGCTGAACTTTTTCCATGAGACCGGACTCCATGGCTACCTTTAGACTTGTACAGGGTCATCAATTTCCTTACTACCTGTGCTTTTGTACCCGGTATTTTTATTCTACCTAATGTCTTGTCTTTTCTTTATATGCCGCATGGCAAAAATGCGAATTAAAAAAAAATCGGGAAAAAGGATTTCTACCCGCTCCCGCGAATCGATGACTGTGCGTGGGCTGTGGCACGCGCGTTATTTTTGTCGATGTATCTAGGGAAGCAGTTACTCGCACACCGATGTCTGGAAGCGGGAGGGAGAAAAGCCTGTCTTCATAACGCGCGGATAGTCGGTACGTATTTAAAGTACCCCCTTTTGGCTTAGGTTCATCTCCTACATTATTTCAAACTACTGGACACGCTGTTGACAAGTATAAAATCGAAAACTCGCTTCATGTACGTCGATAACGTTGTGGTGTTTTCTGGAACTTTTCAGGAACACTGAAATACGCTGCTTGTTTTTTCGGGCCGTACTTTCTGCCGGTCTCACACTAGAAGAGAAAAAATGTCATTGGAAATAAAAAGAGCTCCACTTTTTAGGCCATGTTTTAAGCCATTAAGGTGTTCAGCTAGAACCCGCTACTGATTCTGCCGTCCCTAAGTTCCTGATGCCTTCAAATAAGAACGCCGTACGGCACTGGTGCGGCTCAACTCGTATTATCTCACGTTTTATATCAGCCCTTTTCCGCATGGCGGCCCCCCAAGCCCGTCTAACACGATACAATACAACAAGCATGAAGGCCAGTCAGCAGCAAGAGGCTTTTAAGGAGCTGAAGCAGCCCATGGGGATGCCGCATGTGTTAGCTCATTTCTATACATTCAAAAAATGACCCCCATGGATGCAAGCAAGGTTGGACAGAGAGCATAGCTCGTAGTGAAGGAAGCTGGTAATTAAAAGGTCCTTTCTTATGGAAGCAGGTACCTCTCACGTGTGGACTCAAAAGTATTCAGTGACCGAGAAAGAGTGTCTTACGGTTGTATGGGCGGCGTTAAAACGTTAACATCACCTTTGCCTTTAACCTTAACCTTGCCTTTCCAAAAAGATCCCAGGTCATATGAGATCACCACTCGCTACGCTAGCTGACGAATCCAAGAAACCCGTCCGGTCACCTTGCATGCTGGGGCCCGAGGCATCAAGAGTGTATTGCCGCGAACCACGCAATGGGTTGGTTTATTTGTCTTTTGCTTTTACCGCCCACCTGCGCGGGTCTGTGTTATCTGTGTTACCTTTGTTCCCAGGGAAGGGCGTGTTTCATTCTTTCTTTCTATGCCGTATGTATCTCTTCTGATGGGCAGCGCGTTCCGAACTAACGTGAACAGCCTAGAAAAATCTTTGTTCTGGGTGTAATTCAACGGTTCCAGAAACACTCGCCTGCACACGCCACTTTGTTTACTGCTGCTTCGCCGCCTGTGCATTTTTTGAGTTGTTAGAGGAGCACAAGTTCGCTCCAATAAACTTGTTTCGCTCCAATAAACTTGTTTTCCTTGAAGACAACAGCGTCGTCTTTGGCTTCGTGACAGTATAAATCATTGCGGCAGCGTTTGAATGCGGAGTACCTCTCGTGCGCTTCAGTGGCACCTTCAGATGATGAGGTATACGCCGTACCATTCCTCGGATCCTGGTATTGCCAACAAGCAGCGTAAAGACTCAGACGTCGGACCACTTGTAGACTTCTGGAAGGACCTACGAACGTGGTTCCGATAGCCTTCAAAGAAAAATTGCCGTTTTTTCTGTTACAAATCAATATATCTCTCAAAATAAACTTCCCCACCAATGGTAGAAGCAACCTCGTAGTCCTCCCCAGAGCTTCGGGCAATGAAATGTTTAGGATGTTATGAAAAACGAAACGCTGCCCACTTAGGCTTCCCGTGTAGGTTTGCCGGAGATAAACAGAAATAATACATCTGGAGGCTCCCAGCGGCTGTCAGGCACTATATGTTTTATATTTTGCCGCTGTCAACGACGTTAAACGACACAGGGACGACCTGCCGGCGTGGGGAAACCACTTCAGATTCCGGACAGACCTTTCAAATAGGTTAGAGGGCATCCTTTTGGGAACGTTTTCGCCCTGGTCCTTCAGAAACCGATAGTTGGTAGTAGCGAGCAGCTTGTCCAACCCGCTACGCTGAGACATAAACTCCACCTCGAGGAACAGCGGCAGAGGTGGCTTGTTCTTCTTGGAGAATATCGTTCTGAGACACACTGCGCTGTCGATTGTCACTACAGACCGACGTACGGCCTTCCCATACCGGCTCATAGAAACCTTTATTGTCCTCATTGGGGCCTGCTAGAGGAAGACAAGGGCCTACCACCTGCAAACCAATCGGTTAATTCACCACCCTAGCAATACGATCATTGCTATGCTGTGCACGGATGTGAATGTTGGCCCATCGGAGCGTACACCTCACATTCCCATACGCCACCGCGCAAGGACAGATAACGCGAATAACCACCCTCCGACTAGTGTACGGCAACGATGCTCGACGTTATGGTGGCTGAAGCGAGTGGCAACAACGACGGCACCGAACAGTTCACGCAACGAGCGGAAGAAGGACGGCAAGTCGCTCGCTTGAGTAATAGAAATCAACCGCGCTACGATGACAGCCGCTATAATCAGCGACACAGACTTCCCGACTTCCAGCAGCGTGACATGGTGTGAGTGTGGAGACCTGTTCATCAAGACGGGATGTCTAGGAAACCGCTTAGACGGTAGTTTGGACCCTACAAAGTGCTGCATCAGTTGAACCAAGCGACATGCGAAATTTCTCCAAATGGCTTTGTAGTGTCATCACCGCGTGAGGCACAGACTGAAGTCGGTCCTGCGGTCCACATGAAGTCCTATAATTCAATATAATGCGGCATAGTACACCGCGGTACTACGGACTGTTGAAGTGGGGTACCGCTCTCTTACTGCCTGCTAACGTCGGCATCGGGATGGTGCCCTTAGCGAGGGGGCAAATGTCGCGAGAACCTGCGCTGAAGATGGCGACACGAAGACAACGATGACGAATGGCTTTTCCGACTGGGGCGTATATGAGCGCCTGTGCAAGAAACGTGCTTGAGAATGCAGATTCGGCTGAGCAGAGGTTTGCATCGGGCCAGGATTTTTAAGAGCGGAGACGTTCTTACTGACCTCAAATTCGCCGTTGCAGGCAAAATACCCAGATAATGCCGAGCGCTCGTGAGCGCATGCCTCGTGTCGACCCCGAGTACCTGGATCGCCGAGTCGCTTTGGAACGAAAAACTCAAACGTTCGCGGTAAAAGTAGCAACAGTTGCTCGGACTGAGAAAGAGACGTCATGGCGTACGCAACTCGTTCGTTCATGCTCTTATCATTGTTTGCATGCGCCCACTTGTTCGCAACGATAAAGGCACGACATAACGTGTGCCCCTCGGTTGTTTGCCTTCATGTCTTTGTGTGCATGCGCTCGGTTCCGCAGAAGACCCGTCGGGCATGGCAATGTCTGCGCAGTTCTCGAATTTGTCCGATCCGAAATTCTGTTCTGCAGCAGCTTCGCCATTCAAGCCTTGTGCGTGAGTGCAGGCTTCACTGACTTTTTACTGCAAATCAGTGTACGTCCCAGCTAGCGTCACTAGATAAGGTTATAGAGTATTGGCACTCTTTTCTACTACTGTTCCGTGCCGTTGCCGCAATCATTGGTCAGTTCGCATCACGTGACATTTGTTTACACTACGATGGTTCATGGACACCGCCATTTTGTTGCTTATGCGTTTTCTCTTCGTCAACTGTGGTAGTCTTAGCTTATCCTCCTTGCTCTGCGGCTTCTCGGGACTGGCGTCGTTGCGAAAGTGAATAAGATTACGCGCTTCGCAGAAAAGTGTGTCCGAAGATGGCGTGTTTCTGTGTCTTGGGCAGTGTTGTGTACAAATGACCGCGTGAAAGTGAGCGGTGAGGCCGCAGAAGCAGTAATCTGGCAAAATGGCCGTCATTGCTCTCTTACGTGCGTCAGTGACGGTACTCTGTCGCTTATCTCGGCGCACTAGTCTAAACCATCGAGTTTTCATTGTGGTGAAGGCGATTTACTCTGCAAGTTTCCGTGGCTCCTCGTCACCACTGCCGTACCCTCTTTCACAACGGTTATAACAAAGTTTATTCCCCTCGCAACCAGCGACGCCTCTTTTACAAGTTGCGCAGTCGTAAACGAGCGTTAACAAGCATTAACGAATATTAACGAGCACCTTTCCGCAGCACTCAAGCAACTCCTTGGTACGGCTAGCGAGCGAAAGAACGCAAAGGGTTGGCGTTTCGTTTGGTCGTGTGACGGTACAGTTCTTGCCAGGAAAGAGGAGTCATCACCAATCGTGCACATCCGCAATGCGCCGTACGTGGAAAAAATCGCATAAACACCACTTTTCTGTAAAGTTAGTTGGTCTTTCCTGTAAATGGCTGAATGCCCGGTTGCCGTCAACAATGCATACATTTCGTCTGAGAACATCGGTCTTACCTGCGTTCACCTGAATATTCGATGAGAGCGACATAAGGAAGAGGAACTTCTTGTTTTTCTCAATGATTTTGTTTTGAAATTCGATATAAAAATGCTCACGGCAACATGGTACTCATCGAACGAGGAAGTTTGCAGGTTTGAAGATTATCAAAATCTCTTCACAAATTGGCAGCATAAGCAAGGTGGTGGTATCGAAATCCTTATAAGAAATGAATTTCAATGTGAAATAATTTCGAAGCTTTCTTTCGAAAGTGACGATTTCGAGAGTCTGGCTCTGATCTCCAGCAAAAATATTTACAGCGTTATGTACCGGCCGCCGAACAGTCAGATAAGCAATTTCATTAACTACTTTGAGCACCTATAAACTGCGCGACTGGAAATCACCGTGTATTAATACTTAGTGGTGACCTCAACATCGATGCACAGAAAACTGGCCAGCGCAGCAGTCGTTCCAGTTAACAATAGGATGAAACGGTTTTGCGATTTGCAGTGAAACGCCGACACGTGTCACACTTCAGTGACTAGATCTTTTTATTACCAATACCAATGGGACCAAAGTGTTAGCTGGCTTTGTTAGCTCCGGCATAAGTGACCATTTCCTCATTCATCTTTTTAGAACGCCATGATAACAGGAAGCGTGTGCAAGCCGTAGCGACAGTAGGCTTTCGGAACATAACACAAGAAACTGCATTCGTTCCATTCCCGCCTCATGAACGAAAGCTGGAGCGACGTATTCTCCTGCGAAACTGCCGAGGCTGCGTACTACAAGTTCTGATCAATTTTCAAGCCGGTTTACCTACAAAGGTTTAAAGAAAGAACGTTTAAAACGACTGGCAAAACTCACAAACCTTGGATCAACACTGCTTGAGACGAATAAAACAGAAGAATAAGTTATACGAGAAATTTCTTAAGACAAGGCTGCTTTCAGACCAACAAAAGTTTAACCAATATCGCACTAAATTAACCCCATTTCTAAAAAAACAAAAACCGGTGTTACTTGCATAGCCGATTTCAGCAAGATGCATGCAAAGGCCAGATGGGTGGAGGCAGATTAACAAGCTACTTAATCGGAGAGTACACTCCCCTCCTGTCGACAAACTCCTTTCTCAAGGCCATCGTGTGCACGGAATAGAACATGCCGAACAATTCAATATGTTTTTCAAAGAAGCTGTCAGGAGCACGCATTGGTCCCCACCTACCGGTCATGCAATACCTAGAAACCCCAAAAGCATGTTTTTTAAACCTACAGATGAAAGCGAAATAGAGACAATGATTAATTATCTCCCAAACAGTAAAGCTCGTGATGTTGACGACATGCAAATCGGTTCAATCAACTAAATAATGAACACTGTCGGCCAGATTCTAAGTTTATATACAATTTAGCGTTATAACTACTGGAAACAGCGCAACACGGTTGAGGACGGAAGAAGTAGACAAGACGAGCGCTGTCCGAGTTGCGCTGGTTCCAGATGTCACTTTACCAACTCGCCCAGCTTTCAAGCCTTTTTAGCGTTATCAACCGGTTGATTTCCTAAGCTGATCCAAGTTTCGAAGGTTGTAGTGCTTTTTAATTGCGGTGATAGAAATGAGACATCCAACTTTAGCCCCATTTCTAATCTTACAGTTTCTTCAAAAAGGATTGGAATAGGTAATTTATAAAATACTCGCTAACGTTTGTAAGAAATTGAAACTAATGAGTAAAGCGTAGTAAGGCTTTCGTACCAAAAGGTCCACTGAAGCAGCTCTGCTAAGAAAAAAAAAATACTCCTCGACGCATTCGATAATAAACAACTGTATATGGGTGTATTTGCAGACTGTTCGAAGGATTTCGACCACCTAAATCATCAGACCCTCCTCCTAAAATTAGAGTTATATGGCCTCCCTGGCATCGCGTCTGCTCTTAAATCATACCTAGAACACAGGTTGCACTGCGCAGCAATAGGAAAGGAACCTCTCTACTCTTCAACAAATAACCACTGGTGTTCCGCAAGGAGCATTTTAGGCTCGCCATTATTTATTCGGTACGTGAATGACATTATATTGCCGCGAACCATACATTGGGTTTGTTTATTTGTGTTTTGCTTTTACCGCCCGGCTGCGCCGGTCTGTGTTATCTCTGCGCCAAGGGAAGCGCGTGTTCCATTCTTTCTTTCTGTGCCGCATGTGTTATCTGTTGTGATAGGGAGAGCATTCCGATCTAACGTGAACAGCCCAGAATAATCTTCTTGGATCTACTATGTTCTCGATGCGAATCGACGTTTCGAGAACCACGTGCGCCAAAAGATAAAAAGCCTGCAGTGCGGACGCCGGGGCATTCGATTCGACGACACTCGCCTGTGCAAGTCACTTTGTTGACCGCTGCTTCGCCGCCTCTGTATTCTTTTGAGTTGTTAGGGGAGCACAAGTTCGCTCCAATAAACGTGTTTCTCATTCAACACCACTGCATCGTCCTTGTCTTCGTGACATCTGGTGGAGGTGCTGGGTACGCACCCTTCATGCCCACTACAACCTCGAAAAGCCGCCAAGCCAGTCCAACAAGAGCCAGCCCCCGCCTGCAAGATTTACCGCCCGAGTTCGGTCTTCTTCCAGAAGGGCCCAAGAGAAGGAACGCTGCAACCCAAAACCATGGTGCAAGAAACAACGTCGCCAATCATCCTGCAGCAGCCCCGAGAACCGCCATCGTTCCGGGGAGCCCCCGCTGAAGACCCCGAAGAATGGTTGGAGAAGTTGGAGCGCGTCCGCATCTTCAACAGGTGGGACGATGAAGAAAACTTCCGGCATGTCTTCTTTTACTTAGAAGATGCTGCTCGAACTTGGTTCGAGAACCATGAGAGCTCTTTGACCGACTGGACTCAATTCAAAGGGAGTTCCCTTTAAGACCTTCACTACCGTGGTGAGAAAAGAGCGAGCTGCGCTTTTGCTTGAAACTCGAACGCAGCACCCCAACGAAGGAGTCGTGATTTTCGTTGAGGAGATGAAGCGACTTTTTCGTCGTGCGGACCCTGAAATGACAGAGGAAAAGAACTCAGGTTTCTAATGCGAGGAGTGAAGCAAGAGCTTTTTGCTTGTCTAGTCCGTAACCCTCCGAAGACAGTGGCCGAATTCGCGTCTGAGGCGGCCGCGATGGAGAAGACGCTAGAAATTCGAACCAGGCAGTACGACCGCCCTGTCAACGCGCTGTTCTCGGAGACCATCGGTGCTGCAAATGGAAGCTCCGATACATTGCGAGAGACCATCCGAGCAGTGGTCAGGGAGGAGCTTCGGAAGCTTTTTCCAACGACGCCGCAACCTCAAGTGGCTTCCCTGACCGACGTAATCCGAGAAGAAGTCCAAAACGCACTGGGAACTTCTACGCCGTCGGAAGCACCCCGCGAACCACAAGCCATGACCTACTCCTCGGCTGTTCGTCAACCCCGCCCTGCTCCAACCCGTCGTCAAGAGGCTGAGCCATACCGCCGTCCAACGCCGCCCGCCCGACGCCCTGTAGACCAATACCAGACGCCAAGGAAGACCGACGTGTGGCGAACGCCCGATAATCGCCCGCTGTGCTACCACTGCGGAGAGGCCGACCACATCTACCGTCGCTGTCCCTACAAGAGGCTCGGTTTGCGAGGGTTCTCCGTCGACGCCCCACGCCCCCGATACGGCCAGCGCCCTGCTGAGATCGAAGAATACCTCTCCAACACCAACCGAGGACCAGCCCGCTTCAACCGTTCACCGTCGCCCTACCCGTCTCAGTCACCAAACCGCCGCAGCACTGCTGACTTCTCACGTGGAAGGTCCCCCAGCCCACGCGGGGAAACTAAAAACAGCAACTTCGGGAGGTAAAGTTGCACAACGGCGGAAAAATGAAAACCCTCCAACGACGCAGCGACTCGCTGAAGACCATCATTCACGACATGCCCTCATCCCGACGACCCGACCTAGCCCTAACGAGACTCCTGAACACGACGACAGCTACACGGCGCGACGCGTACCCGACCTGACCAAAACGTCCGTTGAGAAGACGACGACAACGACGATGCACAGTGCCCGACCATCAACACGTACAAGCAGAGATACGACGCCCCGACGAACCCGCAACTCGAGGACGACTGCATCTGACGTCAAGGTGTCCATCGACGGCTTTGACGTAGTCGCCCTCGTAGACACGGGAGCTGACTATTCGGTAATGAGCGGACCATTTGCGTCTAAACTGAAGAAAGTTATGACCAGATGGGACGGTCCGCACATACGCACAGCAGGAGGCCACCTCGTGACGCCAAGTGGAACGTGCACATCGCGCGTCACCATAGACGGCACAACGTACCCTGCGGCGTTCGTCGTTCTGCCTAACTGCTCCCGCGACGTGATTCTCGGAATGGACTTTTTGACGGACAACGGCGCAATAATTGATCTGCAGACCAAGTCGATAACATTTTCCTCCAATCACTCCACGACGCCGCAGCCGAACCCCGATCACCGTGCTGCTGTCAGGATCGCCGACGATCACATCACCCTGCCACCCCGCGCAAGCTTGATGATCGCCGTCTACTGTGAGGATGCTGCTTCTGACATCGACGCTATCGTAGAGAGTGATCGAAGGTTGCTTCTCGACCGCGGTGTCTCCGTCGCAAGAGGCATTGCGCACTTTAAGCAACGCCAATCTCACGTTTTGGTCACTAATTTCACCGAAGAGTACCAGCATTTAAACAAGGGAGCTGCAATTGCGTTCCTCGAAGAAACGCAAGAAGCAAGTGATGTGATCGCAGTCGCCGACTTTGAACGCACACCCGTAGAAACATTCAAGCTCCCGCAGCCATTCGACGTGAATCCGGCGCTACCGCAAGAACAACGGAAAAATTATTGGCTTTGCTGCGTCGCTATAGCGAATGTTTTTCGTCGAGCGCAAAACTACGTCAGACCCCTCTAGCGAAGCACCGAATAATAACCGAAGATGGAGCCCGACCTACCCGACAGTCACCGTACCGCGTCTCTTCACACGAACGGGAAGCCATCCGGACTCAAGTCGACGACATGCTGAGCGATGACATTATACAGCCATCGAAAAGCCCCTGGGCTGCGCCCGTCGTACTCGTAAAGAAAAAAGACGGCACATTAAGGTTTTGCGTTGACTACCGGCGACTGAACAAAATCACGAAAAAGGACGTGTACCCCCCCCCCCGAATCGACGACGCCCTCGACCACCTCTGCCACGCGAAGTACTTCTCATCGATGGACCTGAAGACCGGCTACTGGCAAATTGAAGTGGACGAGAGAGACCGAGAGAAGACTGCATTTATAACCCCAGACGGCCTATACGAGTTCAAGGTGATGCCGTTTGGGCTGTGCACAGCACCAGCGACGTTTCAAAGAGTCATGGACACTGTGCTAGCTGGCCTTAAGTGGCACACCTGCCTCGTATACCTCGACGACGTAGTGGTATTCGCCCGGACTTTCGACGAACACCTTGCAAGGTTGGAGTCTGTACTCGAGGCCATTCGTACGTCGGGGTTGACGCTGAAGCCTGAAAAGTGCCGTTTCGCATACGGGGAACTCAAGTTCTTGGGCCACGTCGTCAACGCCGCGGGAGTCCTACCTGACCCGGCAAAAACTTCAGCCATTGCGAACTTCCCAAGGCCAAAAGACAAGAAGGGCGTGCGGAGATTTCTCGGGCTGTGCGCATACTACCGGCGCTTCGTCGCAAACTTCGCACGCATTGCAGAGCCACTCACGCGCTTGACGAAAGATAGCACCCCTTTCAGCTGGGAAAAACGACCAAGAAAAAGCATTCGGCGAGCTGCAAAAACGCCTGCAAAGCCCGCCCGTGCTCGCTCATTTCGACGGAAATGCCGAAACGGAAATGCATACGGACCCCAAAAGATATAGGCTTGGGTGCCGTCCTTGTCCAAAAGCAAAGCGGCTGCGAAAGGGTAATCGCCTATGCCAGCCGTGGTCTGTCGAAGGAGGAGAAAACTATTCTGCCTCTGAGAAAGAGTGCCTGGCTATTATATGGGCGATTTCAAAATTTCGCCCATACGTGTATGGAAGGCCATTCAAGGTTGTAACAGACCACCATGCGCTGTGTTGGCTCGCCAATTTGAAGGACCCCTCTGGCCGTCTTGGGCGGTGGAGCTTGCGCCTGCAGGAGTTCGACGTTACAGTCGTTTATAAATCCGGCAGGAAACACTCCGACGCCGACTGCCTGTCCCGCGCCCCCGTCGACCCACCACCACAAGACTCTGATGAAGACAGCGCGTTCTTCGGGATCGTGACGGAGAGCGACCTAGCCGCCCAGCAGCGTGCCGACCCCGACTTACGCGTCATAATCGAGTACCTCGAGGGATGCAACGTTGCCGTTCCTAGGACCTTCAAACGCAGTTTACCAGCATTCAGCCTGAGAAACTCCGCCCTTTGTGAAGAAGAATTTCAGCCCCGGAACAAGAGCGAATTACCTTCTCGTCACCCCCGCGGACCTTCGTGACGAAATTTTGGAAGCGTGCCACGACGACCCGTCTTCCGGACATCGGGGCACAGCCCGCACTATCGGAAAAATCAAGGCGAGGTACTACTGGCCCGGCCTTACCTCTGACGTCACCCACTACGTCCGGAGCTGCCGTGACTGCCAGCGACGAAAAACGCCGCCGACAAGACCCGCCGGACTTCTGCAACCGATCGCCGTCCCATCGAGACCATTTCAACAGATTGGAATGGACCTTTTAGGCCCGTTCCCTACGTCACGATCACAGAACAAGTGGATTGTCGTAGCGACAGACTACATGACGCGCTACGCAGAGACCGCCGCTCTTCCGAGGGGGACTGCACAAGAAGTGGCGAAGTTCTTTATAAGCCAAGTTGTGCTGCGACATGGAGCCCCGGAAGTCCTAATCACAGACCGCGGAACGGCATTTACTGCGGAGCTGATGCAAGGATATTACGCTACAGCAACACGGATCACCGAAGAACGACGGCGTACCACCCCAAACGAACGGACTAACAGAACGTCTGAACAAGACAATCGCAGATATGCTGTCAATGTACGTTGACGTTGAACATAAGACTTGGGACGAAGTGCTCCCGTATGTCACGTTTGCGTACAACACGGCTATCCAGGAGACGACACAGCTGACGCCGTTCGAGCTTGTCTACGGTAGAAGGCCGACTACGATGCTCGACGCCATGCTTCCGCACGTAGAAGACGACGACCTCAACGCCGACGTCCACGGATATCTTCAACGTGCGGAGGAGGCCCGCCAGCTCGCTCGAGTTCGTATAACGGACCAGCAGCTGGTGGATGCGGGCCGCTACAACCTCCGACGCCGAGACGCCGAGTACCAACCAGGGGATCGTGTGTGGGTTTGGACTCCCATCCGACGACGCGGACTCAGTGAGAAGCTCCTGCGACGGTATTTCGGACCCTACCAGATTCTACGACGTGTTGGCCAACTTACCTACGAAGTGATCCCCGATGGTGACTCCGGCACATCACGACGACGCACGCGGCCTGAAGTCGTCCACGTGGTTCGCTTAAAACCTTTCTACGGACGATGACGAACTTTTATTTTCATTTGTTCGGACTGTCGCTTATGTTAGCATCGGGTCGATGCACTCTTAGAGGGGGGGGTAATGCCGCGAACCATACATTGGGTTTGTTTATTTGTGTTTTGCTTTTACCGCCGGCTGCGCCGGGGTCTGTGTTATCTCTGCGCCAAGGGAAGCGCGTGTTCCATTCTTTCATTCTGTGCCGCATGTGTTATCTGTTGTGATAGGGAGAGCATTCCGATCTAACGTGAACAGCCCAGAATAATCTTCTTGGATCTACTATGTTCTCGATGCGAATCGACGTTTCGAGAACCACGGCCCCAAAAAGATAAAAAGCCTGCAGTGCGGACGCCGGGCATTCGATTCGACGACACTCGCCTGTGCAAGTCACTTTGTTGACCGCTGCTTCGCCGCCTCTGTATTCTTTTGAGTTGTTGGGGGGAGCACAAGTTCGCTCCAATAAACGTGTTTCTCATTCAACACCACTGCATCGTCCTTGTCTTCGTGACAATATGTATTAGCGACAAACCACGTTACATTTTATGTGCGGACGACACAACCTTCCTCTTCAAAGGCACAAATATACCTGCTTTAATTTGAAATATAAGCGGTGTTTTAGAAATGTTGGACTCGTGGAGTACAGAAATTTCTTACTTACAAACAGTAAAAAAACGAAAGCCGTAGTATTTCTTCCCAGATAGAGTGTTGTTTTAGTGGACAGCAGCATAATAATGGATAATAATATAACAGCGGTCGTAGACACGGTAAAAACATTAGGAGTTATTTTCCACAAGAACATGAGCTGGGACCATCACATAAACACAGTCCTAAGTAGGTTAGCAAAATCTGTCGCAATACTCGCCAAAGTTCGCTCCTTTTTTGCAGTATCTGTAAAACTCTTATTGTACAACGCGTTGTTCGTATCCCATCTGTATTATTGCTTCCTTGTATGGGGCAATACAACGAACTCTAACATACAGAAAATGTACCTGCTCCTAAAGAAGGCACTGCGCCACATAGCTAACGTTGACTACCTTGGTGACACCAGGTAGCTGTTCACGCGTTTTGAAATTGTACCTGTTCTGATGTGTATGAATTTTGCCTGGCGACGCGTTATAAAATGCGTTTTTGTGAATAAAGTTATTTACAAATTCTATCCCTTAAACTAAACGCCGCAACTTAAACTTTTCGAAGGCAACAATGTTGGTACCTTCCAATTTCCCGTACTGAGCATGGACGGCAAAGATGAGGTATGGCTTACCGACACTGCTACATCATTTCATTTCAGGCGTTTTCTCTCTAGAAGCAGCGCTGAACGAGAGTACTTCCTGTAACATTTCTTTTACTGTGTTCATCGATATTGCTGGTATGCATTGCTGTATATTACGCTATATTATGTTCTCTTTCATGGTTGAATCAGATCAAGTATAAGTGTCTAAGTAGCGTCCAAGCAGTGTCTAAGTAGTTGTGTTATTTTGTAAGGAGAGTGCTTTTAACCAACCTTTTTTACCAATTAAGGGCATGAAGCTCCTGTCAAATGGGGCGCCTGTATTGCTGAAGGTGCGAGATGCGCCCTTGATGTATGCCTTGTACCCAAGTTGGGCTCGGGTTTCCTCAAGTGAAAGCTGTTCACTTTTTGCCGAATCCTGCCCGCATCACTGTGATGCAAATAAAGCTGATTTTATTTTATTTGATTTGGACAGCGGCCGGAGCGCCGTAATCGGATTGTTGCGGAATATCAGCAGTAGCGCGAACGGGCGTACAACCGCCGGAAGCCGCCGCTACATACGCAGCCGAGAATGTAGTCACGGCCGTTAAGGCGTACAATTTCTTATTATTTACTCTAGAGAGGAATCTGGCGCTAGTGTCTATGCGGCTCACATAAAGCCGTCTGCTTCGTCATGGACCGCCATTATACCAAGTGCTTGCCTTAGTTTCATTATTGTATTGAATTAAAACGGTTCAGTGGCCGTATATCCGACTCAGCGCCACAGAAACGCAAGGAATGCTATGGTATTATATGAGTGCAAAATAAAGCAGGCTGTTTTAAATTAAGGAAAAAGGAGTAAAGTGTATTTTTGCGTACAGGTTGGACCTACCATTCTGTAGAGCAAGCTGGCAGCTAACAACAATGTTAATATTTTGTGGAAAACTTATTAGGCTCCTATTTCAATTATTTTACCACTATTCCAAATAGGTTGCTTAAAGAGCTTGGACATGTTTTGGAGCATGCCTATGGAAACGTCGCCTTCGTAGCGAACCTGTGCAGCGACCGTCAGCTACAGTTCAACAAAACTTGTTCCGGAGGGAGTTCGTACATACTTGAAGAAAGAGGAAAACGTTGCGTTAAACCGTCGTGGGCGAAGGTATGATATCGGCAGTCGCAGGCGCCCTACATTGTGTATCTGCTCTTCCTCGATGTACGCTTGGTGTCTATAGTTTTCGTCGGTTGCAACCACGGAGCTACAACTTTGATTCATTGATTGTGGGGTTTAACGCGCCGACGCAACGCAGGCGATGGGGCGCGCCGTACTAAAGGGCTAGGGATTAATTTTCACAACCTGCGAATCTCTAACGTGCCCCGAAACCTCGTACACAAGCGGTTTTTTGCTTTTCACCTCCATCAGAAAAGCGGCCACCACGTGCGGGAATCGAACCTGAGACCTCGTGCTCGGCGACAACTCTTGCGGTGGCATAATACCCGCTCAGTCACATGTTCCTTTGATTCCGGCATAACCAAACTTGGGTGCGATTACGAACTGCCTGCTAGTCCACACAGCACGCACGCAGTTGCGACCGCACACGGCTACCAAGCAACCGGGAGCATTTCGGCAACCTCCTATCTCGTAGATGTGTTATTGTACAGTAAAGCAAGCAAATCCAAGAAACCACTTAAGAATCCAGTTGTCATGCCAAGCCGAAGCCAGAAGCTGTTGTCTTGCGGTAACCCCCCACGGTGATTTGGATTACCAGGTGCAGTTTCCTCTCTAGTACACTTACTAAAAACTATGGTTACCGCCGAAAATTCCCCTCGCCGACTAGCTACGGTACTCTGCCGGTTGAAGGCAACGTGCCCCGTTTGAACGCCAGCGTGATCACTTCATTCTTCTTTAGCGTGAAAGCCATTCCGAGGGACTTGACGCATCGGCTGCCCGCGTTGGCAGCTTGTCATAGTTCTGGCGGAAGAATAATAATAGATCTTACTCTGGCCACATATAAAGTCTTTCTTTCTCCCGGTGGCGATGTAATTTACGCCTAATTATGTGCTCAGCCCTGGTTGCCGGTTTATGCGTCCATGGGGTGGGCCTGGAGGAAGGGGGCGTGCACGCCAGCAGTGTCTAATGCTGCTACCGATGACCTTCCTGATGTTGTGGTTGGAGATAAAGGGGTGGAAGTCTTGCGGCTCAATGCGCCCTCTCAGCTGTCCTACGCAATAGAATGGTTTTGGTCTGGGTTGGTGTGTTGCACAGACAATAAGATGCCTACAACTGGGCACCGAAAGGGACACCCACGAGTGTGTCGCTAGAATGAAGGTAGACGCCTTCGCTATGGGACGGATGCATGTCATTCGCTTGAAGGAAGATGAGCGGAAACTGACGAAGCGTTAACCTGAACAGAAGTGTGAATGGACGCAAAAATTATGTACCGCCACTTTCGCTGCCGTTGCCGCCTCAAGTTCAAGCAGGTCGAGTAGGTGCTAATCCCTCCCGGACGAACAGGACTTCACCCGCTTGGAACGCCGACATGGGCTAATATCACTTGTTAAGCTTTATGGGCTTTCAGAGCGACATGTTCAACAGTCTTTCGCTTCCAAGTACCGGCTCATGAACGGTTGCCCATTTCCGCATGCACAGGTTGGGAGTGTAGGCGGGGGGGGGGGGGGCTACGCGCAGCTAAAGATTTCATTCCCGTACTAATGTCAAGTGCGTTGTCTTGGCGTGCCGTTTAAACGTGGCCATCAAACAGCCCTATGCGATCGGTCTGGTGTCCTCAGTGGTAGAGTGGATTTAGTTGGCGTGTTAAACAAAGAGTAAGATGCCTACGACGCAGTAGGGAAAGACAGCTCTACGTTTGTCAGCTAGGATAAAGATCGGGTTTTCCCAAATTTCATTCAGGTGATTGGCTAGGAAGTACGCTCTGTCGTAAATTACAAACAGACGTGCTTGGTTTCATGCGGTCCGCGGAGGGCGAGCAGCTTTTCAGGTAATCCGTCATCAGAGAGCAAAAGGGCACTAATTTTTTTGTTACTCCCTTGGGTTAGTATCACGGGCAAAAGTTCGTCTTAATAAACTCTTTTTTTCTTTTTCCATCACCAATTCCTTCCACTTTCCATCACCAATTCCTTCCACACCCCAATATAAACCTGCCATTTCATATGATGTTTCGCTACATTACACCGTTCAAGGGATATAAAAGGAAGAGAGAGAGAGTAAACTTTATTCAATTTGCCAGCTGTGTAGCTTAGTCGTCGGCCGTGAGCCCTTGGGCTCTGGCAGCGTCCTCAGCCAGCTGGACGGCCCAGAGTTGATCTTCCGGGCTGGAGCTGAGCATCACGGTCTCCCACTGCTCACTGTTAGTGATTGTGCGGCCATTTATGATCGCCTGCGTACACTGCCATAGCATGTGCATGTGCGCCAGGTCCGCTCGTTCCTGACATCTATGACACTGGGGGGAATAGCGCCCTGGGTAGCAATAGCTACACACTAGGGGATTTGGGTACGAGTGGGTCTGTAGCAAGTCGCGAATGCCGTTTACTGAGGGATGGGTGCGCGGGTGGGAAGCAGGCCCGGCTTAAACGGTAATGACCGATGATATCACTGTCCCGATAACAGCCTGTCCCTGCCTGACATTGGGACGAGTTCCGCATCGGAAGGGCCGTCCGCTCGGTCGGTGTGGGCGGGGGTCCAAATTAAGTTAATCTTGCCTGCCCGGTTTTCGAGGTGGAGACCAGAAATGAGGATTGCGGACGCCTCCCTTGATATGTGTCCTCGTGAGAAATTTAGAATTTCTGATTTAGAGTCGCTGATGATTGTCTTGATTTTTGTGGAGGCAACCATGGCTAAAGCAATGGCTACCTCTTCTCCAACCACCGAGTCTCTCGCTCGGATAGAGCAGGAGGCGATGGTGTTGCCCTGATTGTTGACCACCGCTATGGCCATTGCCTCGCGACCAGCGTAATCAGCCGCGTCCGCATAAACAACGTTCTCGACTTTCGCAAAGCGTCTTTGCAGGGCACGGGCTCTGGCCTCTCGCCACTCCCTGTTATGTGTAGGATGCATATTACGCGGGAGCGGAGAGACCTGAATATTTTCCTGTATTGTTGACGGGATCGCGACACTAGTAGGCGCACTGTGGAGGTGAGCTATACCCAGCGAGTCGAGTATGTGGCGCCCCGTTGTGCTGTAGGTCAGCCGTACGAGTTGCCCTAGCCGTTGAGCCTCGATCAGTTCGTCCAGACTTTTTGTCAGGCCCAGGGCCTCAAATCGCTCGGTGGACGTGTTTAGTGGGAGACCGATGGCTCGCTTGTAGGCTCTGCGGAGTAGAGCGTCTATTTTAATTGCCTCTCGCTGCTGTAGCCGGAGGTACGGAGTGGCGTACGTCACCCGACTTATTACAAATGCCTTCACGAGGCGTAGGAGGTTGGCTTCTTTCATTCCGTGGTTGCGACCAGCTATCCTGGATATTAGCCTGGTTGTTTGGTGCACAACTTTTTCGAGTGCTAGCAACGATTCGGAATTGTGTCCATTCGCTTGTATTCGAAGCCCAAGAACGCGAATACTCGAGACGATGGGAATGCGGTGCGAACTGGCGGCAAAAAGTTGGATTGAAGGGGGAGTGGAAGTAGATTTCCTCCCTCTACTGGTGGGACGGTAGATAAGAAGCTCTGATTTTTCGGGTGAGCAGCTGAGGCCCCGGGGTGTAACGTATTTTTCCACTGTGTTTATGGCTTGCTGGAGAGTGTCCTCAATGTGGCCGTCACTACCGCCGCACACCCACAGTGTTACATCGTCGGCGTAAAGACTATGCTGGAGCTCTTCTATGCTATTCAGGAGATTGGGCAGACCGATCATTGCCACGTTGAAAAGGAAGGGGGAAAGAACCGAACCCTGAGGGGTTCCCCTACTCCCTTAGGTGAATTTTGTCTGATTTAAGTCCGCCAATAGTGATAGTTGCTGTTCGATCGGTGAGGAAGTTGCGAATGTAGTTGTACACCCTCCTTCCGATCCCCAGGCTGTTGAGATTCTCTAGGATTGCCGAATGTTTGACGTTATCGAATGCTTTAACGAGGTCGAGCCCGAGGACGGCACGAGTATCTGTTGACGAGGAGCGCGCTCCGTCAATAACGCCGTGTTTCAGTCGAAGCATCACATCCTGTGTCGAGATTTTGGGGCGGAAGCCAATTATGGTGTGTGGGTATAAAGAATTTTTTTTCCATGTAGGCGTTGATCCTGTTTAGGATTACATGCTCCAGAAGTTTTCCTACACAAGAGGTGAGGGAAATTGGACGAAGGTTTTCAATTTGGAGCTTTTTTCCGGGTTTTGGGATGGTGGTTACGTTGGCCGTTTTCCATTGAGCGGGAATGTGGCCCGCGTCCCAACACACGTTAAAGTAGCGCGTGAGAGTCTCGATGGAGTCGTCATCTAGGTTGCGGAGTATCTTATTTGTTATGCCGTCCGGCCCCGGCGCTGAGCCGATCCGGAGGGCCGAAACGGCATCCCGTACCTCGCTTAAGGTGATGGGACTGTCGAGGAAGGCGTTATCACTGCCCAAGTAAAGGGGGAGCGTTTCGGTAGCCGAAGGGGAAATGTAGATATCCTGAAGGGCCTGGAGAAGCTGTTTGTTGGTTCCGTTAAATTTGTGGAGGACAATATTTAGATTGTGTCGTTGCGTGGTCTTACTTTTGTCAGGGTCTATTAGACAACGCATGATCCGCCATGTCTTAGCCATCCCGATCTCTTTCTCCATGCGATCACAAGCCACGTGCCAATTTTGTCGCAAGAGTTGCTGAGTTGCTGAGTATAGTCTTCGATTTCCCTGTCAAGTCGGTCAAGCCGACGACGCAGGTTGCGATTTAGTTTATATCTGCTGAGTCGATGTCGTAGACTGTTCTTGGCCTCCCACATGTGAAGAAGCCGTGCGTCTGCTTGAAACAGGCCTGCCTCTGCGGGTATACTTTTGGTAGCTGTGTCAGCATCTCGACGTAGTTGCTCAGCCCATGCCTCAATATCGACTATCTCTGCCGCTCCCGAGTCGAATTTTGAGTCAGAGGGGGAAGCTCGTTCTGCTGCACGAATTTTTCGAAACGCGTCCCAGTCGACCAGTCGAAGCGTTTTTCGAGATTTATGCGTAACGCCACCGAAAACGCTTGTGATGGCTACGATGAAATGGTCGCTACCAAGATTTTCTTGCGTGTTAAACAACGTGGCCTCTCTCCGCATGTTTTTAGTAAAGCATAGGTCAGGCGTCGTGTCTCCACTCACACTATTGCCGATTCGGGTTGGGTACAATGGGTCTGTAACAAGGCTGAGACCTTCTTGTTGGGCGTCTAGCCAAAGGCTACGACCCTTAACGGTGTCCCGTTTGTATCCCCACTCGGTATGGTGGGCATTGAAGTCGCCTACAATAAGTAAAGCGTGGCCACGGGAGATTTCGAGAGTTTTCCTTAGGAGGTTGGTGAATTTGGACTTGTTCTTGGGCGGGCTATATACGTTTACGGGCAAACATGCTACCACAGTCCTTTTTTCGGGTTGGAATTAACTCTACGAGAACGTGAGCCGCCGACGCTGTGTCCGCGCCGGTCTCGTGGCGAATGGCCGTGAGGTTGCGCCTAACGAGGGTGGTGACAGCCGGTTTTAATTTGGATGATGCTACGGCTGTGTCTTCCTCCTTGTCGGAGAAGGATTTGTAATTTTGGAGCCTGGCAGAAGCGCCAGTTTCTTGGAGGCAAATTACATCAGGAAAGGCGTCCGAGTGGTTAAGTTTTATGTGATGTTCGAGGTTCGCTCGCTTGCGCCGAAACCCTCGGCAGTTCCATTGCCAGACGGTAAGTTCGTCAGGCTTACGGGTGGTCTGATTAAGGGAATTAAGCATGGTCCGCAGGATTTTTGAAACTGTCCGCCGAGGATGGACGGAAGTAAGGTTTGGTGGGCTTGATGGGTCCCGCTCCCCCTTCGCGCATCGGTCTCAGAGAGGTGTTTTCGAGGGCTGTGACGCGCGCGTTCTGACTGGCGATCTTAGCATTAATAGTGTCTGCGAATTTGGCAAGCATGTTGTCGAATTTTGAATTGAGGTTCTGACAAAGGGTTTCACTGAGCTGGTCCCCGAATTTCTGGAGCATGGTCTGAGTGACATACTGAACCTGACTATCAGGTCCGGCGGGTGCGGTCTGATTTTCGGGTTGTGACTCCGTGGCCCTGCGTTTCGGCGGCGGAGAGGTAGCATGGACTGTGTACCCATCGCGCTTCCGGAGTTGCGCTCCAATATTTCCGAGGGCGCCGGTAGGTCGGAGCTGCCGGTAATGTCCATCGCGCTTGCGGAGGTAGGCTCTGGCAATTCTGCGGCCACGGGGTCGGCACTGCCGGTAGCTTGGGGGTGCTGTTCTGCGGTAGTAGGGGCGTGGGTGGAATTAGATTGGGCTGGACTGCCTTTGAGTTGAGCTAGCTCTGCTTTGAGCGCTCGGTTCTCCAAGAGAACCATCTCTAGCATTTGGCGGATTCGGGTAAGTTCGGAACGCGAATTGGAGTCTAAGTCGCAAATCTTTTTATCCAGTGTGCCCCTACCCTTCAGCTCATTTGTACCGTGGGAGACCGTGGCTGCCCAGCTCACCTTGTTTTTGTAGTTGTTGTGGGTGGTCATTTCGCCGCCGCGTGATGTGGATCGGGATGGTCGCCGCTGGAGGCTCCGGCCCTCTTTTCTCGGTTGGCGACGACGCGACGATGATCGCGAACAGCTGCTGCCCTGGGCGGAGGTAGCCCGGATTCCCGTTCGGCGGCCTGTGTCTCGCCTGCTTTGCCGCTCTTCTTGTGGCAACCGGGGGAAGGAGCTTGAACGATCCCAGCCTCTGTGCAGTGCCCCACCAGATTTAAGAAGTCTTGACGAGTTGCCTCCGTCAGGATTACCGTGTTGTTGTTGTCGGCGGTCTTGCTGCTCCTTCCTTCGCTGCTTGTCCCACTTGCGCTTCTTCAGTACGTAGGGGGTTTGATAGCGGAGTCGGCATTTCTTGTCCCCGGTGGCGTGGTCCTTGCCGCAGAGTGCGCACTTGGGCGCGCACGAGTGGTCCTCACCCGGTGTCTCTTCGCCGCAGAGCTTGCATATCTTCTTATCCGGGGCTGGGCAGACATCCACGCGGTGTCCTAGTCGATTGCATCCGTCGCAGATTTCATGGCGCTTCTTATGAAGCAAGCAGCGGTACTCGGCCCCGCGGTAGTAGATGTAGTGCGGGACCGTTTTACCCTCGAAAACGATAAGGACTGAGTTGGTCCGGCCCATTCGTCTTGCCTGTAGAATGGTGGGATTTTTCTTGTAAACCAGGCTGTTAGTGATGTCTGTGGCACTGTCGTAGTCTGGGATATTATGAATTACACCCTTGACGGTGTCTTCCGGTGGTGCCGCATACGCGGTGACCTCGTACATCTTTCCTCCGATGTGGAGTGCCTTCACGTCGTTGTATGTTTCGGCACGTTGCATGCTTGGTGTGCTCGCAACGATGATATTTTTCTCCGAATTAATGCGGAGGAGATCCTCGACTGCCTCGTCGTAGGTAAGGCCGGTGGCACGTAGCACCCCGTCACGAAGCCCCGCGTGGCTGACTTTGGTTACATCGAGGCCTGTTCTCGGCCGGAGCACTATCTTTATATCTTCACTCGGCAAGTGCGGTTGACGCGGCGCCTGATTCTGTCTTCGTAGTGACTGTTGCGCTCGCGGCTTTCGATCCGGCTCACGAGAGCCAACGGCGCCTTGCTCGAGAGGATGTTCTGCTGTTGGGCTCAGCTTGACTAGGGCGCGAGCGCCTCGCCGGCGGTGGCTTGCTAGCCAGCCAGCTTCCTCCGTGATATCTTCCGGTGAGATTGGCTCACCCTCTACTTCGATGCCGTCCATTGCGCTGCTCCGGCTCTCGGGGGAAGTCGCCTGAAGCCTCGATGGATGCCGGAGACGGGGTGGAAGCGGTTAGGCCAAGGCCGCCGCCGTCGTTCCACCTCGGTGCACCGAAGCTGCAGTTAGGGTTAGCGCTGGCTCCAGCCTAGGGCAGGGAAGCCGGCTCAATAAGGCCGGTCCCTGGTCCAAACCTCCAGGGGTTGGTGTCCCTCGGTGTCGGAGAACTTCGGGCGCTCCCTGTGATAGGTTTCGCGAGGTTATCTTGAGTGGTTTCGCCACAAATACCGTGAAAAGATAGAGCTGACGTGGAATGCATCCGCTCAGCTCCGAGCGATGATGATGATCCTCTATAAAGGAAAAATAAACTTTATTTACCAACTTAAGTCTAAGCCGCGACGTTAATACATATCACCTGAGGCAACGGGTATTTCGAGGAACTTTTACGGCCTTCACTATGGGGCTGACTGAAGGAGTTGGGCAAAGTGGGAACGCCTGTCAACGAAGGAATTAGTAAAAACCAAAACGTTTGCAGGACACCCAAACAAGGATCTTGGGATATGCTGTATTATGTCAAGTACGTGTATAATGCAGACAGAGTTACACACATCACCACGTATTAGGCTATTATGGATACAGCCTCACATTACGACCCTTAATATAATATAATGCTCTTGCTTATCGAAAGCGCCAACCGGAAATGCGTCTTCATGAAACACCCACAATGCGAGCAAGAAACCCGCTATAAAGCCCGCATTCGCAAAAAGGCTGTCAAGTAGTGCGCGCAAACGCTACTAGCGCAGATTGTCCACAATCTCTTATCTATCGTTAGTTAGAGAGGGCTTGTTGGGATAAATGCGAAGTCTTGGCTTGAAGGTACTCTGCAACGCTTTTTTCATCGTTCTTTTGGAAATGTTAAATGCTTGAAGAACGTAGTCAACCAGCACTAAGGTTAGGGGGCTGCAAAGTGCCTCATCTAACAAAGTTAGTGCTCTATGCCCATCAGATAACTTATGCCCAAAAGATTTTTCTCTCTTTCCCGGTCTTGGCGTTTTTTGACCATTGGAATTACGTCATTACGGCGGTGTAGCGGCTATTGGCCTGCTGTGCCGAGAAAATCACGCACTGCCGTTGCGTTCTATCGATAAATATAGCTTTCATAGTGTTTCCAGACGCGAAGGAAAGAGGGAAAGCGCTCATCACAGGTTTTGCAGAGTCCCATTAGGCGAGAAGGTATGATACTATGTTCTTTCAGACCAGTCTGTGTAAAAGACCGTGTTTTTTTATTTGACAAGCGCCTACAACTTGTGGTCACTGCCAGAAATCACGTTGGCCCGTCTGTACGAGATTTCAGCACACGTGAAAGATCCCCAGGTGGTCAAAGTAATCCGTAGCCCTCGATTACGACGCGCCTCATTGGCTGCACTGCGTCGGTGGGTTAAACCCTACAATCGATCAAGATACTCCGTTAAAACAGCAATCCTGATTTAGTGAGTGTGATTAAAATTCAGGAAGTGCGATGTACTTCATGAATCGCTTTCAAGAATTCTTTCACGCAGACCCCATATTTACCGCAGCGGGATCCAGCTAATTACTGTTTTTGTTGGTATGCGGTTCATGCCAGCGCCTCACCTACTCGGCTGTGTCCTGTGGTAACTGGAAAACAGCTCTTGTACTGTTGTCGTGGTTGAATACGGCTACCTCAATCCGTGGTTAACAAGTATGAAGCTCTCCTACACCCCAAAGATGGTCAAATGACTTGACATTCGCTTCCAATATGACGCTGTAAGTCTATGTGTTGGTCTGATTATTCGGCATATTTTACATCGTTTTTCGAACCCGTGTTGGTTTTAACAACTTTGATAAGCAAAAGAAAATAGTCCGGAAAACTCTGAAATGCTTGTAGTCCTCATTTTTCTGCTGCCTCTTTTCTTTTCATTTGAAAGGAAACACTCTGCTGTACAAGGGCTGTCTGTGACTGCTTCGCTCCAAACTGGCCCGTTTAAATACTATGCTATCACAAAAGTAACACTCACAACGCATTCACTTCCATCTGGTTCCTGGTAGGCTTGAGCATCTCTACACGATATTCGGCAAGTATTCGCCAAGATCTGAAAGCAATGAAGTTCCGTATTATTTTAGGCGTAGATAAGAACAAAATTCCTTCAGCTGGTTACATTGAAGTCATGCATGCTGACAAAAGCATTCGCCATTCTCAAGTTTGTGTGTCATTTCTACAGGTTATGTTGACAGTACGGAAAGCTTGAAGTGTTGATTATAACATTTGCACAAAGATATTTCTTGTCTTATGCTGAAATTGTGCGGTGCTTGTGCAAAAAAAATTGTGAGTGCCCAATGTTTTACACCTTCATGAAACAAAAGATAATCGGCATACCCGCCGCGGTGGCTCAGTGGCTACGGCGTTGCGTTGCTGAGCACGAGGTCGCGGGTTCGATTCCAAGCCGCGGCGGCCGCTTTTCTGATGGAGGCGAAAAGCAAAAACGCCCGTGTGTACGAGATTTCGGCGGACGTTAAAGATCCCCAGGTGGTCAAAATAATCCGGAGCCCTCCACTTCGGCGCGCCTGATCGCCTGCGTTGCGTCGGCGCGTTAAACCCTACAATCAATCAATCAAGATAATCGGCACCAAAAATGGTGCTTTACATCTACTTTTATAGCTTTGTAATCTGCAATGCAACACTTTCATCTAGTTTGTACGCGTGTTCGATTGAACTACAGCACATTAGGTTGAAATACGGAAACTTTTCAACTGGTCAGAGTTGTACAAAGAATGGTACAGCGGGATGATTGCTATAACAATGCTACGAGAACTGGACAGGTAATTCGAAAACGTGTACGCAGCCTAGAGTTCTTGCAAGTAAATAATTGCACCGATTGCAGTTTTTCGAGGAAGATACTTCTATGTAATTCTTAGGATAATGGATACTACGTTAAAGAAATTTATGTTTTTCTGCGTAAGGAGGACCACCCAATGATTGCCTCTTAAGATGAGCATTTTTGCTGCCGATAAAACGTTTATACTGGTTTAGAGCTGCTAACAATTTATTTTGTCGGCACTCCTATTCTCAATAAAACAAAGCAAATTCAAGATTCAAATTTCAAGTGTATTTTTAGACATGTAAGTCACATAGCTGAGGAGGAGGGAACAAAATCCGCAGCTTAGCAACTTGACAATGCCCCCTTCCCCTCAGCTACATCAGCAACCAGTGTAGCGCACAGCAGGCAGCAATAAACAAAGCAGCCATGCAGTTTTTGGTGTAATCAAGTACACTTGAATTGATATACATGGCTTGTGGGCCATTAAAATATCCTTACATAAGAATTCAACGCAAATATATCCAACGCAAGTAATATCAAAGACATGGCAAAAAGAATGGCAAGGGGAGGGTTAACAAGAAGACAAGTGAACTACTCAACAATAGGCAACCAAAGTAATACATACACTGCAAGCCCCTTATAAAAAGATAGCTTTTATTTGTTGGTAGGACGGCAAATGATCACAATAGTTCGGCAGACGAAATCGGTTAGCAGAGTAGGCAGCGCATCATTTGGTGTTTGAAATCCGTAAATATTCCGAGGGCGAGGCATGTACCAGTGTTCATGATGACGTGTTTGATGAGAGTACGTTTTCTTTTGTAAAATATTTGTTTCCTCAAGACAAGGCGCTCGACATTCGGATAATGATTTGTAAGGTTGAATCAGGTGAAAATCACAGAAAGAAGTGTTTAATTATCTTATATTTTGAGTACAAGTTGTCGGAAAAAGATATACGTGGCGCGTTTGCAATTGCTTTCAATGCGCCGTTCTGTAACACCGCAAGTTTACTAATATTGGTTGCAGTGGTGCTACCCCAGATTAATTTGCAGTATCTTACGAAACGGCAACCGAAAGGAACGGCAACCGCTTAAGAAATGTTTAAAGTATCAGCCAATAGGTGCGATAACGTCTTCTACAAACATTTCTGGAGTCCACAAATAGGCGTTACACCAACGCGTGCTAAAGGAACGTGTCCTTCGTACTGAGGTGCGGCGAATTCAACTAAGCTGCAGCACAAAGTCAGTGGTTAGGACATTACCTGGTAGCCAAAAAGAAAATACTTTTGGCGCTGACATTCCCCGTCTTGCATAAATTGACCTGCATCGTCACCTGCAAGAAATGCAAAAACTTATTCAGTCAGTTATCTCGGCCTGCGCTAAATCCAAGTGGCCAAAAATAGTATCGCGCTTTGTGTTAGCTATAGTATACCCCTTAAATGATGTACGAGTATCTCATGTACACGTACAGGTAACATTAGTAACTAGTTAAGTAACCAGTAACCAGTAACCAGTAACCAGTAACCAGTAACCAGTAATATGTCACTAGTTATGTAACATATGTAACCAGGAAAACACGCTGCAGGAAGCACAAACAATCTGGGTTGCACGATTTGAACATTGTTGTGTTTGTGGCATAATTTCAGCCAATCGCGCATACGGCAGACATCAGAGGCAGGGTTAGATTTTGTCGGTAGCAATATCTGTTGTATGAATAGCGAGAATGAAAATTTGTCATTGCCGATGAAACAGGCAACCTTGCCCGAATTTTCTTCAAGTTCAACGAAAAAATATCTCAATAATGAACTGACGAGACAGAATATTGGGCAAATCGGGCTTAGAATGCACATGGTTATACGTGCTTTCACTTATGCTTTGAGGAAGCTTTGCTAGCAAAACAGTCACTGAAAGTAAGGCGAAAACCTGAGACCCCAATATTTCATGGACCACGTTGTGAGGTACAGGAAAGTGAGAGGTACGAAAAATAAGAGGGCGCACCGGAAAAGGGAGAAAGGTTGGCAAGGGTTCTGAGGTAGGGCGACGTAGCCCCCCGAACAGCGACAAGGGAGGGTCGGCTGTTGCTGCAAGTGCCTAAAAATTCAAAATTGAGTTTAGCGGCAGCAAAATATTCAGGTCAAACTTGGAATTCGCTTTCACAATCTTAAGTGTTCCGAAGTATCTCCTGTGATTTGTTAACAGTGGGGCTGCATATGCCTGCATTTCCACATCTACCAGGCGTATTGAAATTAATTACAGACTGGACATTTTTTGCATACAAGAGGTAGTGTATTGTGCTGCCTTCTTGAAGAGCTCCTGGCGTGGAGACTGGCCGGGGGTTTCTCCTGAGAGCTGAAGGTCTTCCGTTACGCTATTTCGTGTTCCTTTGTCACATCTGAGCGCCCGCACATCACCATTTGCGGGTGTGTGTAAATGATTGGGGGAGCGCAAGGAGGTGAGGGTCGGCGCGCACATGTAGCCAGGCTTCATGCCCTCACCGAAAACGTGCCTGTTAAGTTGGTTGTACGTTTCAACATGCACGTATAGGGGCTGTATGCGACCTGACGACGGTCCCCCGCGGTTCAAGCTTTTGGGTTGGAGTGCTACACACGCAAGAAGATACCTACGGTAGAGAGGAGAAACGCCCAGATTCTTGTATCTTTGCTAGAATAAAGCTATGCCTTCCACGCTTCATTTGTTTATTTTGCGAGAAATATTACTTATTCACCTAATTAATATAAACGTGCTGCGTTTCGTGAACTTTTTGGGCTGAACCTGGCTTTGCTGGTACAACGTCTTTACACAAGAGAAGGGCAGCATTTTTTAATATTTTAACACGATGATAGATGGTCTCTGAGAATGATTTTACATTTTTCACTGACACGTGGATACAAGGCAGTTGCAAAAATCGGTATTGCTTCAATTGATGGACATTGGAGCCGTGCCACTAGTACTGTAACCTTAAGCTTGATGGCCAGCCTGGACCTTTACGAACTCACGTGCATCGCACAACATCGTTGTCATAACTGACTGATAACCTGGAATGTAGATATTTATGACTGCAGTCTCCCCGTTTTGTAGCGCCAGGGAACGGGGTCAGAACTGAGTGCGTTGATTTGCCGTTCGCCCTCCTCTTCCATTCCTAATTTCACTACAATTTAGAAATTTCGCAGGCAATTACGATGATAACAAAGTGTCGTATGTGGCGATTCAAATGTAATGGCTGATGGTCTGAGCAGCGAAATATTGAGGTATTTTCGCACAGTTCGTTCCTACACTTTACGTAATCTCTGCACCTGGCACATTGCAATTATATTTTACGTTACCTGTGACAAAACTTGATCATATTTTGACCAACATGGTAAAAGATTTCACAGTATAACTTATTGGCCCCGCCCTTTACGGTGACATTTTCATGCCTCTTCAGTGAAGATCCTAGGAGTTGACTAATTTTAATGCGCAGTGAACCTTCCTTCACCACACCGGAATTTGTGGAAGTTATTGCAGACACGGGCTGTACCTAGACTGCAGCGCAGAAAAAAACATTCAACTTTTTTTAACGAAGCATGGTTTATACTTCAAATAGTGTTCAGTACATATAGTCCTTCTCGATAACACAGCTTTCCTACCATAAATTTTATTCTTATTCGCCCAAACCAGATTTGCAGAAAACTACTGCGGAGTTCTCAAGTCTTAGCACACTCCTGTTGTGTCGAACATGTTTCTGAGGAATATGTTTTCTGCGGTTTTCTGGTTTAATTACGAGAAGTTGAAATCGCATTTATAGACAATTGTTTTACGGACTGTGTTCATCACCGTACACCAAGCAGCGACCACCCAGGAGTGCCTGGGTGGTCGCTCCTTGTTGGCCTTTCTATCAATCAAGGCTGATTCCCGGGGCCCGTGCTGGCTAGCACGCCCTCCCCATGCTCATGGCTCTGGGAGAGGATGGCGTTGAGGGAAGAAGTTCGGCAGCAGCACAGAGCATGTGGTAGACTGTGGTGAGTTGTATACGGAAATTCCCGATAGTGGAGTAGCAAAGAGGGTTTGAGGGCCTTGAAAAAAAGGAATCTAAAGAGCCTCCTTTTTTTAATATAAATTATTACAAATTTTTCAAAGACGGCACAGTCTCGAACTATCCAAGAAGTGAATAAATAATTCTCTTTTCAACAACTTGTGGTCGTGCGCTTATTAAGAGCATTCGGCATAATGAGTTTTGCCATTTTTGGGCACCATAATTTCAAAATTCCTGTACACCTGCTATGCGTAAACCAACATTTTTATGAATATTAGAGGTACCTTTTTCGCAATGTTTCTTTCTTGTTCATGGCATTCTAAAATCAGGTTCATACTTCTCATTACCCATAACATAGTAGCTAAGCGTGCGCTGCGGTGAAAGGGCATCGACACAGAATAAAGCTCCTACCAGAGATCGCGCCAAACCCTTAGCAAAACCAACCCCTAAGCTGGTTTATGCTTAGCTGCCGCTACAGAGGATTCACCGTTGGCGCCAGCGGTTAAACGCCGCTATGAAACACTTGTGAAACCACTTATTTCCAAAAAGATGATACTACAATTGTTGGTGTAGGAGTAGCCGCTGAGATGACTGATGCAGTTGAGAAGCTTTCAAGCTGGTGACCCGCAATAAAAAGCGTACCGTCGTTATACCTGTAAATGACGACCATGATTTAAGGAATGGGCACCCTATCACCCTGTTCTCAGCGTTTCAGTCTCTTTTGAGCAAGGCTCCGACTGCCATAACGTTCACTCCTCACGGTTTCTCGCTTCGTGTCTTGGCCATAGAGAACGAGGTGAGTACTCTGCTGAGATGCGGCCGAGTAGAGGGAATCGCTTTGTCCGCCAGCCTGCCAAACTCCTACGTGAAGAACACGTGGATCATGAAGGTGTTCCCAGAAGGTACACAGAGTTGCACCTCTCGACTATCTCGGGCCTAAGATTGTGCTGCACATCTGGCTAACATGGCACGCAACAGGCGATTACGAGGCCCCTGCTCCGTGTTTTAAGGGTTAGCATTTTGGGCACCTCGCCGGGTTCCGAAAACAGGTTCAGCACTGTAAGTGAAGTGGAGGCCCGCATGAGTTTCAGCAATGCAAGGCAAACACCTGTAGCAAATGCGGTGGCGATCACTCTGCAAGTTTCAGTGAGGGGCCCTTCTCCGCAAATGCGGTACACAAGCGGAAGGAATTTATGTAGGGGCCCAAATTCTCTCCGCCACAACTGATGCCGCCAGGCAGGCACAGTTTTCGGGCCCTTTAGAACAGGAGTTCGTGAGGGCGACGGAAAGCGCAGAAACAGCGGCCAGCATTGAGTAATCACAGCCACGTGATCCCCCCACTACACCGGTTTATCTCGGTGAATAATCTCAGCCTCAGGCCATGCAACGCGGACGTGATCAATATGCGAATGTCTTGCAGAACCACTGTTTTAAATATAGGGACGTCAAGGTAGATGATTATTCGGAAGTTCTACGAGCCCTCTTTGCAGCTCTCTGGGCCCAGCCTGCTTCTATGGTTCCAAGATTTTAGAAACCATCGTTGAGACTATGCTGAGCGTAGAACCAGTCATTTTTGGTATTTATGCGGCGCTCATCTAACATTTTATGATCTCGTCGGAGTCATCGCTTGGCTGACATCTCGTTTTGAATAGCGTTTTGAATAGACATCTCGAATAGCATTTTGGCTTCGGCTCCAACTGCGCGAAAAATGCCGTCATCATGCGATTTTCCGTTCAGTTCGGTTCAGCTCGACACCATGTTTTATATATCTCTTCGCCAACTTGCGTTGTTCGTATATCCAACCTTGTTAACCCATGAATACTTAGGATAGTACCTGGTCGTGCACTGTATCGTCACAGTTATATGTCGGCACTACTGTATTAAGCGCTTCTTACGTAGTTTTTAATTGTGTTAGCGGCATAGAGGGACTACATTAAGGAAATCAACTTGCTTTTCAGAGATGCAGAAAAGATGTATAAGATACTGCAATAAGAAGGCATGCTGTGGATACATACCTTGCAATAAATTAGTCTTGAAAACAACAATTAAAATAATATATGATACTCTATAAACCGTTCTTGTGCGTGAAACGAACGCGTCTGTGTCCTCAAATTACAACGGTGTGGCTCTCGGTGTCCCTGAAGTACAACGGTGTGATAATTGACGTCTACTCGTTTTGTGTCCTGAAAAACTGTTTTCCAGAATTTTTGCGCTGAGGCACATGGAAGCTTATCTGGACATCTGTGCTTCGATTTAAACCAGTAGCATTTAATATTCAAATGTCGGGGAAACAACCTTTGCGCTCGAACGAGCAGGCCCACATGAGTGACGTTTTGCTTTCTATTCTTTTTTGTGCGACAAGGCTTTGCAAAAACCAATAACCGCCGCGCGTGTGTTGCGGTCGCTGTTTTTCGAATTTTTAACTGAATTAAAATGATACGAAAGTCCTCTGCTTAATATTAGAAGTGCGTTTTATAAAGTTACAGTTCAAAGCACTTCGCAATGTACTATTGAATTGTAAATGGACATTGACTGCATATTATTGTCGGCCAACAACGTGGTTGGCCACACCCCGTTCTACAACACCTTGCTCATTTCAAATGAATACAGAATCAAGCAGAAAGTGAAAGAAATACGCCAACCAAAGACGTAGACAGTGTTTTAACAATATCAATAAGATCTAATAAAATATATGGCATCTTGGCACATCTATTAAATTATTTACAAGCGTACCCCTCCTCCCCTCAAAGCAAAAAAAGGTTTACAGGAAAGAAACTGCCCACAAACATAAATTGAAAAGTCATAATTTTAAGTTTCAAATATAAATATATAAATATAAATACACAAAAATATAAATACTTAGAAGAACTGCGAACTGGGCTGGTTGGTAAGTGTTCATAGTGGGAAAAGCACTACGCCGACGAGGACAAGCAAGTACACGGGACAAAGCGCTTTTTCTCAACCCAGATTCAAAAAGGCATACTCAATGTCAGCCAGCAAGACCGATGGTTTGCTGACACATTCATTCCATTCTTTGTTTATACGGAGGGCTTCTATTTTTTCGCTTGTTAACCGTTTTTTGCGCTTATCTACAACTAGCGTGTCTCGCAGTTTTGGGCGGCACTTGAATTGTCTGCAATGTACGGCTAAATGTGAATACGGTAACCTTTTAGAGAGCTCTGATGTACGCGAAGGCATACGTTCAGGTAGCGCCCGGTCTGTCCTACGTATTTCTGTCCACACGTTAAGGAAATGATGTACACAACGTCTTTTTTTGCACTCTGAAAACTCGTTTCCCTGTTTCCTACCACATCCCTTGTTCCTTGTTGCTTTCTTTTCTGCCACCCTTTGCACCGCTCGGCACATTTTCGCCAACTTGTTTGCGCTAAAAATACCACTCGCACCCTATATCTTGACGCTATCTTCTTTAGGCGATGAGACGTGCCATGAAGGTACGGAATCACCGCTATTTTCTCGTCGCCGGAATCTGCTTCTTTTCCCCTGCTCTGATCAGTCCTACCTGACCTTTTAACCTCTCGGCAATTCCTCTCACACGCCAACAGAACGCACTCATCTAGAAAGCCTGCCGCTCTTAATCGGTCTACCTGAGTGGCGACACTTTGTTCCACCAAATGTTCGCAGGATTTTGTTAACGCAGATCTGATGCAGGAAAAAGTGACGCCGCTTATTACTAGCTTTGAATTGGCCGATTCGTAGCTTGTAAAATTTTTGGTTGACCTAGGGTGGTACATCCAGACAGTGTGGGTGGACAGAAATCTAATCAAGCTATTTAAAAACTGAAGCTCGTGTTGCTTTGTTACCTCAAACTTCTACTCAAGGCCAAGCCCTTTTTTTTTGAAAGTCTTCATGAAATCTATGAGCGTATGGGTAACCGCGGTGTTCCCTACCAAAACAAGATAGTCGTCAATAAACCTAAACAACTTGAGATTTATGCCCTCTAGTTCAGTTTCAATCGTTGTGTAAAATTTGCTCAGAAAAATATTGCAAAGATTTGTCCCGTGTACTTGCTTTTCCTAGTCGTCGTAGAGCTTTTCCCACCATGAATAAATACTTACTAGCTTCACTTATTGAGTTGAAGATTTTTGTTAACCTTTTTGCGTGTTTGAAACGTCAAATCATAATTCGACAGGCTACAGAGAAAATGTTCAATTGACGAGGACGATATTTCAGGGCACACAAGTAATGGTACATAGTGAAAGAAGTGTTCTTTTGATTCGAGTTCACGTAAAAGTAGTGAAGGCAGGTGTCGCCTCACGTTACATATATCTTCCTATTTGGTGTGGAAATCGATCAACTGCCGGGTTTCGTAGATGCTTGCAGGAAGTGGGCACAGCCGTCACCGCCAAAAGGCAAGGGGGCGTAGCCCTAGGTGCGATGTTGATATGGCGTCGGTGCGGAGTCCGGGCGTTCCAGCCAGATAGCTTAGCTGGTAATCTGGAGCAACCGAAGGAACATTGCCTCGGCGCCTCCCTCCTGGATCGTAGCCCGGAACTCCTTTCAGCAAGCCTGATGTGTCGTCATGCGTAGATCACGCTGGAGTTGGTTCCAGGAGCGTAGCCTGGTCTATCTCCCAGCGCTTGCCTGCTTCCTCTGCCTCTTCTGCTCTCCCTGTTCATTTCCCTGTTAGTCCCTGTTGGTACACTTCGTACTTTCTTTTTCCGGACATACCCCTTGAGAGGATTTTGGCGCATACACATTCATGGATTTCGGCGCTATACTCGTTCAGGGGGTTGCTCATGACTTTATACCTCCCCCTTTTAGTGTTTTTGCCTAAAAACGGCTCACTCATTCCACTAATATTGCCAGCCGGCTTGATTTTGCAGAATCCATTACCTTGACACAGGCAGTACCTTCTGAAACTCGCGGTGGCACGAAAAAGTCCTATAGAGTAAGAAAAGGTTCATAAACAGTGTTCGCCATAGCGTTCATAAGTTCACCAGTGCACACAGTTTGGAGATCTTCAAAATGTTAGTCGATGCTGAAATAACAGTCATACTGCACGTTAATTTTTTAATCTCTCTAATTACTTTCCCTACCATACTTCCCGGTGTCGTACACTAGTGTCCGTTTCGTTCTGTATTTCGTTTTGTTCGTTTCGGCGGTACTTGTATGTTAGCCTGGGCAACAGGTCTAGTTCTTCGCTAACTTATTGCTGCCGAACTGTTTGCTGCAATCACTCCTTAAACGGGTGCTTAAAAAGATCTGCTTAAAAGCAGATCTCGGATCCGCTCTAAATGGAGGATTGCTAGTCGAACCATTATGTAAAGCTGACTCAGAAATTTGATACGACTTTACATAGCCCCTGGTGTCACTCTCTATCTTGAGCTAAAGGAACGATTCTGTGATTCTCCCAAGAGTTTGATTCATACCTATGAGGCCCGTCATTTCGGTTTTATGCGCGAATGCCACCATTTTAGCGCGGAAGTCCTGCTGAACTATCAGCTGCTTTAATTACCTATCCGTCTAGTTGCCCGGGACAGCGCTGTACCTTAAACTTCCGACGCGATCTTTACCTCTGGCCTAGGGGGCTCACAAATGTCAACCTAGCTTTAACGGTCGAGACACCTTGTCCCGCCGGGAACCGCCCAGCGTCTAACGGCCAAGTTCGGCCTCATAACACCTCGAGATCACACTCTCGGGAACGCCCCTGTAGCGTTCGTACACGCGTAAGGGAGTGCCCAAATTCACGTAGACAGCTGTCACTAAGTGCGCTACGGAATATTCAATGAGGCGCCGCCATCTTTGAGTCAACGGCACCCTCGCGGACGAGCAAGTGCGCGCGACCCCGCGGGGTGAGAGCGAAAGGCGGCGACAGTGCACTGTGCCGACCAGGGCGCGTTAACAATGGTGTCTCGCGCGGCCCGCGCTGCGACGCCGTTAATGCCACCTCCTCCGCGCGTCACGTCGACAATTCTCAGAACCCGGCGGCGCCTTCTCCGTCCTCAATGGGGGATTATCCCAGTGGTATTTTGGTGGGCCAGACAATCTGTCTCCCGTGCGCGCCGTGACGAATTGGCGACGGCTGCTGCGTAGAGTCCACAGTGCTGAGCTGCAGACAGAGTGGCGGGTTCTCACGCGCAGCCCGGGCGCCTGGCCGCTGATCTCATAAGTGGACCTTACACTCCACCCTCTCTTCAGTGAAATAATCTTACTCCACCTTCATCACCTATTAACAAATTTTTCCATTTCCACAGTTTTGTGTCAGAGGGGAAGATGTGTAGAGTAAATGTGCTATACTTCAATTGTGGGCAGTTTTAGTACAACTTGGCTCTTGGTACGCGAGACTCTTATTCCGCCGAAACTGCGTGGTGACGCAGCATTAGTGCAATGTTTAGAGGGTTTCGTGTCAACTCCAGTCGTCTCTCAATCAAACGGCGTCTTTCACGGCAGAATAAGTTTGTTGAAGGAGTAAATATGCCTCACGATTTCACGAATCAGCAGTTATAGGTGGTTGTTTAACACTGAAGTCGCGTTTGCTCGTAATTACTCTTTGTTCTATGCTTTTGATAAGTTGTGGTCTAAAAGAACAGAATAAAGATGTAATCACTAAAGAAAAATTGCTAAACAGGCTAAAGAAAAAAATATCGACCTATTTGTTCGTCGTAACTCTCTTAACCTAATAATAATAATAATTATAATAACAAGTTTTGTGTCATGTTTATTTACGTGCCCAGGAACAGCCAGGGGCCTGAGTGCTGACGCACGGATAGTTACATGAAAAAAAATACAAGAAACATATGGCACGAAACAATCAAGCAACAAGACACACCAATTGAAGTAGTGAAAATGACAGAAATGAAGCACAGGCGGAGTCTGGGTACAGCTAAAAAAGAAAAAAGAAGATGCCTTTGTGGCTCAGCTTATTGTAAAGACCACACAACAAGCAGAGAACGTAACCACACAACAAGCAGAGAGTTTGACAGTAAAACGACAAAAACAATAACAAGAGCATAGAGACAAATGATAAGACAAGCATGATGAGAAATAGGCAACTATCTATGGGTAAACAGAACCGCAGAGAAACCAAATTCCAGCAATGAAAAAAAAAGAAAAACGAACGAGAGAGATATCATAGATGTTTAACATGCTGTATTCAACGGCGCAGTACGGTAAATTGTTATGTTTATCGCAATATCCAAGGTACACTTGCGGGCCTGTCGAAGCCACAGAAGCGACTTGTTAATATTCCCCTCGTACTTGAACGCTGTTTTGTCTTATTTTTGTTATATTTGTGTATTTCCCTTCTGTGTACGTAGGCATTATTTAGAGCCATTCTTCAGCCGCTATGATGTGGCGCAGTCGCGGGCGGATTCTGGCGGTGAGTGAGATGGCGGCCGTTTTTGTGATGGAGGCGAAAATCGAACACGCCGACGCGTCGAAGTTTCTCTAGAAGTTGCAAATTTCCAGGTGGTGGATAATGATTCAGAAGTTTTCATGAGGGCATGCCTGATACCCAAACTGTAACTTTTGGGCATAAACCCATGAAATTAAAAAAAAAATCCGCTCCTACTCCGCCACCTGCAACTCCTGTTCCCAACCCTGCACACTCTACCGCATGATCTGGGTGTGCTCCCACGCTCAAAATCCAGCCCCCGCCCTACCATCTCCCACCAATTACCAGTGGGAAGACATGCTAGCCAGCCCGGATAACAGCGATCAGCTTCAGCTGGCGAAAAAGGCCGGAGAAGCAGCGACCGCCCAGGGACTTCTGGACTGAGAAGACCCCCCCATTTGCCAAGAATCCAGAAGGAAAACACCAATGAAGTTTATTCCTCCTGCTGCTCCTCCATTGTAGAGGTCATGAATCGAAGTCATGAATTTAAAATCAGCATTGGATTATCAGCTTTCGTGTCGTGGTAGTCTTTTTTTTTTTTTTTGCTTGCGAGAGTTTGCCTTACGGCATAACAATTAAATATACAACATCACATTTGTGTCACGCAGAAACGTAAGCAGAGACCGGTACTGCGGGCCCCAGATCCACCGCTGTAGATCAGGGGGTCTCCCAGGATGGAGCCCTGTGCCTCGGAGGTGTTGCAGGCGAGAGGTTTGCAGGGCAGGGCAGGTCCACAGAAGGTGGCTCGTGTCGGCCTCGGACGCAGGGACCGTACAAAAGTAGTCGATGGTGGGTTCCATTCAGTAACCTCACTACTTTTTATTCACATAAACAATCGTGAATTCTAGCAGCTAGTCCATGCCAAGTACCACATTCAAATCACACCACTATGTTATGCCCATGTTGCTCAGTGCGTAGTTGTGCCATCAACAACCTATTTCGACAAGTGTACTGACATGAATCAGACAAGGCGCGGAAACATCGCGGAACTTCTGATATCGTATTTTCAAACGGGGCATCGTTTTTAGAGGACTTTCTTTCCAACCAAAACACGCAGTTAATGGGAAAGTTGCGCGGGCCAGCTAGGAAACGCGTGAGCTATCCTGCGCATGCGTTTCCGTTCATGCCAGTTCACGCCAGTTTGTTTCGGCCTTCCATCCCATAGGTGAATTCAACCGAGAATCCGTCTTCGTTCTCCTGCACTGTGTGGCAGATTAATGTAAAACAATGGGATTTATTTTAAACATAAGAGGGGCTACCAATATGATTCACCGTGTGAGGCGAGAAAGAAGCTCGCCCCATTAATGAACGTGTTGGCGCCACTGGCGCGCTGTGACAGACTTAGTGTTGCACTTATCTGCAGAAAGGCGGCGCTGGGTGTGGCGGGCTGTTCGATGGGTAGGCCGGAAAAGGGCGTTCCAGCGTGACGTAGTGCATTTCGACGGGCAGTTGGGGGCAGCCATCGGCAGACGACGGGCGGCGCGAACTGTGGCTTTTTTAGGGGGCCCGCAGGCCTTTTTGCAGATGGCGTAGACACATGCACGTAGCAAAGGGAGATAGCGGGGTCGGTGCAGATCACTGCACGCAAACGAAAGGGAGGACGACGGCGTGTAAAGAAGAGAGGGGGGAAACTGAAGATCGCGTAATTAAACATGCAGGGTGGTAGGAAAAGAGAGAAGTGGATGAAGATTACTAAGCAGCTAGAAGAGGAAGATATCCAGGTATACGCTGTGACCGAGACGCACCTACGGGACTTGGAGGAACCTCCGGTAAGCGGAGAGTATGTATGGGAAGGTTGTAACAGGACGGCTAGATTGAGAAAGGGCAGAGGAGTAGGTGTGCTTGTACGGAGGGGGGCTATTTGGAAGAGAGTGAAAGAAGATTGCAAAGAACATGTGTGGATGAAAGGGATAGTGGAGGGTAAGGAGATGGCTTTAGGGTTGTCTTACCTGTGGACGGGTAAGGATAGCATAGAGCAAAACGAAAAACTGGTGGCGTGCTTAAAAAAGGACATCGACGATTTGAAACGTTCCGGGGAGGTACTATTGGTAGGGGACATGAACGCCCACATTGAAGATCTACACGGGTACACCGACTTCAAAGGAAATCTAATGGTAGATATGTGTGAGTACTAGCTGAAGAAGCTGATCATAGATGGGATACCGATGTAGCTGATTACCCAGTTAGGACCAAAGAGCAAGGGAAAGCTACTGCAAGCCATCAGAACAAGGATAGAAGAAAAGGCAATGCCGGTCGCGTGGCAAATGAGAAGGATGAACTTTGTGTACAAGGGCAAAGGAGTGAACACAAACCCTAGCTCCTATAGGCCAGTAACCTTCACGTCAGTGCTGTACAGGTTAGCAATGCAGGCAGTGAAGTTCGAACTAGAGCATTGGGTGGAAGAAAATAGGATATTAGGGGAGCTTCAAAATGGGTTTAGAAAGGACAGAAGGCTAGACGACAACATATTCGTGGTAAGCCAATGCATAGAGGTGGCGAAGATGCTAAACAGACCTTTGTGGTTAGCCTTTTTGGACATTAAAGCGGCGTATGATAATGTAGACAGGGAGTGGCTTTGGAGTATCCTGGAGGACGAGGGAGTTAGGGCAGAATTCATTAGCTTACCGAGGGAGCTATACCGGGAGAAACAAGATCAAATAGTGTGGGAGGGGGTAACATACAATAGGCCTGTATACACCTACAAGGGTTTGAAACAAGGATGTCCTTTCTCTCCGCTGCTGTTAATGATCTACATGACGGGGTTAGAAAGGAAGCTAGAAGTCAGCACGCTGGGGTTCGACTTATCCTACATGAAAAACGGGCAGGTGGTGGAACAACGGGTTCCGGGACTAATGTATGCAGACGACATATTGTTGATGGCGGACAACCGGATAAGTATTCAGGGCTTGATGGATATATGCAGTGAAGAAGCGACGAACCTAGGGCTATTCTTTAGCAGAGAAAAATCGGGGGTCATTGTCTTTAATGACGGCGAGGATCACAAAGCAGTATCAGTGCAGCAAGTAGAAATACCATTGGTGAAAGAGTATAAATATTTAGGAGTATGGCTGAACAACAGCGAAGATTACACGCAGGCGCATGAGGCTCACCTTAAGACGAAAGGAAGACGGAACGCGGCTATAACGAAGCATAGAGCCCTCTGGGGAAACAGTAAATACGAGGTGGTAAGGGGAGTCTGGAAAGGGGTCATGGTACCAGGATTAACTTTGGCTAATTCGGTTCTGTGCCTGAAGCCAGAGACCCAAGCGAAGTAAATCAGAGGGCGGTAGGCAGATTGGCCGCAGGGGCCCACAGCAAAACAACAAATGAAGCGGTACAAGGGGATACGGGCTGGTCGTCTTTCGAGGCGAGCGAGGCGCAGTGCAAGATAAAGTTTGAGGAGCGACTTCGTTTCATGGAGGACGAAAAATGGGCCGCGAGGGTGTTTAAGTACCTGTATATGAGGAGCGTGGACCCGCAGTGGAGACGGGGGACCAGATAGCTGACCAAGCGGTAGGGAAAGTCGGTAGGGGAAAGCGGGGCTTACACAACAGTTAAAAAGCAGGTAAAGGCAGCAGAGACGACGAAGTGGGCACAGAGAATGGAAGCGAAAAAAAACCTGGAGGCTTATAGGGCACAGAAACGGGAAATTAAGAAGGAGGGATTCTATGGCAATACGAGAGGCAGTGCGTTGCTCTTCGAGGCACGGGCAGGGTGCCTGAGAACCCGGGCATACACGGGGAGCTACAGGCAGCAGGATGAAACGTGTGCATGCTGCGGAAGTGATCGGGAAACTATACGCCATATTGTCAGGAGGTGCACAGAGATACGGTCACCGCGGGGTGAGGGGGAAACGACGCTGGCGGAGGCTTTGGGAGTATGGGCGAGCGGAAACCTCAACATCAAGGCCATAGAGGAAACGAAGAGGCGACTGGAGTGGTGGTGGAGGAAAAGTGGGGAAGGGATGGGTGCGCAGGCGGAGTAATCATAGGGATGAGAATTTAAAACAGCGAGGGGAGAACAAAGGGGGTGGGGGCGATGAGTTTAAAATAGAAAAGAGGAAGAGATGGGAGGTAGGAAGCAAATCTATACGTTAGCTGGGAGTAGGGCAAGTAAGCGTAATAAAACAGGCAAGTCGGTTGCAGACAACCGACGCCCCGATTGAAAGGGGAAGCCACTAATCATCATCGTCATCATTATCCGTGTGGTTCTTTCAGGGCAGTCCCCGGTGCTGCCGGTGCCTCGCTCCGCTTGCCCTCGTTCGCAAGCTGAGATCGTGCACTGCTTGGGTCGAGGTGGTGCCGCCATCTGCTGGACGAGAGCAGTACCTGCTTGCGCGACGAGCAACAATAGACATTGCGACCCTCTAAAACGAGAACTTTCCCGTGGTGCGCGTTCAGCAAACTAGACGATAGTACCAGGCACCACCACGCTCGCCGCCTTCGCAGTGACGACACGCTTCTTTGCAAAATACACATCATTTTCTATAAGCGGCCTGGAAAGGAGGAAAATACTCGCAAGCCAGTTCTCCCGGCGGCCCGCGCGCGTTCCGCTTCCGGCGGACCAACGTTGCCTGTGCGCGATAGCTCGCTGCGCTGCTAACATCGCTCGGCGCGGTGTTCTCCGCTGTGTAGTTCAGCAGTGTTTCGCACCGTGTGCTTAGTTTTTGCGGAACTTTCAAGTGTTTTAGCCAATGCTGCAATGCCGTTCAATGCGCAAACGTCGCTTGGTCAGCACCGTGCGGTGGTGGGTTTTTGAACAACCAGAGAAAGCGAGAAAAAGCCGCCGACAGCTCGCATCTGCACGGCACTACCTGGAGAAAATGCCGTGCGGTTGCGGCTTGTTTTTGCTCCCTCACTTTTAAACGGACACCGAGTTGTGATAACGGTGGACGCCGTCGATAAATCGCAACGACTTTGTCCCAACAACCAACTCTAGTGTTTGTTGGGTGCACTTGGACGGCAAGTAGACGGAGAAAAATCTATTTATCACACGCAAAGCTGCGACAGGGAACCGAACCATCTGAAATCTTAGAAATAACTTCATGCTTTGCAATAGAGCACTGATTGATTCGTTGATTGATTATTTGATTTATTATGGGGTTTAACGCGCCGACGCTGCATAGGTGATGAGGCGTGCCGTTGTGGAGGCATAGAGAAAGAAACGGTGGAGGGCTCCGCATTTATTTTGACCACGTAGGGATTTTTCACGAGCGCCGATACAATACAACATTACAAGAACTTCTGGTTCCTTGTATTCAATTTAAAATACCATATATTACTTGGTAATTATAGCCGATTGGCATTAAACGATCCCTTTTTCATCTAACCTAACCTCTAAAATCATGGCGTTTTGTTTGCCTTTTTTCAGGTGAACGCATTACACGGCCAAACGATATGAAAGGATAACTATCTCCATCTCACACTGCTGGTTGATTGTAGAATAAGCAGGCAGCCCAATGTGGACACGCTGCTGGAGATACATGCACGCTTCATTCGGAAAATAGCTCAACCTGTTCAAAACGCGGTCAAAAGAAAAGCTTTTTGGTTTGTCACGTACTACAATTGCAAAAGTACTACAATTACAAAGCAGTTACTGCTGATCGCGTAAAGCATTTGTGGTGCAAGCAGCGGTTTCAGAAAGGTGGGTTCCAAACGACAGGCCATATGCGCTGCGCAGAGTTAGGCCAATCATGATCACGATCATGATCAACCAATATTAACTCGCCCAAATGTCGATCCTCCTGCTCAACCTTCGAAGTGTAATTTGATTGGTTGTGCGTTCGTGTTATTTTTCCGCCCAGGCAATTTCATTTCGTCAGCAACCGTCATAAGTCTAGTTACAAAGATTATATTGCATTGCAATGTCAACAGCGTAGCAATCGCCTCGTCGAAAGTGCATAGCGAGCGCGGATCAGCGTCACTCACATATGCTGCACGCACTCCGCATTCGACGCCCGCGCTTCCGTAAACATGACTAATCGGTGAACATAACAAGCACGGTGGCATTGAAAACACGTATTTACTCCTCGATATCGATTTCTATGTCAGTCGCTGCCATACCAGTACGTTCGCATCGCGGCATTCCAGTACGTTTGCATCGCGGCACTGTGGAGCACCACCGGCACCACCACCACCAGTGCTACTGCTGCTCGCAACAGCCGAGGTCGGCATTTTTCACTGTGGCAGCAAATTACGACCTAAAATCCATCCGCAGATGGTGAAAACAAAACAGAACACACACACACACACAAGCACTGGAACGGCTAGCTTAACGCCAAACGGCTACGGTTCACTCGGGAATGCACAGGTATCGAGCAGACGCACGGAAAGGACGGAGCACTTAAAGCCCTGCGCGGTGGTTTCGGCGGTCGCTTCATAGTCCGCGCTAGCGTCTGGTCAGAAGAAGAGAATGGCGACGTCCACTTCTTGCAAGGAAAATGGTGCATAAGGCAAAGGCTGAGGAATAAAATGAATATCTGCATAGATGAAGCCGCCGCCGGGGTACAAGGAACCCTGGCTGCCGCCTAAAGTGGTGGAAAAACGCCGAAGAGGACCTGCAACTTCTCTCATTTCCAGAAGTTTTTCGTTTATGATTTCTTCGCCGAGTAATTAAAATCCACGTGATGTACTTTTCTTTTATTCTTGTAAGACATATTACCGCATTTCACGTCACGTTACTACTCGTGGGCTACGAACACGCACTGTCAATTTCAGGGTTGGAGATTATTTTGATCTCCTGTCAATCCATAAGGGTTGTGCGTTGGCATACGAACACATGGACGTTTTCGTTTTTCGTCGAGGCCAGCTGCTTGAGCTCAGCTGCTATAACCGTTTAGCCACTGAGCAACTCTTTCGTTTCCCACTTGGGGAGTGTTTACGCTTTCTATGATTACTACCGTAAGAAAATTATAAAATTCATCAAGTAGAAACATTTTGGATGTGAGCTCTGTCCGTTGTGCAGGGCCGCCACCCCGCAGCCGGATTTTGACTTTGACTACAGCGAGGGAAGGGCAAGGTGCTTCAGAAAAGAATTTAAGTAATTTTAGAAATACTGCTTTCAGAAGTAAAATTTTTTCTTGCGCGATGAGATCACGGGCCGTGGCAGACGCAAAACTGAATTCCAATTGTTATTTGGGGCAGGAATTAACAAGTACTTGTTTATTACGTTTTATATTTATTGCCGTTAGGCGTATGATTGTAATAGGGAAATTGTAGGGGATCATCAGTCAAGCCGATATCCGGCGTTAGATTTGGGGAAGCGTAATTGCCCGCAGAGCTATGGGCTGAGTATTTCAGTTCTCTTGACTCGCGCATCTGGAAAGCGGCGGATGCAAGGCATCACATAGCAATATCACGTGTTGAGGTCACTCAGAGCTGCACACGTCACACGGACTAGCTGGCGAGGGCCTACGCTCTAGCCCAGGCATGGCTCTATCTTGCCTCGAACGGAAAGTGGGGCAGTGGACTCTTACTGAAGTCAATACTTGGGCATGGCTTTTTGGCGTTTTGCAGCCGCCGAGGTTTAGATGCGCGTGTCCTGAGGACTGAAGTACACTAAAACCTCAATAAACGGAAATCGCCTAAACGTAAAAAAGAACCCTCGCTAATCGAAACTAAAATTTCTGCGTCACCGTGCAAACGGAACCAGAAATTGAACTTTTTGTGAAAGCCATTGGCATGAGAATCAGCTTTTTACGGTTGCCGCTGTTTCGTTCTTGTTTTTTTATTACTCCGTGTTTGTTTAGCCCCGCTGGCCTCATACGCCTCGTCTCGTCAGCCGTGTTAGCGCAACGAATGCAACGTCGCAGTTCTGGTTGCAGTCGTTTGGTACCGATTCAAGATGCCGAGGACACAGCGCTCAGCTTCTGACGCATCATTTGTGCCATTGTGGTGCTATTGGCCCTTCCTTTCCGCGTTGCCGCCTTTTAAATTCGTTGGCTCGTAAGCGCTCCCGACAATAAAGCTCTAGCCTCCTTGAAGATGCAGTTGCAAGGAATCAAACAAAAATATTTGATGCATTTTGTAGTGTACAGCGACTCATTGTGTCTAGATCAACTTTGTGAATGCTGTGCCTAAAGCACTTGTAGTTTTTTTTTGCTTTCCGAAAAACTATCAGCTACATTCACGTTGTTGTGCTTAGAGTTCTATGATATGGTTTTAATTGTGTGTACATACATGAATGTGCACTTTCACACATCTATCTCAGTAAACGGAACTTCTGTTAAACGGAACTAATTTTTTCAGTCCCTTAAAGTTCCATAAATCTAGAGTATACTGTACTCAGCCCATAGTTCTGTGGGCAATCACATTTTACCAAATCTACGGATGGATGCCGGAATGACTGATGACCGTCTACAATTTCCACATTACAATCGCACGCCTAACTGCAACAATTAAAAAGCAAATAACAATACTGGGTACTTGTTGCCCTAAATGAAATGCAACTCGTTTTATTCCGTCCGCTACAGCCTTTCACTACTTAAGGCAAGAACAACAATTTTACCTCCAAAAGCGTATTTTTTTAAAATTGCTTCAAGTCTTATCTGAAACACACTGTATGTTTCTTTCGATTCAGAGTGCCGCTAATGTGAAATTTCGTCTCAAGAGCCTAGCTCTCAGCATGCGTTACCAGTAGCATCAAGCCATCAGCATGCTGCTATTACAAAGAAAACTTTGATACAGTGTTTTAAATGAGAAAGTCCGTGCGTGAGAGGTTACGAAGTTTTTGGTTTATGAACAACACTATCCCTGAAAGACACGGACCACGCATTATGAAAATAAACATGGCCAAGTAGTTTCGCCGTGAATTAGTAACCGTTATTTGTTATTTCGGTAGTAACCGTTATTTGTTATTTCGGTAGAGTTCCGGTTCGAGATCGTGTATGCTCAAGAACAGTATTTTGGGTTCTGGTCCAACTGCGCGAAAAATGCCGTTTATCGATACGAGTTTCCCTTCGGTTCGGTTCAGCTCTACGCCATGTTTTATATATCTCTTCGCCAACTTGGGTTGTTCGTACATGCAACCTAGTTAACCCAAGAATTCTTAGGTTAGTACCTGGTCGTGCACTGTATTGTCACAGTTATATGTCTGCACTACTGTATTAAGTGCTTCGTACGTGGTTTTTAATTATGTTAGCGGAATAGAGGGACTACATGCTCAGGAAATCATCTCGGTTTTTTAGAGATGCAGAAGAGATGTATAATAGACAGCAATAAATGGGCATGCTGTGTATACATACCTTGCAAAAACATAGTCTTGAAAACAACTAATAAAATAAGATATGATACTCTATAAACCATTCTTGTGCGTGAAACGAACGCGTCTGTGTCCTCAAATTACAACGGTGTGACTCTCGGTGTCGTTAAAGTACAAAGGCGTGATAATCGACGTGTACTCGTTTTGTGTCCTGAAAAACTGTTTTCCACAATTTTTGCGCTGAGGCACATGGAAGCTTATCTGGACATCTCTGTTTAGATTTAAATCAGTAACATTTTATGTCCAAATGTCGGGGAAACAACCTTTGCGCTCGAACGAGCAGGCCCACATGAGTGACGTTTTGCTTTCTATTCTTTTTTCTGCGACAAGGCTTTGCAAAAACCAATAACCGCCGCGCGTGTGTTGCGGTCGCTGTTTTTCGAATTTTTAACTGAATTAAAATGATACGAAAGTCCTCTGCTTAATATTAGAAGTGCGTTTTATAAAGTTACAGTTCAAAGCACTTCGCAATGTACTATTGAATTGTAAATGGACATTGACTGCATATTATTGTCGGCCAACAACGTGGTTGGCCACACCCCGTTCTACAACACCTTGCTCATTTCAAATGAATACAGAATCAAGCAGAAAATGAAAGAAATACGCCAACCAAAGTCGTAGACAGTGTTTTAACGATATCAATACGATCTTATAAAATATATGGCACTTTGGCACACCTAATAAAGTATTTGACAAGCGTACCCCTCCTCCCTCAAAGCAAAAAAAGGTTTACAGAAAAGAAACTGCCCACAAACATAAATTGAAAAGTCATAATTTTAGGTTTCAAAAACACAAAAATATAAATACTTAGAAGAACTGCGAACTGGGCTGGTTGGTAAATGTTCATGGTGGGTAAAGCACTACGCCGACGAGGGCAAGCAAGTACACGGGACAAAGCGCTTTTTGTCAACCCAGATTCAAAAAGGCATACTCAATGTCAGCCAGCAAGACCGATGGTTGGCTGACCCATTCATTCTCTTCTTTGTTTATACGGAGGGCTTCTATTTTTTTTTCTTGTTAACCATTTTTTGTGCTTATCAAGAACTTACGTATCTCGGAGCTTTGGGCGGCACTTGAAGTGTCTGCAATGTACGGCTAAATGTGAATATGATGACCCTTTTAGCGAGCTCTGATGTTTGCGAAGGCGTAGGTTCAGGCAGCGGCCGGTCTGTCCTGCGTATTTCTTTCCACACGTTAAGGGAATGATGTATACAACGTCTTATTTGCACTCTGAAAACTCCGTTCCCGGTTTCCTACCACATCCCTTCTTCCTTGTTCCTTTCTTTTCTGCCACCCTTTGCACCGCTGGGCACATTTTCGCCAACTTGTTTGCGCTAAAAATAGCACTCGCACCCCATATCTTGACGCTATCTTCTTTAGGCGATGAGACGTGCCATGAAGCTACGGAATCAACGCTGGCTTCTCGTCGCCGGAATCTCTTTCTTTTCCCCTGCTCTGATTGGTACTCCCTACCCTTTTAACCTCTCGGCAATTTCTCTCGCACGCCAACAGAACGCACTCATCTGGAAATCCGGCCGCTCTTAACCGGTCAACCTGAGCGGCGGCACTTCGTTCCACCAAATTTTCGCAGGATTTTGTTAAGGAAGATCTCATGCAGGAAATAGCAACGTCGCTTTTAACTAGCTTTGAATTGGCCGATTCGTAGCTTATCAAATTTATTGTGGACCTAGGGCGGTACATCCAGACAGTGTGGGTGGACATAAATCTAATCAAGATATCTAAAAACTGAAGCTCGCGTTGCTTTGTTACCTGCAACTTGTACTCAAGGCCAAGCCCTTTTTTCTTGAAAGTCTTTATGAAATATATGAGCGTATGGGTAACCGCGGTGTTCCCGACCAAAACAAGATTGTCGTCAACAAACCTAAACAACTTGAGATTCATGCCCTCTAGTTCAGTTTCAATTGTTCTGTTAACTTTGCTCAGAAAAATATTGCAAATATTTGTCCCGCGTACTTGCTTGTCCTCATCGTCATAGAGCTTTTTTTACCATGAATAAATACTTACTAACTTCGCTTGTTGAATTAAACATTTTGGTGAAGATTTTGCGTGCTTGAAACGTCAATTCATCAATTTGACAGGCTACACAAAAAACGTTCAACTGACGATGACGATTGTGGTATGGCGCCCGATAACACAAAGGAAAACCGAAGAAGAAAACGCTGGGCGCGAGGTGTCGCCGCATTTCACTCAGCCAGGGATCGGGGGAATGTCCAACAAGAAAGAAGACAAGGAGATAGCAGCTGACGCTGGAGAAGCAGCGTCTCCACGGAGGCACTTCCAGTGCCTGTCTTCGGGACGGCCAGCTGACTTGTGGACGTCGTAAGGACGCCCGGGCACCACGTCGCCGGCCACGCTGGGCTGTGGTGGTATTTTCACCGCCACCAACCTCCAATTGCTTCGTGGTCCTGCTCATCTTGTCCTCTCCAGCACCCGTTCAACATTGTGCCGCATCAGCCCCGCTGCATGTGAGAAGCTTGCCTCTGCCCTTCGCCTGGTGCCCTCGACGCCGTTGCCTGAGCCGCGACCACCGGTTGCATGGCGTGAGGAACTTTCTTCATTTCTACTTCCGTTATGACTAAATTTCCCGTGTCATCTGACTTCATTTTGATACGTTCCAGGGCATAGCTTTTGGTTTACCCATTTTTGTATTATTTACCGTTCCGTCCTCGTGATCGTTCATCATAAATGTAATCGTCTTCACTTTTACCCAAACCCGGATTGCGATCCCTCATTCCTGCGTCCCTGCAACTGGTCCTTGTGTCTGCAACTGGTCCTTGTGTGGCGTCACCTCAGCGACTTTCTTAAAGTGGGGGGGTATTGTGGTATGGCGCCCGAAACCACAAAAGGAAAACCGAAGAAGAAAAGGCTGGGCGCAAGGTGCCGGCGCATTTGAGTCAGCCAGGGATCGGGGAAAGGTAGAACAAGAAAGAAGACCAGGAGGTAGAAGCTCACGCTGGAGAAGCAGCATCTCCACGGCGTCATTTCCTGGACCTGTCTTCGGGACGGCCAGCTGACCTGTGGCCGTCGTAAGGACGCCCGGGCACGATGTCGCCGGCAACGTTGGGCTATGGTGGTATTTTCACCGCCACCAACCTCCAATAGTTTCGTGGTCCTGCTCACCTTGTCCTCTCCAGCACCCCTTCAACAACGGGCCGCATCAGCCCCGCAGCATGTGAGAAGCTTGCCTCTGCCCATCGCCTGGTGCCCTCGACGCCGTTGCCCGAGCCGCGACCATCGGTTGCATGGCGTGAGGAACTTTCTTCATTTCTACTTCCGTTAGGAATAATTTGTCCGTTTCTTGTGACTTCATTTTGATACGTTCCAGGGCATAGCTTTTGGTTTACCTATTTTTGTATTATTTACCGTCCCGTCCTCGTGATCGTTCATCATAAATGTAATCGTCGTCACTTCTACCCAAACACGGGTTGCGATCCCTCATTCCTGCGTCCCTGCAACTGGTCCTTGTGTCTTCCGAACCTTAACATCATCACAACGATATTTAAGGGCACACAAGTGCCCTCCTAACATAGTCAAAGAAGTGTTCTTTTGATTCGAGTTCACGTAAAATTATTAAAAGCAGGTGTCGCCTCACGTTACAAATATCTTCCTATTTGGTGTAGGAATCGATCAACTGCCGTGTTTTGTGGATGCTTGCAGGAAGTGGGCACAGCCGTCACCGCCAAAAGCCAAGGGAGCATAGCCGTAGGTGCGATGTTGATATGGCGTCGGTGCGTAGTCCGGGCGTTCCAGCCAGGTAGCTTAGCTGGTAATCTGGAGCCACCGACGGAGGTTGCCTCGGGGTCTCCCACCTAGATCGTAGCCCGGGACTCCTTTCAGCAGGCCTGAGGCGTCGTCATGCGCCGATCACGCCGGAGTTAGTTCCAGGAGCGTAGCCTGGTCTATCTCCGAGTGCTTGCCTCCTTTCGCTGCCTCTTCTGCTCTCCCTGTTCATTTCCCTGTTGGTCCCTGTTGGTACACTTTGTACTTTCTTTTTTGGGACATACTCCATGGGAGGATTTTGGGGCATACAACTTCGAGGATTTCGGCGCTGTACCCGTTCGGGGCGTTGTAATGACTCTATACCTCCCCATTTTAGTGTTTTTTCCTAAAAACGGCTAACTCATTCCACTAGTATTGTCAGCCGGCTTGATTTTGCAGAATCCATTAGCTTGACACAGGAAGTCCCTTCTGAGACTCGCGGTGGGACTAAGAATTAATAATAGAGTAAGGAACAGTTCACAAACAGAATTCACCATAGCGTTCATAAGTTCACCAGTTCCCACAGTTTGGAGATCTTCAAAATGTAACTCGATGCTGATATAACAGTCATACTGCACGTCAGTTTTTTACCCTCCTTATTACTTTATCTACGATACTTCCCGTTCTCGTACACTCGTGTCCGTTTCGTTCTGTATCCTCCACTGCTGTAACGCCGGCGGTACTTGTATGTTAGCCTGGTTAACACCTCTGGTTCTTCGTTAACCCATTGCTGTGGAACTGTTGGTTGTAATCACTCCTTATTAAACGGGTTCTCAAGAGGATCTGCTTGTAAGCAGATCTTCGGATGTTCTCTAAATGGAGGACTGCTAGTCGAACCAATATGTAACGTTGACTTGCAAACTTGACACGACTTTACATAGCCCCTGGTGTCACTCTGTATCTTTATCCAAAAGAACGATTCTGTGATTTTCCCAAGAGTTTGATTCATACCTATGAGGCCCGTCGCTTTGGTTACGCGCCACTGCCACCATTTTAGCTCGGAAGTCCTGCTGAACTATTAGCTGCTTTAATTAACTATCTGACCCTCATTGTTTCCACTGTTGTTTCCACTGCGCTCCTCTTTGCATATAACATTCTTGTCAAGAAAGATATTGCTTTTGTCGTTCTGCTAACTCACAGAGAGGCATTGAGAACAGAGTCGTGCCATTCTGAGTGTTGTTTTCTGCGCCTTCTGTGTGGTGGTTGCTTTCACCACTGCTAACATCTGTAATTCGGCACTCGTTAAGCACACCGAATCATCATTGATTTTGTGTGACCTTTGCCTACAGAAGGGGCAATTCTCCTTTTCTTGAATTTTCGTCTTGAAAATTCACTGGGTGTCAGGACTATCCTTATTTATCAACCCTGGAACGTTTTTCAATATGAGATCACATGGAGTGTCATCTAGGCATTTCGATCTCCCCGAAATATTAGGGTGTGCAAATGGCTTTGTGTAGCCACTTGACAGTACTGTCAACGAAAATAAGTTGTGACTCCTTTCCTGTCAACTCTTCATCACGCACCAAACTTGTAATCAGCACCGCGTTAGCACCACTATGCCTTAATATCGTGTTTTTTTTCCCTTGGACTACATTCTCACTGATTCTAAATTCTGTCTGTATTGTTCATCGCCATGAATGCTCCTGCGTTGCCGCTTCATCTCCGAATGATTGAGAATTCAGCCTAATGTTTTAGCATTCGGCCGTTGCGCTTGTTTTGCATTTGGGGACACCATTCTCAGAGCTATGTCTTGTAACTCAAAGCGATAGGTCTCCGTCCTGTGCCCACTCCTATCGCAATCTTGACAAATAAGGTCAGATTTGGTACCTTGGTACCTTCACGGTTAATGCCACAATGCCAAATGACCGAGTACATCACAGAGGAGGCATCTTGTAGGACCCCGTTTGGAAGTGCGGAGCTTCTTTGAGTAGGCCGCGTTTCCTATACCTGACGGCTGTTTTTATTCGTCAAACACCCTACAAAAGTTTTTTAACCTCTGCGCCTCACGAAAGCCATCAGTTGAGTCAGCCAGGTTCTAGATTGTTACATTTTTTCTTTTATTAACACGACTAAGCTGCGATTACAGCAATTCACGAACTGTTAAAATACAATCTTATTTCTGATAAACTCATAGGTATTTTTCGTGCCTGAGAGATTCATCCACCGATAAGAGTAATTGCTGATCCGTGCTGCAAACGTTCGACTGTTTTCAGCGTCTTCTGGTTTGCAGCACCTAAAAGGTTCTCTGAAACCTTCAGCAGTCAAGCGAAATGTCTCAATTACAGCAATCTTCACTTTGTCGTGAAAAATTGCAGTCAGAAGTTGACATTCGACCAAAGACGCATAATACTTCGCCTACGAACACACGCTCAGTGAGGTAACCCATTCGGACCTTTCCCAGACCGGGCCTCTGGCTATTCCTTCAAAACGTTGCAAGTAGGCGTCCAAGTCACCTCGCTTCTCATCGAATGGTGATATCAATTTTGGGGGGGAGATCTTTGGGGCTCGTCACGATACAAAACCAGATCTTTTGCTGGAAGCAACGTTTATACCGTGCGAATAAAATCCAGCAAGCCGTACTTTCAGTTCGAATATTCTATGCTCCCTCTCTGCCTTTTTCTGATGGCGTTCGGCTTTCTTCTGCTCCGCCTGGGCTGCTCTTTCGTACACCGCCAAAGCCTACTCCTTGGTCAATCCTACTAGTGCCTCGCTAAGGGATAACAGTTTGTCTGGATTCCACGTGGCTGAATTGACAGTGGCAAAGAAAAATGATGGCCCAGGGCAGGCTCTACAAAATTGTAGTGTCAATTCATCAAGTAGGGAGGATATCCAGAAATATTCTGGTTGATCCCTCTTTCATGGGAATCGGAAAGACACGGAAATGAAAGGTGCCTTCATAGGAGCAGTTGAATGTTAAAGGAACCTCCTTTATGTGCGAAGAGATCACGAGCTTGACCCCGCTTGACGAAGTGGAACCGACACGCAAGAAACAAACATAACAGGTTTACTCCGCTGCAACAAAACCAAAATTGCATGCACAGAAACAGCGGCTTGAAACAACGGTCATGCGAACAGCGCCACAGTGGATGGGGCCTCAATTGACGCGCGTCCCCCGTACAAGAAGGCGCTGGCGTGGAGACGCTAACTGTCAGCCCTCATTATCGTCATGATGCGCTATTTCGCTTCGCCTCTCCTAGACGCCGCCACCATCTGAATGAGTGATAGGAATGAACATGAGGCGCATTTGTAGAGTGACTTACGTCTTCGCTCACAGCGAGTCAGCACAGCGCCACGTACCGTTTGTTCCGGTGAGAGCGCTTGATAGGGCATGTGCTCGATTCCGGGCGCTACAGCGCCAACTGCACTTTTTCTGGATATGTCACTTCAATGACGGAAATGACCTGGTTGAGATCTTGGTGTACCCGGGCATAGAACCTTAAGAACACGAAGGCGGAATTTCAGAGCCCAAGACAGGTAACGGTAAATAGTCAAAGAAGTGTTCTCACGGTTCGAGTTCACGAACGTAGTGAATGATGGTGTCGCGTCATGTTTCAGATGTCTTACTATTTGGTGCAGAAATCAAAGCAACTGTCGTGTCTCGTAGAGGCTTACACAAAGTGGGCCCAGCCGTCGCCGCCAGCAGCCAGAAGAGCTTAGCCCTAATTGCGAGGTAGAAGTAGGCCAAGACGGCCCATTCGGGTAGCATAGCTGATAATCTGGAGCCACCGACGGAGCATTGTCTCGGCGTCTCCCTCCATGATCGTAGCCTGGAACTCCTGTCAGTAGGCCTGAGGCGTCGTGAGGCCCCAATCATGCTGCGATCGGCTCAAGAGCCGTAGCCTGTTGTTGTGCCTTTACGTGTGGCAGACACCCAATCAGGGAATCGGCCAATAAACAGAAGACAGTCAAAATAGAGAGAATACTTATCTAGTCACGAGGTGCTTAGAAAAGATCATTTAGACCGGTTGGAACTAGTTTTGAATTCATCAGCGACAGAAAAAAGCAGAATCGATAATTCAATGCGAGAGGAGCGAATCCCAATCATAACTTGAATAAAATGAAGCCTCATCTTCTCTTCTTCTTTCTTCTCCCTACGCTTGCCTCCTTCCTCTTTCTCTTTTCCTTTCCTTGTTCATTTGACTGTTGGAACACTTCGTACCTTCTTTTTCGGCACATACTCTTCAGGAGAGTTTCCGCGTATGCACGTTCAGGGGTTTCGGACCATACCCGTTCGAGGTGTTGCTTATGATAGTGTTGCTTTTGTCTTGAAAAATTACTAAAAAATAGTCCAGCCAACGTTTTACGCCAGCATTAAACGCGGAAGACGCCGGTCCACTAGATTTGTAAACGCAGAGCTATAAACTTGAGCTTGCTTCGGTGTCAATCGGACAAAAATAACAAGAAAAAGATACCGTGGTGCCAGGAGCACGCCACGATCTTTCCGCATCGGTTTTATCAAATACCGAGAGCATGTGAACGCGCGCCCATTAAAGAGTGCCCGGCGTCGGCCAGGCTTGCGCGTGCGCTTAGGCCACGTGAGGCGCTGCAGCCTTCGTCGTCGTTGTGTACACCCGAGCGGCGTCGGTTGATACAAAGCTTCCACCCGTCTAGGAGCCAGAAACGGTTGTGTTGCCCGCGTAAAGTTTTCGTCGGTTGAGCTTGGAAATTCTAGATAGGGGTCGTTGAGATGGAGAAGCCCTGGGGAGTAAGAGGGAGGCGACAGAGTTGCGCCTGACTCAGTCGTCGGCAACGACGTATTGACCGCCATTAACGTGGAGGGTTACAGCCTTTATTCACCACTCGCCGTCCGATCAGCGTGCATGGACTAGCTTTTTCCGCTTCCTTATTCCTGAAATTCGCTGTGAGTGTAGAAAGAAGTTTGTTGGATTCCTGTTCTTTTTCTACAGCAGACGCGGAATATTGTTTGCTCCAATTATTTCTGTTCTGGAATGTCTTCTTACTACTTACTGTTCAGAGATTGAGCCTGCAAGTTTTGCCGTTTGGAAACCTAGATGCGAAGCAGTGCATGGTAGGAGTATATGCTACAGTATATTCATTTCTTTTGATAGGTCGTTGTCGTGTTTGAACGCAGGGACATCAGCTCTTGAGAATGTGTGTGGCTACCTTTTTTGGAACTTCATCTTGGTGGAACGCATTTTCTCTGGCGAACAAAGCAACGGCTGAAGTGTTTTCCTGGATCTTTTGGCTTCTAGGACAATACTATTTGGGGCCTTCGAAAACGTCCGCTGTCTCTTTACTGCTCGGCTACGGTATCGTCCCGTCGCTGGTTCAACCGAATATGGCAAGCTTCTTTTTTAAATGAGTCAAATGAACCTGAACAGAATGCAAAAACAAAGAAATATTTGGACTTCGCCTAAATAAAACGCTGTCAAAGTAATTATTTGATATGTTCCACATGCCAGCTAGGAGAAGCAAAGATTGACAGCGTACCATATAGGCCCTGTAGCAGCATTTTAGCTTGTTCGTGAAAGTGTGTTCAGGTGAATTGGTCTAATTTCGTAAATAAAGCTCCTCATATGCCAGGCGTACTGAGGATGCACGCCCACTTCCGCGTCCTGTCGAACCAGCCCAATTGGCGTGTTTCGCTGCATTCGAATAGACCACGTCCTGAAAGTCGTAATGGTTGTATTTGTCTATTGATTGTGGTGTTTCGCGCCCTGATGCTTTACCTGGGCTATGCTACGCGCCGTAATGGAGGTCTCTGGGTCGGGTTTCACCACCCGCGGATCTTTAGCGTGCGCCCAAATATCGAATACACAAGCGTTTTCTCTTTTCTCCTCCATTTGAGAAGCAGCCGCCTTCAGAAATCGAGAGCAGTGTCGGTGCGAGAAGAAGGCACACCCCGTATTAGTCCCACCATGCGAAACATCTGTGACAGCATGAAGGAAGTTCTTGCTGTTGCAACGGTTATTATTCCTACAAATTTGAGCGTGTTTTAAAGCAGTTTTTGACCACCTATTTGCGCACTCGAACAGAGTACTCTCGCTCTGGGACCGCTTAGAACCCTAAAAATGCTGGCGTCAGTACACCCGCAATTTTGCCGAGAAGAACGCAAATCTGCAAGGGAGAAAGAAGCGAGAGGCAATGTCTGAGATGTTACCAGCTTAATAATAGAAACAGGTGCAGTAGGAAAGCCGACCCACGATATAATGTTTTTTGCTGGCTGTCCGAATATCCTCGGTGGACTTTTACCTGGTCCGTTGTAACTCTAAGCCCGGATACGGGAGGATACCGGAGAGGCCGCAGTACATAGGAAAGTTTTTTTGGGCACAAACGAAACCTTTCCACAGAAGAACTTGGCTACCCTGCTGTAGTAGTGGTCGCAACCTCCCACGGTTTACCAATGCATGACTTCGTGTAGCGCTAACAAAACCGCAGAGAACACAGGAAGGCGACGGGCACAAGCGCTAACGCTTGTGCCTGTCACCTCCCTGTGTCTTCTGTCGTTTTGTTGGCGCTACACGAAGTCATAGATTACCGCTACCAACTAGCCCAAATCCAAACTCTAATTACCAATGCAACTCTCGATCCTCAGTCCCTTGCGGCTGTAGATCACCTGACCAAGGTGCCCATCAAGCCAGCGATGTAGCAGAGGGCGCTAAGTGTACAGGCCGCCTTTGGGGCTTCCACTCGGCAATGTCGACCGGGTGACTTCTGTCTAAAGTAGGAGGGTTTGTAACTCGGCTAGTTGGTTCATTGCATGAAGTTGGACAGCGCAGGGACGGGACTAAGAGCAGAGGCGACAAACACAGCGGCTGTTTTTGTCGCCTCTGCTCTCAGTCCCGTCCATGCGGTGTTCAACTTCATGCTCTGTCTAAAGAGGAAGGCTTAACTGTGCTATAACAGGAGCTCGCTGAAATTACGGAGGATGTATAGTCTAGGGTTAAGCGAGGATAGAAAAACAGGAGATGGCTTCCTGGGGTTGCCGAGTGGAAATATCCTGTGCTACCGAGGACTTCAAGAAAAGAAAGAGCGCGGGGTGGGCTTTGGTATCCACACAGAAATAACAGAAAACGTACAGGAATTCTTCAGCATTAACGGAAGATTCGCAGTGGATGTGATCAAGCTAAACGCGCGATACCGGTAAGAATAATAAAAGGCTATGCTTTAACACCTAACTACACTGATTAGGTGGCAGACACAGTGTACTAGGACGTCGAGTCAGCAGTTAAGAACGGAACAAAAACGTCAGCGATTGTCATGGGAGACTAGAACTCGAAAGTAGGTGACGAACAAAAAGGAGAGAGTTCAGTGGTGAGCTTTGAAATCAGCGTTCACAACAGTAGAGGAGATACACAGGGGGACATTTTAAGCTGAATAACCTGAGCTAATTACCACACTCACCTGCAAAGTACGGAGTAGGAAATGGAGAAAGTAAAGTTCAAACTGTACAAAAAAAACTAAATAGACTTCATTCTAAGCCAGAATTTAGGTACAGTCGTTTAAAATGATAACTAGCGTGCGAAAGTTGCGACTTTTTATGCTTCAGCGCCGTATGACGGAAGCCAAGGTACAAACAGGTACAGATTACATGCATGCTCAGAAATCGATATCAGCTGGTCTCATGGTCTGCTGGGCTCTTTCGTCGTAGGCGCATTAGGAGACAGAAAAGTTGCCTCTCGCGCGTGCTAGTTAAATATTTGGCCGATTGTTCATGATGTTCAGGTGAATGCAAGATTAGGAGGAGCGATCATAGGATGGGTCGACGCAAAGTAAGCTGTAGTACCTTACAAAAACTCGAATGTTCGTAAAGATTTACTCTTACGGTGCATCAACAAATCTAAAACGGGAACTGAACCCTAAAACCTGAATCGATATATCATAAAGCTGAATTTTAAGGGAGAAAAACAGGAACTAGCGAAACGTAGTACCCCCATCATGTAGTCCGAGCCAGAATGAAGTAGTTTAAAATGACCCCTCAGGAAATGGCGACATGGTTTAAGCGCTTACAATGAGCACTGCAGGCGCTACTAGTAACTTCTTTTTTTTTGTCATGACGTGCAGCGATATATATAGGAAAAGAAAGAGGAATGATGCGCTAATGAACTGTGCGCAGAACTTCAACAACCAATGTAGGGCTCTATAAAAGCAATGGGAGTGCCCGTCAAACCAAATAAATTTGCAGGCATACAGAGATACAGACGTGTCGCTAGCCTCCTGTTTTCTTTATCTAATGCAAGGTGAGATCCTTTATGTGATTTCACGCTCAGTACTAAAGCTGTATTTTTCAGTTGTCCGCACTGTTTCATATATGCCTACGTGCTGTGGAACGGCACGTGACAGTCGAACAGTAATATTTACAAAACCAAAATAAATTCATATCTACCTACAACATCGTTTCTCCTGGAACAGTGGCAAAGGTGCTCAATTATTATTCTTTCTAATCCTCTCCGATATTTGAAGGCAAAGCCAAGAAACGCTGACCTTATTTTCCTATATAACCCTGTTCATGGGATTTTGTGTTCGGACTTGCTCGCGAATGCTAACGTAAGAGTACAATCACAACTTACCCGGGAGTTACCTATACAAACTACCCGTAATGCATGCAATCGACACAGACCTTTGTAGCGCCTTCAAGAAACACTATCTAATACCATGCTGTTCCTTTACCTGTTCCAAACGACTTTGATCTACCGTGTGGGAACTTCTGACTGCTGCCTCACCCTGACTTTCCTCCGCCAAGTTCATTATCTTTCTTCGCTGTCCAATTGCCGTTTTTCTTGCCGCGTTTATTTCACTGTGCCTACCCGTATGCCATGTCAAATGTTTATTCCAACTATGTTTTATCCTTTTATTATCACTGCATTTTTCACCAATGTGTTTTTACCACTGTGTTTAATCTCCCCGTTTTAGGGGTTATGATAGCAAGGCAACCTAATTTTATGTTGATTCAGAGATGACACAAGTCTGATATTAACCACCACACGTGCTACTCTCTGTCAAGGCGGCAACATATACAATTTTTTGTGGTCGTGTTCGGTGATGAAACTCGTTAAGTGCCGTTCAGGCTCTTTCATAAACCATTCTTGACAGCCCAATAAGCAACTACTACACAAAGCTAGAGCTAAACAAAATTAGCCATCTGCAGAACAATTTCTTAGTTGGCCAGACGTTTTCAGAAAGTTGGAAATCATTTCGAGGTTGAACCTTTTGGATGCTTAACGCTCCAAATTTGCATCTGGGCTGTGAGGCGTAGCCTAAGTAAGGGCTACATATTAAGTTAGGTCACCTATGAATATTGAGTTTCGTCTGCTTAGCAACGTCCAGACAAAAATGTTTTGACTGCGAAAGCCTCAGATGTTAATCGTAGAGTATGAGAGTTGGAGGTACAGAAAATAGATGGTCGAAAATAAGTTGAACTTGCGGGAGCTGCGGAACGTGAGCCGAGCATGGCCCGCCAAGGAACAGCAGTGCGGAAGGCGGTTTGGAGGATAGCTATGATAAAGGAAGGCGCAGCGCGTCCCATGATAGAGAAAGAAAACGCTAAAAAAGGGTAGGCCGCTACCGCAGTGCAATACGATACGCCGTGAGGGGTCAGGGTACTGACGACAGTGAACAGGGCGCTACGATCAGACAGATCTTCACAGAGCAAAAAATAACTGGCCAAAGAAAAAAAACACACTGAACAAGCGCTGAACTCAGCGCTTGTCCAGTGTGTTTCTTTCCTTTGTCCCGTGATTTCTTGCGCTGTGAAGATAAATCTCTACAATTTAGCCAAGTCTTCTGCGCTATTACCATCAGACGGTTTAAAACCTGCAGGCCTAATTAGCTCACTGGTCGCGTTGTTCATAGAAGACTTTGGTTTCCTTCAACGGCTGAAAATTTTATGGAGCTGAGTGTTTCAGGGTTTCACCTTGATAAGAAAACCACTGCGGCTGGAAATAGCGCCGAACGGCGAGATTGGTAGCGCAAAGCCTTGCACTGATAATTCGCGGCAGGGAGTTTTCGATGAAGCACCACCACAACTATTTCGTGATCATTACCCCAACAATTCACTGCACGTGTTAATCACACGTTAAGCGAAGTAAGCAACGGGTTAATCGAAATATAAGGGCAGACATTTGAAGCACGCTAGCCCATCCATCCCCGTTCTCTTCTGGAACGCAAAGGCGAACAGATGAAATCACAAGCATGCAGGACGCACACAGATAGGATATCATCACGTATTACCTCCAGAACTTCACGAACCTGGCGAACCTAAGCACTCGCACGCAGAGGTCGGCAAACTCACTCAAGAGTCCACTCACTCAGACTCATTTGGACTCAAACTCACGCGTGAGTTTGAGTTTGTATGTGAGTCCGGCGAGCAATAGTGTGGCATGGTGAGTTTGAGCTTGAGTTTTGAGCCGAGTGATCCCGACTGAGTTTGAGTCCATTTTGAGTCATTTTGAGTTTGAGTCCATTTTGAGTTCTGAGTACATTTGAGTTTGAGTCCATTTGAGTTCTGAGTACATTTTGAGTTTGAGTCCATTTTGAGTTTGAGTACCATTTGAGTTTGAGTCCATTTTGAGTTCTGAGTACATTTTGAGTTTGAGTACATTTTGAGTTTGATTACATTTGAGTTTTGAGTACATTTTGAGTTCTGAGTAAATAGGAGTTTTAAGTCCATTTGGAGTTTGAGTACATATGAGTAGCCTAGCAGGCAGCTATGGTTGGCTGTTAAGTTTCATGCGTCACTTTGGGCTCGGAATTCAAGTTACCTGCGGGTATGGCACCAATCGCGATCTGCATGATCGGTTGGGAGGGAGGTGGTGTCTGATTTTTTTTAGTTTCTTGTTGAATTTTATGGCCATAAGCACTTGCTGTATACCTAATTTTCGCGGCTGGGCGCGTGAGTGATAATTGACTGGTGAGGTCATAAAAAGGGTTGTCTTAACTTTTCCTCCTGACGGATCCACAAAGAGCCTGGGAAAGGGTGGTGGGAAAGCACACGGCGGCGCTGGCGTGCTGGTTGTTCGCTTGCTACTGTTAACGGCTTGATATACTAGGGGTCACAAAGGAAGAGGTGAGAGCCGGGGGGAAATAGGGGCGGGGGCTGTCCTTTCTACTGTTTCAAATGAATTAGCTGAATTGACTGGGCAGCGCCCCTTAAGACAGAATAATGACCACATTAGATTGGGTGAAAAGTGAAACTGATGAGGCTAAGGCGTGTAAGGTATCAAATGAAAGGTCCGGAATAACGGAATCTCGCGGGGTAAATAAAAAAAAATGCTTCCTGATTGTAGTCATCAGGGAGTCATAATGAGTCATAGATTGGGTTAAAATTCAAAATGACGCTGCGAGGGCATGTGGGGAATCAAATTCAAGGTCTCGATGTGGGGAATCATTCGGGACGAACATGAGATATGGATATATCATGACGTAGTCATGGTAAATCAAAGATTCGGTTAAAATTCAGGTTCATGACGCTAGGGCGTATCAAATTAAAGGTCTCGATGAGGGTAATCACGTGCTTCCTGATTATTATCATGACATAGTCAAAATGGGTCATAAATTAGGTTAAAATTCACAATGATGCCACTGGGTGTCCGGGGTATCAAATTGAAGGTTCCGATAAGGAAAATCACGTGGGACAAAAATGTGGTAGGGCTATATCATGAGATAGTCATGGTTAGTCATTGATTGGTTTAACGTTCAAATTGATTCCGCTAGGATGTGATGGGTATCAAATCAATGATCTTGATGTGCCGAATCACGTGGGAGAAATACAAAAATGCTTCCTGGTTATAACCATTAGATTGTCATGGCGAGTCTTATATTGGGGTAAAATTTCGAAGTGACCCGCTAGGGAGTGTAGGGTATCAAATTTACGGTCTTGAAGAGGGAATCACGTGGTACAAATAAAAAAAAGGCTTCGTAGTTCGTATCATGAGATGGTCATTATGAGTCATAGATGGGGTTAAATTCAAGGTGAGGCCGCTGAAGCATGTGGGGCGTCAAATTGAAGGTTCAGTTAGGGGAATCATGTCGGACACCTAAATAATGCGTCCTGGTTACAGTCATGAGTCATCGTTAGTTTGACTGGTATGAATTCCATATGACCCTGCTAGGGTGTGTGGGGTATCAAATTAAAGGTCTCGTCGAGGGGGTCACGTGGGACAAATATGAAAATGCTTTCTTGTTATAATTATGAGGATATCACAAAAGGTATACAGCAAAAGGTACACACTCTCACTCACACTCTCTACGCCACACTAACTCACTCACACACTCAATCACACTCTCACATCTCACTCACACTCACACGCTCACTCATACTCAACACTCTCACTCTCACTAAAACTCACACTCACACTCTCACTCTCACTCACACTCACAACTCTCCACTCTCACTCTCACTCTCACTCTCACTCTCAACTCACACTCACTCTGAATCTCACTCTCACAACTCACTCTCACTCTCACTCTCACTCCCACTCCCACTCTCACTCACTCAACTCCCACTCTCACTCATCACACTCACTCACACTCTCACTCTCATCACACTCACACTCACACTCTCACTCACACTCTCACTCTCACTCTCACACTCTCAATCTCACACTCTCAAACTCTCACTCTCACTCTCTGATGTCTCAATCTCTGTGAGGCCATGTAGTTCTGAATTCATTTTGAGTTCTCAGCCCATTTTGAGTGCTGAGTTCATTTTGAGTTTTGAGTTCATTTTGAGTTTTGAGTCCATTTTGAGTTTGAGTAACATTTTGAGTTTTGAGTACATTTTGAGTTTTGAGTACATTTTGAGTTTTGAGTACATTTTGAGGTTTGAGGACATTTTGAGTATTGAGTTCACTTTCAGTTTGAGTACGTTTTGAGTTTTGAGTCCATTTTGAGTTTTGAGTTCATTTTGAGTTTGAGTACATTTTGAGTGTTGAGTCCATTTTGAGTTTGAGTTCACTTTGAGTTTGAGTACATTTTGAGTTTTGAGTCCATTTTGAGTTTTGAGTTCATTTGAGTTTGAGTACATTTTGAGTTTTGAGTCCATTTTGAGTTTGAGTACACTTTGAGTTGGAGTACATTTTGAGTTTTGAGTACATTTGAGTTTTGAGTCCAAATTGAGTTTGAGTACATTTTGAGTTTGAGTACATTTTGAGTTGATTACATTTTGAGTTTGAGTACATTTTGAGTTCTGAGTACATTTGAGTTTTGAGTCCGAGTGAGTTCTGAGTTTTGAGCTCAATGTGAGTTGAGTTTGAGTGAGCGCAGATGTGCTGCTCAGCATTGAGTCTGAGTTTGAGTCAGTGGTGATTCGAAAAAAAAATTGTGAGTGAGTTTGAGTGAGCCGCGCCAACTTTGCCGAGGTATGCTCGCACGTAGGAAGGGCGGGGGGGGGGGGGTGCGCTTCACGAAAAGGAGAGTAGTTTACCTGCTTCAACCGGAACATTGTAACAAGCAAATAGCGCTGAGGAATACAAGGACGAAGATAGGGGGACACCCACGAGGCGTGGCGCCTAGCGCATACCCCGGCCTAGCGCCCCTTGCGTGTCCCCCACCGGTCGTTCTTGTCGTCTTCAGCGCAATTCGTTTGTTACAATGTCATACCAACAAGCCCAACATAGCCCTTCCTCAACAGAGACTATTGCAGCTCAGCCACCCCACTGCCATTTTTCCCTCGGGCACATAATGGGCGGACTCCGCGCTCACTCCCAAATGTGACCTTGGCGCATTTGTACTACCCCAGCCACCCCCCTCCTCCCAGTTACGCCACTGATTACTGCACTATTTTTCAGTTTTGCAGTGTTGCCTATCGAGTCGCGTGCCATTTCTCAACCATGTTTTTTCATGTTGAGCGCTGTTCTCTATATGGATTTGTAAGGGAACAAATAGATGCTGTATTATTATTATGCCATAATGGTTTTTTATTCCATATATATTGAAATTCACACAGAAAAGTAGAAGGAAAGATTATTACGCATCTGGTTAAGTGTCCCATTTTATGGGGCATTGTTCAAAGAACGCGTTTACCTAAACTTTTAGCGCCAAGAGACGTATCTCTGTGTTGCGGCTTCCAGAACGTTCCTCTTTCGACTGAATACTTGAATGCTTTCCTTGAAGACGCAGCCAAAAATGGGAAATGTTCAGCTTGGCACAATAACTAAAGGATGAAAAACTGCCATAGACCGTAGAGCATTGTTTCATTGATTGCTGGGTGCTCTGTGTTTTTTTCTGCTGCAGCGTATATTAGCAGAAGGTTTTGGGGTGAACCCTGCTTCCGCTCGATTTATCACGGTAGGAGGTGGAAGTAGTGTACCTTATCATTTTCTATTCCTAAGTGGCTTTGAAAACATATGGCAAACTAAAATGATTCACTGTAATGCTAAGCTCCGCCCTCAACAAAAAAGCTAGTTCAAGGGGGAATTCCCCAACTGCACATTCTCTCTGAACGCTGCAGTGATGCTCTTAACTGGATTCAGTTTTGTATGGCTGCATGTCAATTCCTGAATAAGGTGTTGTAATTAGGTTTTTGATATTCCGCTTTGTAATATGTGTGGTTTGTCGGTTGTTGCGTTTTATATGCGACTATATTTCGCCTCCTTCTTGCTGGGGACGTTTTGGCGTCACTTGCTTCCAAGAAAAAAAAGCTCTGGTTGCCTCGTTGTTCTCTGAGTAGTACGTCTCAGATTCTAGAGGACACTGGTACAGATCCCGACTCCAACATGTTGCACCAAATGGTCTTTTTATTTTGGCTAGGTACTTCAATTACAAAAGCTTTCCGGGGAGAAAGGCCGTCAGTCCACGTATTCCGACAACAATTTTTGGTCGTTCGACGATCGCTTGTTTTGCGAGTCATTGGTTGGTCATTTTGCTTACCATGGCCGTATATTTCTCAGGATAATTACAAAACGCATTGGCAGAAACAAAACCTGGATAAGCAGCAGTTTTAAGCATACTAGAAAGGTATTTGGGATAAGCTAGCCCAGGTGCCTTCTGTAGCTGCGTGAGGTACAATACCCGCCTCCTTGAGTAGAAGACGGCGTCCATTCTATACAAGAGCTCTTCTCTGAGCTGAACATCTTACAATTAAATCACAGAGGTCCATATTATTGTTAATTTTTTGATATCACCTCCGCAATAAAATTTGCAGTATTCCGTTCTTAGTTTTTCTTTTGGTTCCACAAGGTAATTTCTGTGTCGAGGACTTTATAGGTTGAGAAGGTGTTTGAATTATAAATAAAACAAAACTTTCCAGGGTAATCGTTCTGGCTGTATTTTTTTCGGCTGTAATTTTTTCAGGTACGGATACAGTCCTATAGGTTTTTTTTGTAATTGCTGTATTAGTGTTACGATGAATGCGCGAAATCGGTGGTCATGTGGGTGTGTATGGGTGGAGGCAAGGCTATCTTTTAAATATATTTTCAAAAAATACAGTTCTCAGTGGTAAGTTAGAGATCAATAAATAAAGTGCTCTACGTTTTTACGACTTGGCTAATATAACTCAATTTTTTTGAGAGGGCAAGTTGTGATTGCTGCTATCTGTTCAGCACACGTACAGACTTGAGTTGGATTGGAATCTCAAGTGTGGTAATAAAGTCAAACAAGTGCCTATAGTGTATTTTTATATACCGGATGGGAGCTGCTAAACCTTGCGCTCATGCCTTTGACATATGTTCACATCGAACAGCTGGGCAAATGAATCTTGGCATTAGCTGACATTATACAAAATTTTAATGTCTTTGGTCGGTGCAGCATAAATATCAAAACTTATATATTTCAGTCTCTCAAAATGTTTGGCATCTGACATTGCGGTACGCTTCGAAGAAGGTTATATTTTATCCGAAAAACCAAAGCAGTGCTAACGTGTCATTGCAAACGGCGCATTCCCACAGCGTATCTTGGCAATAAATTTGGGAAGCGTGGAGAGTGTAAGGAATAATGAGACTAGCTTGAGTGCAGCGGGTCCATTGCAAACAGGTCGAAATCAGCGCTGGTACGTACAGGACGAACAGAGAGACACCGCCAGAGCCTTAGAATCCCGCGAGTGTTCCTCACTTGGTCTTAGAATTTTTAGCGTGTGTTTGTCTCTTTTAAGTGCACCAAATAGCCACAAACTGGATCTCTCGCACAAAAAGTTTCTGGCGGACACAATCAAAGGGGCATCCAATCAACGACTGTAAACGGCAGTTCATTGAGTTATAGTAAATGTTTATTGAAAAGGAGAAGAGGTCGGCCGGAGAAAGTGGTCTTGGTCCTGCTACTTCCAAATGGAGGAGGCTATTGGGGATAAATTGAGAAAATAATGAATATGGAAGATATGGGAAATGACAATAAAATCGACAAATGAATCATGTACTAGCCGTAAAACCTCACATACAATGGTTCACTGAATCAAAGACATACAGTCCACTTTTCGGCACATGATTATCGTCCATAAAAACAAGAAAAAAACATTGAGACAGTTTTTCGCAGTCTGATAACTTTTGTCGCAACCTAGAGCCAAGAATTCAGATAGGAATCACTTATAAATGCAATCAGGGCTTTAACTGCTAGGCTTTGTTTCCTGTTGTCAGCCCACATGCCCAAAATATTTTGTTTGGACAGAGGTCTGTGGAAGAAAGGAGTCCAAAGCCGCTGTAAAAGAAACAATAACTCTATATACATTACATCTGTATCAATGCCTATCGTTTCCGATCATACTCATCTTCTTTCTCTTTTCACCAAACGCTGCACGATCAGACGTCCTCTTCTTCATTAGGGTAATTGCCCTACGTCTACCGCAAAAATATACCATCCTCCCGCCCCGGCACAAAAAATGGATTTGGCAAATCTTCCCTGAAAAAAAAAATGACTTCCACGTCTTCTGAGCGTTCATCCGTAACAGAATAAACAATTCAGGCTCATATCCTAATGTCCATGAATGCTTTGTTGTCAAATCCGTAGATTCAGTCAAATGCCCAGATTGCCACAAGGACCCGTCTTTTCGGCGCACGCTGAGTGTATCGCTGCCGTCGATGTACCCTGGATGAAACTCGTAGCCTATCTTCCACGGTCTTGAATTCTGATGCAACCTCTTCGGACTCATTCACAGCGGCCGTAAAAGAGCTGTTTAGTGCATTTCGCTTCTTTCTTGGGTTTTTGGCGGATGGCCTATTCATGCCTGATGCATTGTGACTCTTCCGACCACGACCACTCTGTCCTGTTTCATTCCACCATCGACGTCCTTTATGCAAAACGACAGTGTCTGGATCTTTGGACATTCTTTGGCCGCTCACTCCAAGTATCGTTTCTTGCCTTCCTAATTCTGCAGGAAAATCACTCGTATTGTGATGCTCGAGATCGTTTCTATATGGGGCTCGTGAAGATATTAGGGGGCTTGATGAGCAGGCTATGTTGCTTCCGGTCATCTCAGAGGACTTTTCAAGTGAACATGAAAGCACGGAATCTTTCGTTTGGATGTGAAGGGTAGCAAGCGAAATTGAAGTTGTCTCCCCCTTAGCTTGCGGTAGAAAATCTGATGGGAGTGATTTTTCTGGCAAGTTTACTTTTTCAGCATCCTCTTCAGCATTAGGTGGTTCGAAGCACATCTTCGTTAGTGCAAAGAACTCTTTGAAATTTGCCGATACTCCAACGTCTTCATGATCTTGCACTGTTCATTGGTGTCAGCCTTGTCTTTTAACCGATGGTGCAATCGGCTCAATATGTCAATTATCATGTCCTCATACGCAACGTTGGTATTGATTTCCTGTTTAAGTAGTCCACGTCTATAAACGTTTCAATTTTCTCATTTAACCGCCTTAGCGAAACTTCAGTTTTTCCGTAATTGGCGCATGAAACTGCTCAACCTAACACACCGTCCACGGGAAATTTTGCATTCAAGCCTAACGTCTCTTTTGCGTTGCTGCTCAGTTCTCGAGCTATTATCCTTTCTTTGTCCCTTTTTGCCTTTAGTTCTTCAAGCAGCATCGTAGTTCGAGTGAAACTGCGTTCGTGTTAAAGTAGTCCCTCTTTGGTTGTGCCATAAGCTGCGACACTCAATTCACCGTTCGCGGAAACCCTGTCTGTCCCGCAGGGCAATCGTGAGAGGTGAGGATGCATAGCCGTCGCGCTCTCGTCTGTCCATTCCGTAGGTCGTCTTTGGGCAGCCCCACCGTGGTTCTGCCGACTGTAGCCGTCCGCCGTCAACATCGTTGCTGTTCTTCAAGCGACCGATGGTCCGATGACTAGTAATATTTGCTGAGATCTCATCCACCTTATCACCGACGCTGCCGTTCTCACTTTGTTTGATACCCGTTCCGGCAGCTTGGTGGCCCCCGACTCCTTCCTTCCCGGGTTTCGGCACCATTAGATGTGGAAGAAAGGAGTCCAAAGCCGCCGTAAAAGAAACAATAACTCTATTTGCATTGCATCTCGATGAATACTCATCGTTTTCGATCATACTCGTCGTTTTTCGCTTTTCACCGAACGCTGCACGATCAGACGTCCTCTTCTTCATTGGGGTAATTGGCCTACGTCCACCGCAAAATATAACAAGGTCCACTGTCCAGGCGTCGTAATGGTGCCTCAAGGTTCTTTTACTCACTAAAGTACTTTGGACAAGAGCTAAGCAAATGTTCGATTAGGACGACCACACAGTAGGCAGCCTGTACTGTCCTCCCGTCCGATTGTGGGGAGATACTTCCGGTGAATGCTACTCCAAGATGCAGCCTGTGTAGAAATGTCTCTTGACTTCTGCAAAGTCGAGAAGCATGACTTAGCCAGAACGTTCCCTCTGGATCGAGCCTGTGATGGCGTTCACGTAGATGTAGCAGGTCCGACGAATACAAGACTGCAGCCGGTTTTTACGTGCTCGGTAGAGTATCGCGTTAGCATCCTGCCTTGTGATGGGTATAGCGAAGAGTGTTCCATTGTGGTGTTCCTGCGGTGCTTCTTCACCTTCTTAATCAGCGTCTTCATTTCCAGTGATGACACAGTGGCTTGGTATCCACTAAAGCACCACCGTGTGGCCCTTTTCACTCAAGTCTTTGAACAGGATGGCAACATCAGTGGTCATCTGACCATATGCAGCTTGCTTCATTGGTTGCCTTACTACCTGCAGCGCTTGTTTGCAGTGCTGGTTTGCAATAAGTGGTTTGCAGTCACAAAAGATAGTCCAGTGCTGTGGCATTTCACATGAAATGGTGCAGAGCGCTTCGCGTAAACCGACAAGTTCTGCTGCGGAAGGCGGCGTCCTGTGAGCAATCCTGAAACGTTGGATGAGTTCCGTCCAAGGCATAACCACTGCTGCTGCTGACAAAGATGCCTTGCCCGAGCCGTCAACGAAAACATGCGACGCCTCCCTACACATAATTTTTTTTAACATAGAAGAAGACATGGAATTACGGATTCCCGATCTTTTACCGATTCTAGGAATCGATACCCGCACCTGTAGATCAGGTACAACCCGTTGAGGCACCTTTCTGAGATTTTGGCAACTGCAGATTTGGAGGGCATCAAATGTTGCTTCGCCGAAATACTTTGGGATTAGTTTGAATTTGGTCGGTCATTGAAAACACTAAAAAGTGGATGACACTCATGCCGTGTTACATGTTCTAGGTGCACACGAAGAGGTTCTTGTGCGGGGGAGATTTGATTTGGGCAGACTCGCGCTTCGTCGATCGTTCCACGTGCTGATGTGCAACTAGGCGGAAACCCCAAACAGATTCGTAGGGCTTGTGCCTGTGCACTTTGAAGCACTCATTGCAGAAGGCTACAAAGTATAGGGGCACTTCATTAAAATAGCCAATAAAGAGCGTCTTGTAAAGGCGCAACAGCGATGAAACGTATGGGCCCCATGATTTTCATGCCATATGTTAAGGAGGTTGTTGAAACTGTTTTTTCCTTCTTACTGTAAAGACATTATTGAACCATGACAGATCTCGTTCAATTGTCACGCCGGGAAATTTGTTATGCATGACACATAGAATAACAGCCCCTTAGATTTTTACCTGGTATTACAGGTTTTCCAGTAAATGCTAACATTGCACTTTTTGACGACGACATGTCCATTCCTTGGCGGCGTAAGTACGTCTAAGTAGTAGATACTGCTTTCTGAAATCGTGGTTGCACGTGAATTCGAGTTAAACCTGATATCCAAATGCAGATATCATCCGCATAGGCAAATATTGACACAGTTTTACGAAGCAATTTAGTGATTCCTATCATTAGGGTAAATACGTTGGGCTTAGAACTCCTCCTTCTGGAACGCCGCTAGTGACGCGGTGATCAGATGTCGCTCCATCAAGTGTAGAGATCAAAGCCATCCGTCCACGGAGGGAGCCCGCTATCCACTGATGCAACCGTTCTTCAATACGGATGGACTCAAGGGCATCGAGAATGGCATCATGGGCGACATTATCAAATGCTCGGTTAATGGCAAGGAACACGGCAGGTTTCAGACGACGGCGGTGTTTCACTTTCTCGACGGCAGTGACAAGGTCAATAACGCTGTCTATTGCTGAACGTCCTTTGCGAAAGCCTGTCATGGCGTCTGGGTACAAGCCACGCTTCTCTAAAAACCATTCCATATGAGCGAGGACTATACGCTCCATCACATTTCTTACACAGCTACCCAAATGCCACTAACCAGTAGGACGAAATGTCTTGGGAGACTTGCCAGGCTTGAGGACAGCCACTAAACGACTTCTTTTCCAGTGGCTTGGGACAGACCCCGAACACCAATAGAAGTTGCAGAGGCCCAAACCAGCTTTGTTTCCTTGCGTGCCGAGGTGAAAACTCCATGGTACGTTATTCCATGAGGCCCAGGAGCTGTAGAACGAGCCGAAGCAGAGAGCGCTAAAATGAGCTCGTGGAGCGAAAACGGCACGCCTAGGCAGCTATCCGCAGTTTGAGGAGCACAGCTATAAAATTTAAGCGACGCCTGCACCATTGGCCCTTGCCACGTGAATGCAGAAGTCTTCGGTAACATCAGTCGCGATGCGGTTCTGGTATACTGCCACAGCTCGAAATGGATGCTGCTGAGTGGGCGTAGACGGCAATGCACGAACAATCTGCCATATCCTAGAAAGTGGCTTTCGTGGGTCTAATATCGAGCAGAACGATCTCCAGCGCTGTCGGCCAAGCTTCTCTAGATACACTGCACATGTTTTCGGGCACTAAAAGACGGTCCCGGTAAGAGGCAGCTTTTGCTCGCCTGTAATTCGTTTCAGCACGGCGTCTACAGCGCGAAGAATTTGGTACACCGCATCCCCTGGTTTTCCTTGAGATGAGCATGCGGCACTGCGTGATGCATTCCAGGTTGCCTGGACAATGCTCAGTTCAAAATCAGTCACTGAAGCAAACCTATTACATGACAATTCAGCATAACACCGAAAGACCTTCCAGTCAATATAACGTTGTACCCGTGTTCGTGGTGCTTCTTGGTACCAAGTGAACTATGTGGGCACGTGGTCACTTCCGTACATATGTGGCCACGTGGTCACTTCCCTAGAAGTCATCAGCGCACCCCGCGGCTGCGGAGAAAAGGCGTCTAGATATAAGTGCGAGTTCTATGCAGCTGCTGGCAGTTGCGCCCTAAAAAATGTCCGCGAACCATCATTCAGAATGTCCAAATCATGATTGGGGATAAAGTTCGCGAGACGTCACCCTCTTGTGGCGCTCACAATGCTTTCCCAGATCTCATGATGAGACTTGAAGTCGCCTACAATGATATGAGGTCGAGTGCGTCCGTCAGAAATCATGACCAAGTGGTTATCATCGAATCGTGCACGGGGTGACACTTTTCCAGCTATCACTAAACATGTGGTGGTCTTACATTGCACTGTGACAGCAACATGTTCATGGCTGTTGTGGGCTGGAACTTCGTGCCTACTGTAGGTTAAGTCACGGCTAATGGAGACTAACACTTTGCTGGAACTTCCACTCGCATCCGACGAAAGTAGTTCACATCCAGATAGACGAAATGACGTGATATTTGGCTCATACATCACAATAATTCGAAAGTTATATGTCAACGCTAGTTGCTTGAAATCTTCCAGGCGACGTTTCAGACCTCGAGAATTCCATTGGAGAATGAAGGACTGGCGGATTGTTTCTTGCAGGGTCGGTGGTTGCGACATCAGAGTAGTCCATTGAGCGGGCCTGTTAAGGAATGAACATATATCTTTTACCAAGAGGCGCGTTCTTACTTGAACTGTTCTCAATAAATTAATGCACCCTATCACGCCGATGTAATGCCCCTTCGGTGCTGCTGCTGCTGGGAGAAAGAGGAGCGAAGCACGAGGGGGCAGTGTGGATTCAGTTCACCGCGTATCAGGTTGCGTGTGCGACGTTGGTCAGTTAATATCGTGAAACTACAATGTCACGGTTTTAAATTTCATTTTGTCGTGTCCAAACCGTGTTGAAGGCTTTTTTCCTTAACCAGACCGCGGCTGAAATAGAAGGCTGTTATTGTGTAGGAAATAAGGGTACTTTAGATTGTAGGGTGCTATGTCGGGTCAGAGAAAGGAGCCTCGGACAGGACGACTCTTCGTCGGCCATAACAAGGAGATTCCATTTTGTGAGCACCGGCGACACCCTCGTGTCCTCGTGCGCCCGCGCGGCCACGCAGCCTGTGACCATGTCGACCGGGCTGCTGCGCGAGGAGCGGCGCTCGATCCAGCGATGTCGCTGGAGCTGGTGCTACAGGGCTCCTCCTCAAGAGAGATGCGAGAGTGACGATCGGAAGAGTCATGCGAGTGTCCATTGGACACGCCGGGTTAGATTTGTAGGGGGGACAGCAGGTTCGAACGAAGTAACTTCGGCTGGAGGCTCGAGGTACGCGGGCTTCAGTCGTTCAATGGCCACGGTGTCTTGGGTTCCATTGATGTACATGTCGAGTGGCGTTGAACAACCGGATAGGGGCGAAGGTAATGAGGCCGCAATGGTCCTCGGAAGGGTCCGTAGCGCACGAACACATGCGTGGCGGTTTTGAGGTGAGGGTGCATGTAAGTCGTCGGGTATTTTGCAAAGCGTGTGGATTGAGGCCGAAGATGCCGAAAAACCTCTCGTAGGTGATCGACGTAGTCACTTGAGGGGACAGGTTGCGAAGACTCGTCGAACAAGTCCGCTGGCAAACGCAGAGGTGTACCGTAGACCAGGTAAGCAGACACGCACGAAGGTCACTTTGTACGCGCTCCCGATACCGAGGAGCGTCAGTGGTAGCCGTTGGACCCACTCGGTTGTGCATCCGTGCGCTGTGAGTGAAGACTTGAGGTGTCGGTGGAAACGCTCGACAAGGCCGTTTGACTGCGGGTGGTACGCAGCTGTTCGGAGACGAGTCGTGCCGAGAAGGTGTAGTAGTGATGTGAACAGAGGCGACTCGAACTGCCGGCTGCGATCCGTGACAACAGTGGAAGGGCATCCGAAGCGTGACACCCAGGTAGAAACAAAGGCTGAAGCTATTGTGGAGGCCGTGATGTCGGGAAGAGGGCAGGCTTCGGGCCAACGTGTGAAGCGGTCAACACAGGTGAGGATGTACCGGTGTGAGGCCGCGTGTTAAGCAGGCGGGCGTGTGGCCCAGGGAGGAGGATCAACGACAAGTGACGCCATGGGTCGAGAACAACTAAAAAAACATATATTCTTCTGAGGACACACAAACACTCGGGAAAAGAACTGGCGACCTGATCGGCAACAAAAAGCAGCACACGCACCACGCGGAGGAATGGCTATAACACTGAAGTCCGAACTAAAGTTCGCGCGAAAGGGAAAACGAGGGAACACGCTCACGTTCCAGTCTATTCGACGCTGGGCGGGATGACGTCGATGGAACGCGTGGAACGTCGGTCGAACGTCGCCTGTTGAGACGTGGTGGTCGCAGGTACGGAATGTCGATGCTCGCGCTAGTTCTGGGCCACTCTAGGTCTCGCCCCGAACCTCGGCCGGGATCACACCTCGGGATCTCGCCAGCGGGAACAGGCACCCCTCGTTGCAGCAGAGGACGCCCGGAACCGCTCCCGGGACGATTCTCGGAGCACGGCGCGCGAACGCACCTGGCCTGCCCTCAAACCGCCTCCCGAGAGGAATCCTCGCCCCCGTTTCTTTAGCGCTGTCTCGCCGCTCCTCGCTGCCGGCACACTCCCCTCTCGTGCTCCGCGCTCCGCGTGGACCCGCTCGTCGTCGTGTTCTCTTCCACAGCCGGCTTGTTTCCGTCGTCTACTTGCGCGTTGTCGCGGCCGGGGGATGCCAGTCATCACATTCACCCCCTGTCCGAGAGGTGTGTTTGGGGCAAACAAAACTCGGCACATAATGTTAGCACGGCCGCGACGAGACATATGGCACTGAAGCACGTTCTGTCGTGCCAGACTTTCTAGCACCACGACAAGAGTACTATACAAAATAGTCCAAAACGGTCTCTAGCCCAATGAAAGGGAAACCAACAAAAGAAACAGCGTTTGCCACTCTATTAAAACCACTCTGTAGACTAAACTGCCTATTTAAAAACTTGGACAAAGGTGCCCTCTTCCGTGCCCGTACCGCTGCGTTGAATGTCCCCTTTCTGCCGACCTCGCCGAAAAACTTTCGGAGAGAAGGGTCTTGCTGCTGTAGCGCACATAAGTCAGCAGAGGTGATAGTACACGGGCTGTCAGCAACGGCATGTACCTGCGGCATTGTTCGTGGAGCCTCGCTTTTTGACGCGTAGGCGCAACTGTGGGACTTCGATCCTGCTACAGCTGGCGAAGACGACGGCAGGTTCCGACCGCGCAAAGGTCTTCTGGGACGCGGACGCTGCCGTCTCGAAGAACTGTGCTTGCTATTACCGGCTTCCTTTCGTGAGACACCTTGCGTCTGTTTCTGCAGTCATACTCCGGCAGACCCTGGCGTCGTTGAAACTTGGTCGGTGCTTTCATCTCAAAGGAATTGGGTCCAGGAAATAAGCTTGCTGCTTGACCCTCGTTCTCGGGCAGGTTTGCGCCAGCTTCAGCCTGGTGTCCGAGATTGCGGCCCCTTAAACAGAAGGCATTCTTCTTGCTCGGCTGGCTAGAACACGGAGACGTCGACTTCTTCCAACAGTCTGCTGGCCGATGGCCCTGCTTATCACATAACAAGCAGTAAGGCCTCGTCTTAGGATACTCCTGGTCAGAAGGCCTGTCGACGTCAGGTTGCGAGCTCCTCTCGTCTTCTCGGCTTCTTGCCAAGTTGGTGAGACCTTGCGATTCAAGGTAGTGGTCGGCGGTTTCGACTAGCTGGTCCAGGATTTTGTAGCCCCTTTCTTTGAGAAAAATGGCGAGCTTCTCGTGACAGCTGTTCAGGAATTGTTCGGCCACTATAATTGTCTCGGAGCGCGGCATACGTCTGCTGCGTTTAGGCCAGCTCCTGCCAATTGTCAAAGTAGCCGAGTAGGCGGCCCGCATAATGACGGCCTGTCTCCGAGTCCTGTGGCTAGGATTGCCTAAACTTGCACCTGTAGCCCTCCTCGGTGTTCCTGAACCTCTGTAGCAGGGTCTGCTTTTGCTTAGGGTAATCCATGGCATCAGCAGAAGACATGCGACCAACGGGACTGAGAGCTTCACCAGTCAAGCACAAGTGTAGAGACAGCGCCCACTTGTCTGAGGGCCACCCTTGACTGGTTGCCACCCTTTCAAAACGCTGGATGTACGCGTCAAGCTCATCGCGATCCTCGTTAAAGGCAGGAATGAACTTGTGAGGGCTGTGGGCGCCTTGTGCTGCATTAGCCGCAGTGTCGCCTCCCACATCGTGTGAACTCTGCGACCCTTCCTGAAGCCGCAGCTTAAGTTCTACCAGGGCCCGTTCAGCCTCAATGCGCGCTCTGGTCTCGGACTCTGTCTTCTGTGCTAGTATTGCCGCTTCTTTAGCCGCCTCGCGCTCAGTTGCGCGCCGGTCCCTTTCTTTTATGCGTTCCTCGTCAATCCATTCTTTTAGAGCTGGTCCGGACAGTCCTAGCTCCTTGCCAATGGACATCAACTTTTCTAGATCTATCCTCGCTTGTCACCCACTGGCCTGCTTAGTCTCACGATGGAATTAGAGCACGCAGTCCTGTCGTGGACGCCAGAAATTGTGAGGCCGCTTAAGCAGGGGGGCGTGTGGCCCACGGAGGAGGATCAACGACAAGTGACGCCATGGGTCGAGAACAACTAAAAAAACATATATTCTTCTAAGGACACACAAACACTCGGGAAAAGAACTGGCGACCTGATCTGCAACAAAAAGCAGCACACGCACCACGCGGAGGAATGGCTATAACACTGAAGTCCGAACCAAAGTTCGCGCGGAAGGGAAAAACGAGGAGACACGCTCACGTTCCAGTCTATTCGACGCTGGGCGGCATGACGTCGATGGAACGCGTGGAACGTCGGTCGAACGTCGCTTGTTGAGACGTGGTGGCCGCAGGTACAGAATGTCGATGCCCGCGCTGGTTCTTGACCACTCTAGGTCTCGCCCCGAACCTCGGCCCGGATCACGCCTCTGGATCTCGCCAGCGGGAACAGGCACGCCTCGTTGCAGCAGAGGGGTCGCGGAATCGCTCCCGGGACAATTCTCGGAGCACAGCGCGCGAACGCTCCTGGCCTGCCCTCGAACCGCCTCCCGAGAGGAATCCTTGCCCCCGTTCCTTTAGCGCTGTCTCGTCGCTCCTTGCTGCCGGCACACTCCCCTCTCGTGCTCCGCGCTCCGCGTGGACCCGCTCGTCGTCGTCTTCGCTTCCACCGCCGACTTGTTTCCGTCGTCTGCTTGCTCGTTGTAGCGGCCGGGGGATGCCCGTCATCACAACCCGTAACCTTGGCACGGAGGCAGGGGCCGACGAGGTCAATATGAACGACTAAAAAACGTTCATCGGGCCTGAGGAATGGCTTGACAGGGGGACGGAATGGCGTTGGACTTTTGAACGCTGGCACGGCGTGCATGCTCGTACCCAGTCTCGAATGTCAGCGTTCACACGGGGCCAAACATAGCGGGACGCAATGAGTTTTTGAGATGCCCGAATGACGGGGTGAGCCATGTTGTGGAGTGCGTCAAACAGGTGGCGACGATGTGAGGCAGGCACGAAGGGTCGGGGAACACTTGTGGACGGGTCGCCGACGATGATCACACTACGAAACGGTACGTCTTCAAGTTTGTGTGCTGTAGATGCTCCACGCAGACGGGAGAGCTCGTTATCGTTGGCTTGTGTCGTAGGCAGTTCGTGTACGTCAAGCGGGTCGGTAAGTGCTTCCTGCGTTCCTGGTGAAATGGCATTTACGTCATCCATGCGACTCAAAGTGTCTGCAGGGGAATTGGCCACACCAGTGACGTGCTGGATGTCGGACGTGAACTCCGAGAGGTATGCTAGTTTACGCACCTCTCGTGGAGTGTAGAGCGTGTCAGGGCGGTGCAAGGAGAACGTGAGCGGCTTGTGATCGGTGAAGAACGTGAACGTGCGCCCTTCGAGGTTATTTTTGAAGTGACGGAGGCTGCAAGCCGGTCAGCACGATTCCCATTCCATCGTGGGGTACGTTGCGCGAGGTAACCGTGGAAGGGGGCGATGCAGCGTCCTTGTGGCGTGAAAGACTCGAGCCGAGGTGGGCCATCACGTAGGCCTGTAGCGTGTCGGATTGCCACTCACCATGTTTTAGCGGTTCACAGCGTAGGTCGGCCGGAAGCAGGGCGGTGGTGATGCGCCAGCGTTCGGTCTGTGAGTCGATGCGGCGGATGAAGAAGTGCGCTTCCATTTTTAAGAACCAGGCTCGGGGGTAGGGTCGCTCGAAAGCCGGGTAGAGCGGCAGAGGGAGAGTGAAGTTGGGCTCCATGCTGCCGACGTCGGGGTCACCAATTGTAGGGCGCTATGTAGGGTGAGAGAAAGGAGCCTCGGACAGGACGACCGTTCGTCGGCACGAACAAGGAGATTCTATTTTGTGAGCACCGGCGAGACCCCCGTGTCCTCGTCGCGCGGCCACTCAGCCTGTGACCATGTCGATCGGGCTGCTGCGCGAGGAGCGGCGCTCGATCCAGCGATGTCGCTGGAGCTGGTGCTACAAGATAAAGGTGGTACTTAAATGATAGGGAGCTGAAGGGTGGAAACCGATATCCAGTGCGCCTGATGCAGCAACTTTTTACTTTACCAAACCATGAACTATCTCTACCATCATCACATTTAGATAATAATTTATAAACATTTTTGTTTATAATATTCTCACTTTGTACAGCTCTATCATTAATTCTTCTTGCTTTTTCCCTTCTTCTACCCTTGTCCTCTCCATCAGCTGACGGTGATCTTGAAGGTACGAACTAGGGAGAATTGCCTCCCATGTTTTAGATATAATTTTAAAATGAAATGTTTATGCTGTTATTCCCTAATATATGCTCGGAAACTATCCTGTTGCGTATATGTGTCTCTTCGTTTAGCACAGTTCCTATACATATCTGGGCAGTTTACAAGCAAACATCTTCCTTCATACCGATTTGTGGGTATGTGAGTTGGTTCATGTCCTGCACAGAGTTTTGACCATTTGGCGTGTAGATGTTCACCCTTACGTGGATTTACAACTGTTTCATAAACATTTATCCTCATCTTTTGATTATTCAGGAGAACGTGTTGCTGGGCGTGTTCGTTTCCGTTTAAGAACATGCTGAGTAGCGATAATAAACAACAGACTAGGAAGAGGGCACGGCTGGGGCGCTACACTTCCAACTGTTTTATAGCAACGATAGCAACGTACATTTACACATGCATCCATACATGGCGAATAGACGTGCCCACAGCGTCAGCAAAAAAAAAATTATGTGAAAGCCGCACCTCAGCATAGTAAAATATCACTGAAGCATCACTAATGCAATCGCTTCTCTTCAATCATGCGATGCGCCTCCAGCAGTTCTCGGGATTTCTGGTTGGTGCTTTTTCCTAGAATTTTGGTCCTGGAAATTCGTGGATATTTTGAAGGTACGCAACGACTTGAGGCCGCTTGTCATTTCTTTGATGTGCATTTGTTCTATACTTACTACCCATCAATTTTAATAGGGGTTTTCGCAACCGCATTCAGAACCGACCGAGGGAAGCCAGCCGACAAAATTCGCTGCACCTGATTATCAAAACGTGACTTCATCTTGTGTTCGCTCGATTTGCGCAAGGCAGATTCTAGGCAGACATTGGCAATATCCCGGCTAATTAACTTTGAGTATGCCGAGTGAAAAGGTAGCAGTTATTTACAGGAACCAGGTGAACATACCCAACATACATGCGGCTGCGCAGTGTTGTACACGTTCCTTTAAAATAGGAACGAAGGCTAGTTCCTCGTTTCATCCCAATTTTAAAACGAGTTTCCGTTAAAAGTTCCCATATTGAGAAAGGAACACGTTCCAGTTACACTTCGAACATTGTAACGAGTCGTTACATTAACATTGCATTTATTTATAATTAAAATATAGTGTCGGATAATCCTGAGGTGAAATAACGAGAGCAGTCACACTCACATCAAACTACATATATTATAAGAAGATGAACACCACCGGCAACATATTATCTAGACAGAAGAATAACCCAACGAAACACTCCTAGACTAATTTTTTCAAGGAGCAGCGCACGTATTCCATACATATCTAAGTGCAACTGTGGTGCTCGTCTATAAGAAGTGCAACATATATGTCCCTTTTAACTTGAGTCTTCAAATGTGCAGTCATGATATTGCGTTTCAGATGTGCAAAAAAAAAGTTACTCGCCTACACAAAAATAAATGTCTTAATTGCACAAAACATCGCAACGAAAGCCATAATATATACGGGTTTAATTAATGGTCATTTAATATTACAGTAGAAAGGGCGGGAATGTCCAGAACTCATTCCCAGAACATATAAGAGTCCTTCGTTTGAACTCAGCAAGAGTGGCTGAGTTGCATCTCGATGTTGGTGTCGGACAAACAAACCCGTTTCTTTCGTGAACACGTCGTTGGCAACGTTGAAGAGCCGTTTCAACAAAGCACTTCAGGGTAGTACCATGTTCTAATTGAGGATAAGTTGGCTCCGTCTCTCAGGCCCAGGAGACTGCCTATACGCTTGTGCTCATGGGCGTGGGCTAGCGTGCAACCCGCCGCTCCATGGTCAGTGGTTGTTTTGTGTATATTTTTTTGACGGCCGTTAAAACACTCTGTGGTGCCGTGCGCATAACTTTGAGCGTTGTGGTTTGCTCCTTAAATTTTCCCAAGTGCGAGCATTGGTGCCTCCAAAAAAGGGACCCCGACATGCCCCCGCAGGAGGGGCACGAGTCAATGCAGAGCATTAGCGGCGTTACGCGCGGGGCGGTGGCGATGGGTGTTGTAATGGTGGTGGTAGGGTTGTTCTTGTATTCGCGGCCCGACGCTGACCAGCCGCTGCCGCCGCTCGTTCGCGACGCTCCGGTTCCGCGGCTAGACGCTGACCTTGCGCAGACACGTCTCGTTGACCGATCGTAGGGTCCGCGGCCCGACGTTGACGCTTCGCGTCGGCTTATCGTGCACGTAGGTCGGCGTCGGCAGCGCGCTTACGCCGCTTGCGCTCGGCGTCGGCAGCCCGCCGCCTCGCCGCCTTGTCTTCCACCGACGATGCCGTTGATGCCGTTGATCCCGAAGATGAAGATGGCACGATGTCTTGAGCTGGTGCCGCGACGCTGAAGTTGGATTGCGTCGCGGTACTAGTTGAAGGTCTTGCTTCCATCGCTTAGCAACTGCGACAACCGCGACGAGAAGAGAGCGAAGCAGAACTGGAGTGCGGCTGACGCGCCGACAGCCGTGTTTATATTCCCAACGAACGCAGTAGAGGGAGAGGAGGCGGAGAGACAGCGCGCTATCACGCCACCGTCACGCCACAACGCGCCCGCACCTGCTCTTGCTACGGTGCTTGCAACGCCTGAGCGAGCGCTGCACCTGTTGTTGCAAGCGTGTTGAGGGCGAGGAGGAGTGGGGGAGAGGGCGCAGCTGCCGTGGTGCAGACGCCGAGTTACGGACGCATAACATCGTGAGTTAAAGAAATGCTCTGCATTTAAAACCTCAGTCGCATGCCCCAGCGCGAGGGACACGAGTAAATGAAGAGCATTGGGGGTGGTCACGTGGCGTAGGTTGTGGTAGTTGGCGGTGGTAGTTGTTATCCAGCGCTGACGACTGGCGGTGGCCTCTAATAATAATAATAATAATAAGCCTTTATTTTCATCACGTACACAACGCATACATGATGCTGGAGGCCCGCGGAAAAAGCTGTCCTAAAGGCAGCTTGACAATGCCGCAGGCCCCCGCATTAGCAGCTTTAGGCAGGGGTCAATAAGATCATAAAATTGAACATAAAAAGTATAAACGATATAAAAAGCACTCCAATAAAAATTGGGGGGACAAAGCGAAGCAACACATTCAAATTTACCGTATGGCATTAGAAAACTCGGGAGTACAAGCCACATGTGCCGAAACATAACACACGTATAAATAACATGTCAATAGAATGTCAAACAGTTCACAACAAATTGCGCCGGTAACAAAGCTAGGTGCACAAATGTTTCTTTAAAAAAACACTTTCATTCTGACGACAGTCATGCAGTTAAAAGTTGTGCAGCAAGAGGTGCATACATACAGTAGCAAAAAGATAGGGTTAGTGAGACGGTTTTCCTGTTTTCGTTTTTCAGTTTCCAAAGTACTCGCGAAGTTTCTTGAAAGTAAATTTTTTCGAGTTCGATGTTTCCCTGAAGCAGTGTATTAAGCACTCTTGGCAGCCGGTTTTTTAACATTTGTAGTCCGTATGTTGTCCTACATGTGTCAACTTTCCATCTCTCGAAATGTCGCGGGCTATATGAGGTAGAGTGTTCTTTTAGGTTTGCTAGCTGGCTTAAAAACCCGGTATTATTCTTCAGGTCTTGTTTATACTGTTTGCTTAGGCGGTAATCATAAGTCCTAGTAACAGGCAATACATTATAGGTGTCAAATAAAGGTGCAAAAGGAAAATGCTCCGGGACATTGACGACAGCGCGCAAAAACCGTTTTTGGAGAATGTGCAACTTTTGTAGATTTGTCTGTGTCGTTGAGGCCCAGATTAAATGACAATAGTTGCGCCTAGAACAGAATAAGGTGTTGTATAGTAACGTCATTACATTACGTGGCAGTAAACTTGTGTTTCTGTATACGAGTCCGACTATTTGTGGAAGTGACTTTGCCAAGCCGTTTATATGCTCGTCCAAGGACATCGTCTCGTGAAACATAACACCTAATGTTTTTATGCAGGGAACTATTTCAACTGGGTCTTATTTCAGAAAGAGACTTTGTTTTATTGTGATGTTTTTATTTCGAGCGTCAAATAGTACTGCCTTGGTTTTCTGTACATTTATTTTTAGCAGGTTTTCTTGTGTCCACTTTTTAAGTTTGACGATGGTTTCGTTGGCGTGAAGAATAACTTGATCAGTTTCTTTTGCTGACAAGAACATGCTCGTGTCGTCTGCGTAGATCACGAATGTTATTTCTGGAGCTATACTGGTGATATCATTTATGTATAAATTAAAAAGAAAAGGCACTAGAACGCTGCCCTAAGGCACGCCACAGGAAACTGCAAAAGGGTCAGAGTAAAAGCCCTCTATATCTACAATTTGTTTCCTATATTGTAAGTATGATCGAATTAATGAGGCAGCCACACCCCGAAAACCATATTTTTCTAGCTTTCTGATAAGGCGGTCATGATTAATAAGGTCAAAGGCCCTTGGAAAATCAACAAATATGCCTAATGTGTTATTTCCTTTTTCGATTTTGTCTAAAATGTACTCTTTCTGCGTAAGAAGTGCGGACTCAGTGCTAAAACCTCTACGAAAACCATACTGGCTATCAGTCATGATGTTATGTTTCCGTTCAAATTTCTAAAAACGCCTCAGAATAATTCTTTCAAATGCTTTTGATAACACAGGTAGTATGGAAATAGGTCAATCGTTCTCGACGCTCGGGATCGGCCGCTCTACGCTGACGCTTCGCCGCTGCCTCTCGTTCACGACGCTCGGGGCCCGCAGCTCGACGCTCGCGTTGCGCAGACACGTCTCGTTGCCCGAGCGAAGGATCCGCGGCCCGACGTTGACGTTTGGCCGCGGCTTCTCGTGCAAGAAGTTCGGCGTCGGCAGCGCGCTTCAGACGCTTGCGTTCGGCGTCGGCAGCGCGCCGTCTCGCCGCCTTGTCTTCTGCCGCCGTCGATGAAGAGGATGGCACGATGTCTTCAACTGGTACTGCAGCGCTGACGGCTCGCGTCGCGGTACTGGTGGTTGGTTGAAGGTGTTGCTTCCATCGCTTATGAACTTCGACGACGACCAAACTCGAGAGTAAGCAGAACAGAGCGCAGGAGTAGAATGGAGTGAGCCGTGCCGATACCCCTTTATATTCGTAGCGCGCGGAGTAGAGGGAGAGGAGGTAGCACCTGCTGCTGCAACGCCTGTTTCAGCGCCGGAGCACGCGCATGCGCGCCCGCACCTGTTGTTGAGAGCGAGGAGGAGCGGGGGAGGGGCGCACGTGCTGGCTGGCTGCGGACGCTGATCGCCAACGGACGGGTGACATTGTGAGGTAAAGAAATGGTCTGCGTTTAAAACAGAGCTTCGAAGTGTTACTCGGCCGAGAAGAGAATTCGTGTTCGCCTTTTCATCGAAGCCTAACTTCCTGTAACTTTATTCTATTTACCTAGCCACGCAATAAACAGTTTTTTATGTTTGGACTCCGGGCTCTCGCAGTCAGAACGCAGGAACTCTGCGCACGGCAGCAGCCACCAGCTACGCTACCAGGACTCGGCTCGCCATCAGTGCCCGGCAGAAGCACTGGTCGGAACCGGTCCGTAACAGTACACCACACTCGTCGCACTGCTATGATACTAAGGGAAGGTGGCACAATAACTACCACCAAAGTTCGAAAAGAAATCGTCAAAGTAAACCTGGCGGACCACGACACCGCAAGTCCGCTCAGTGCGTGAGAAAGTGCACGGCGGCGCGTTCAAGCGCCATGTCCGTGACGCGGGGCGATAGAGTGTCCGAAGTCAGATTCGGCTTGCAGCTTTCAAGAATAGTTGCTGTTGCGCATGACATGTAGCTCTCGTTCGCTTTGGGTGGCAGCGGTAATATTTCAAGACTCCGAGCCTGAGAACTTGACGCCTTGCTTTTACACGCGGCGAGCACAACGGTGGCGACCAAGCAGAGAAATGTCGTGCGGTCCTCCGGCTGGATGCACTATAGAGAACAGGCGTGCAATAGACATGGTGCAGACACTTATTCTCCTGCTCAGCCTTCACGTTACCTCCTTTACAAAAGAAGAATTCACGACAGAAGATGAATCAAAGCAGCACCGAAGCACCTGTCTCATGCGCATCTGCAGACGACGTAGCGACATGCCGTGCGCACCCGGCGGAGCCTGCCCGACAGCCCGCGGCCCGCTCCGTGGTTATTCTTTGCCTGTGACTTTCGAGGAAGTACGTTCTGCGGAAGGACGTGCAAGTTGGACATCTTATAGGAAGAGAAACACCGCAGTGGCCTGTGGCTTTTTGTACTAAAGTCTTGGCATCAAAACAGTCAAACCCTAGCGATGGAACGTTTACAGAAGGAACGACGTTCCCTCTGCCATTCCTACGCAAACGGAACGAGTTACTGTTACAGTTCCACAAACTCCTAATGGAACGGTGGCGTTCCTCCGTTCCTCCCAAAAGGAACTAGTTACAGGAACACCGTTCCTTGGAACGCCGTTCTGTACAACACTGCCATGCGAGACCTTTAAAATCATATGAAAGAACTGAACGGCAACATTCTAAGGCAACTCATGAGTGAAGGACACGCCTTTTTTAAGGCGCGTAAAATCCTCTAAAATACGTTTCACTAGGTAAGCTTGCGTCATAGAACTCGAACTCCCTTTGCTAAAAGCAGTTAAAAATTATCTGTATATCTAAAACCTTTCAAAACTAAATGTGCGCTAAAAACACATTTGAAGGCCTTGTCTATCTTTGTGACACACTCCTCTGTTATTACAAAGATAGGGGTGAGTCACAAACCAATCGAAATGTCCTTTTTCTGCCCATACAGCCGATTGTCAAGCGATACGAGTGTACTGTTAAGATGCACTTCTAAAATGTTTACAGGTTGTCAACTGTGATGCCAATACTGGTTTGAGCGATCGAGCCTAGCCACTTTATATTAGAATGCCTGCAGAGCGATTAGCCGTCCTATGAAATTGAGGCGTCACCGTGATGCGGCCATGATGTCTTCCCGGCTTTGGTACCTCTACTTCAGCCGCTGCATCACTACTCCCTTTGGTCGAACACGCCATTCCCTGTTTTAGCGTGGCAGCCTCCCTCCGGTTTCGCTCGTTCGTTGCCTTTCGAGGGCCTCCGAGATCTGCTGGACGGCCTGGGCTTGGACTTCTTTATCGTAACAACGCGTTGCGGTCTTGAGCCGCGGCGGGATCGTTGTCATCTTTGTAGCTTCGTGCGAGTTCTTGGCAATGTAAATTACGCCACTGGCATTAACATATAAAATTACACTTTCGAAATCTTCTGCCTGTGGAATGAAGTCAATCAAATATCCTGCGTTTATAGAGAACAAACAGCCTAAGGACTGGTTATTCTTGAAGAAATCGATAGCATCATCAGATTTCTTTGTGAGAAAAGGATCAGTGACCGTCAAGCTGCTTAAGGATTTTAACAGAAACTGGCTAACTTGAAGCTGCTAAAATCCTTTCTTACGTGTGATGGTTGGAAACGGCACGTGAGGTTTATGCGTCTTAGCTGTGAAGAGGACACAGGGAGTTGTCCTTATATTTGGAAGCACTATTGGCGAGCTTTGTTAGCCCTAGGTTGCTGCGCATCTTTTTGTAGAAGACTTAGCTTTAGCAGAAGTAACCTTATCAGGCACAAAATTCTTGTTAATTGCCTGCAGCGCCTTCTCAGTTAACGTGCCCTCAGACATCGCTTAAAAGCCTCCGTCCTTGTCGGACTCAAAGAGAGATAGATCATTATCCCTGAAGTATTGTACAACACCACGCAATAAACGTATACGCGGCATATTTTATTCCTGAGTGAGAAATTGCACTCATGCACCCCCGATGGCGCCAAAAATGTTTTTTCTGGCTGAGGTACGGTAACCCTGCGAAGCGGCAGCAGTATCAGCCGAATTCGCAGCTACGTCAAGGTCGCACGCTGAAGCGTGGTTTGTAGGTGGTGTGTAGCAGCGGTAGGGTGGCTGCCAGGGCGTTATGTTCTGTGTTGCGATCTTTACGCACTTCGTTTCAGACGACATCTGCCTTCCACCGAGTTTTCCCTTCACATTCGTCCAAGTTAACTTCAATACTACAAAATGAACTACCAAAACATGGGCTTCTCGATACAGACGCTGGAATCCGAGGCAACTTACACGTGGAGTTAAGAGTGTGCAATCTCAATTTATAAAATTACGTATAGTAAATAAACAAGTAATATCGCACGCTTATTTGAGGGAAGTTACTTGACGCAACCAGTGGTGTTCTTTAAAGCATTTGCCTTACATGGTATTCTGAGCCGGTAAGATGGTACCATCGCTCCCTTTCGATTGCTCTTGGAAATTTCAATCGCGCTTCTGGAACCAGAATGGAGGTCGAGTGGGATCGGGTTCGATCACGATTGAATCTGGCCGTGTAGCAGCACTTGATCCAAGTTGACCTTCATCCTGTTCGACCTAATCGCGATTGGAGGTGTCCGTGTGGGAGGTGTAAAAAAGGACATGTTCAGGTTAGTTCATGCTGGTAATCTGGGTTTTCCGTAGTTTTTGACAGCTTGGCGTGTCTCGCCTTTCTCATTCTATGCACATCAGAAAAGGTTCGCGCCAACATCAATTTTCGTGAGATAGCGGCCTTGGTGAGACAGAATCACACCTGGACGAAGTTGGCATATGTTTCACGGCGAGCATGCATCCAGCGATTGGGCGTAGTAAAAAACTCGCTGCGCTGGCCAAGTGTTTCTGCTCAAATCACAGAAAGAGTCCGTGATTTAATATCTCTCTCTAACTCTCTCTCGCTCCACAGTAGCGTCATTGTTCTCCTGTCCATTCTTGATATCCCTCTGCGTTGCATTCCAGAGGGCAGGCAAGCCGCCGATTCTGGCTGCCTTACTTAAAGTTTCCGGTTGGCAGCGAGGACGTATTTCCGCGGACGCTTGATGAGCACGACTGATTGTGGCCGGGTGGCAGTAATGGAAAAATCGAAGTGTCAGCCTAGTAACATTATTTCGTTAGGAAGAAGGAGCGTCACGTCCCTTTTAAGTGCAGAGCTCTTCAGGGGCTCGCCTTGTCGCCGTAGTGTTCTGGCTGCACCCAAGAAGAGCCACACAACGTTCTGTCGTAGCGCCTGTCGTCGCGTCGTATCGCCTGCCTTTGACCGCGCTCTTTTGTTCCTATGCTTCAAAGGGACTCACTGGCAATATCGGCATTGGCCGACGCGATAGCATTTGTTTTGTCCCAATAAAGGTTGCACATTCCGCTAAAGCTACAGTTAACTTCACTTCGATTGAAAAGCACTCACCGGCGCGCAAAATGTCACGGAAAAACAATAAAACGACATGGCGCACAAATGCAGGGAGATCATGACGGAGATTCATATTTTGTGCGTCCCAGTATGAATCAGCTGATTCCTTAGCGTCGTCGTGCTTGTGATCAGTCGCATTTGAGCTTGTACGCGTGTGAGAATTGCTACGCCTGGCTCAACTACTCTCACTGCCTATATGTCACACGTAAACCCAGGGGCTTCGAAAGCCAAGCGGGTTATATAGTCCAAGGGGGTAAAGCGAGCTCCTGAGACCGTAGGAATCGTGGGCGCTGGCATGATACAATTCCCATTGTTGCCAGAGCAGTTGCATTCCGCCTGCTGAAAAGTTGTTCAGTAATCATTTAAATAAAACAAACAACTGAGGCAGAATAGTTACATATAATTGCCTGAGTAATTAATGCTACGTTATTAAGGAACGTTCAGTGTAATTAGGATGTAATTACGAATCAAGAGTAAATGTGTAGTTAAGTTTTGCTTTCGATTTCCTTTATATAGCTAGGAAATGGCGAGGAACTTGCTCCTGACTTCGCAGTGCGTGCGTACAGTCTCCCAGCTGATGTGCGTTTGTGTAAACCGTGGGCAAGCCGAATGCACGCGCCGCTGAGCAACTGCCTTCCCTGACGCTTTTTAGGCCGTCATTCGTTGTTTAACGCTATGCACCTTATCTATTGCCCCTGAACTGACTCCGGAACAGCGATTCCGATCTGCACTTGACTACCGCAAGTTCACTAAAAGCTATGGAATAGCAGCCAGCCATCGTTCTAGTTGGAAAAGAAATAAAGCAGCTTTTACAACCGTTCTTGTTAGGTTGTTATATTGATGAACCTCCGTACAACTCTCCGTGATTCGAACGTTCGCGCAAACGTCCGTGAAAGTATAACGAAAAAATAAGTAACGAAAATCGGTTTCTTCTTTTAATCAGTGAGAATAAGGAAATGTTCTCTTCTCGCTTTGTGCGGCAAGTCACGGCCCATTCAGTTCCGCAAGCTTTTTTTTAGAAGTTGTGGAAAGCCGCTAGCACATGCCGAATTCAGAGATAAAAGAAAACTGGACACGCCGCTGACTGCATTTCGTATACTTCCCTCGGCATGCATTCTGCCACTCCGTTGGCCTGCCTTTGACCACGCTCTTTTGTTCCTGTGCTTCAAAGGGACTCACTGGCAATATCGGCATTGGCCGACGCGATAGCATTTGTTTTGTCCCAATAAAGGTTGCACATTCCGCTAAAGCTACAGTTAACTTCACTTCGATTGAAAAGCACTCACCGGCGCGCAAAATGTCACGGAAAAACAATAAAACGACATGGCGCACAAATGCAGGGAGATCATGACGGAGATTCATATTTTGTGCGTCCCAGTATGAATCAGCTGATTCCTTAGCGTCGTCGTGCTTGTGATCAGTCGCATTTGAGCTTGTACGCGTGTGAGAATTGCTACGCCTGGCTCAACTACTCTCACTGCCTATATGTCACACGTAAACCGAAAACACGTTGGTTACTTAGCCACAGGAAATGAACTACGCAATGCTGTCGACGCCGCCAACACAAAACCAACGTGGCCAACTGGTCGCCATGTTACAAATAATCCCAGCATGCTTTGCTAGTCGGACACGAAAACGCCACAGCAGCACATTGCCAGAATAATGCCCATCGCTTTCGCCGTTTTTAGCTTTCGCTTTCGCCCAGCTGCGTTTTTAGAGAGCAAAAACGCAGCTGGGAACCTTCAAATCATTGTATCATATCAGCCACTGTGTGTCGTACGGGTCCAAAGCATTGACTTAGCGGCGTGCTTTCCCTCTAGAGTCAGTATATTATCTCTGTGATATAGTCACAAGCGTTCGAAGCTCGTGAACCTCTGGCGCTGTGATGCATCTCCCCGTTGTTAAGCGCGAAGAAAACTGCAGTTACATTTCAGGCAAAATATACGTAATTAACCGACAGCGCCTGCGTTCATTTAGATAGAAACGCTCGTTGGGATGGTATTTACGATAGTCAGCGAAAAAAACGTGGCAGTGCAACGCGGGCACGTTCAGTAGGAAAAGCAAGCACAGAAAGAACAGAACGCCCGCTGGCGCAGCTTCAGATACGTGGCGCGCGAGCGATGTGAAGACGACAATTTCGTAATGCGGAAATTTGAAAACTGACGGCTTGAACATATAGAAAGAAATGGGTCAAAACATTTATTTTCCAGCATTTAGAAATGATGCTATAAGGGGTTTGCTAGGGAAAACCCCGAAAAGCGCTTTTGAGACATCCAAAGGGTTCCCAAAAAAGCAAAAGTCAGTTCTATGCCTGAATAGAAAAGTAACAAGATTTCACCGATTTTCATTTTCTCAGATGTGCAAATTTTATGCCCAGCGACATTGAGTATATACAGCGGGATTGTATTGCAGTTCCACAAATTTTTACTTTCTAGGTCCAGCAGTTTTGGAGGGCGTTAATACCAACTGTTTGGCCATTGCAGTACATGAGGGCTCAAAGTACAAAACAATGCTCGTTTGTTCAGATGTGTCATCGGGGGGAAGCTCTAAATACTTTGCGCGCTTGTCGGAGTAATATTTATAGAGAAACAAACGACTTGATATATCAGTTGGTCGAATACACATTAGGAAACGATAAACACTCGTTTTGGCCGAGATACATATTCACTTTGTACAGTTCAGTTAATTCGATATGCTGAATCCTACGTTGAGAGATTGTTATATGTTATTAGAGCTAGCAGCACACCCCCCTTCAATACTTAACAAGATAGAGATATAACACCAAATTACGAACACACAATTTCCTTCTTTTCCACACTTAAGGCCGCAATTTCCCAAAATCCAACTTCACTGAGCCTCTACGCTATAGCAGAAATTTACTCCCGGAAGGAACCAGCTCGAAACAATCTGTGGCCTTCCGTCTATCTCATCTTTGCCCAATCTCTGAACATCCACTGCTTCCATTTTCTTTACTCATATTCTTCCTATTCCTTCCGTGCCTAGTGCACTCTTCCTAGTGTTTTTTCTACACTCTTCCCCCTCATCTTCCTCCAATCCGCTTCACTGTGTCCCTTTCCTGCTCACCTTAATCTGCAAAAATATTTACCCTCACCCTTTAACTACCAGTTCATAGGAAAAACTCACCTGTGAAAAGTCTGTCGTATAAATTCTCGATCATTCGTGAGACAGACATACAATAACAGATGGATCAGCCAAGTTCTTCAAATTCAGATAGCCTCAAAACGGTTATCGCCTTGTATGCTACATTTGAGGCGCTCTCAGGTAGCCAGTCAATGCTCCACAGTGCCTACGAATATTGTAGTCAGCAGCTAGAGCAGCATGGGCACTTCTTTCTTTCAATCCTACGGAATTTTTATAGTTTCTGTAGAAGTGCGGCTTGCTGGGATAGTTGGTGCATATCGACGGAACGGAAACCAGCGAAAAAGGACGCAAAACGCCAGGAGAGACGAGACACCGCAACGCTGGACTAGAAGCTGAAATTCAATAGAAGAAACCGACACACTGTGTGAACAACCAAATCAACGCATGCGCCAGCACGTACGCGTGAAACAAATGAAAGTGCTATTGTTTCTAAATACCTCTACTTTCGTATCAACACCACTAAAGTTTGAAGAAAGCCAGTTTCTTTACCACTGAGGGCTATAGTTGATAGTCCAGCGTGGTGGTGTCTCGTCTCTCCTCGTGTTTTGCGACCGTTTTCGCTGGTTTCCGTTCCGTTTCATGGGTTCTTCGTTTCGAACCACGTGCAGGAAATTTGGAGTAATAGTATGAGGAATCTGCGGCTTCGAGGTAAGCCAGCTGCGGGAACTCTAAGTATTAAATAATAAGCGGAACTTTAACTATTCAGTAACCTTGTATTTCGGGGACTTACAACCTGGCTAACCTGTATACGCAATGCCTAATTACCGCAAGCGTACCGGAATCTTGGAAGAACGCGAACATCATTCAATTCATAAGAAAGGGGACATGACGGACCAGAAAAATTACAGGCCGATCAGCTTACTGTCAGTCGTCTACAAGGTTTTTACCTAGGTAATCGCTAACAGAATTTCTGCAACCTTAGATTTCAGTCATCCTAAAAAGCAAGCAGGGTTCCGTAAAGGTTATTCAACAATATACCGTACTCACACGATCAATCAGGTGATATAGAAGTGCGCTGAGTATTCTGAACCCCTATATATAGCCTTCATAGATTATGAGAAAGCATTTTACTCCGTCGAAACCCTACGAGTTATTCAGGCAATAGGGAACCAGGGAGTAGATGAGCATTATGTAAAAATACTAAAGAATATCTACAATGGGTCCACAGCTACCATCATCCTCCATAAGGAGAGCAGTAAAATACCTATAAGGAAGGGCGTCAGACGAGGAGACACAATCTCTCCAATGTTATTCACAGCATGTTTACAAGAAGTATTGGGAACGTTGGATTGGGAACAGGTGCGAGTAAGGGTTAACGGAGAATAGCTCAGTAACCTCAGATTTGCTGATGACCTTGCCTTGCTAAGTAACTCAGGGGACGAATTGCAAAGCATGCTTTCCGCACTAGACGAAAAGAGTAGAACCATGGGCCTGAAAATTAATATGCAAAAAAATAAAGTAATGATAACCTCGGGACAGCATCACAGTTTGGGATAGGGGGCGAAGGGCTTTTGTAATTAAGCAAAAGTAGTAGATTGTAAAAGAAAACTGGGTAATTTTAGTCTGCGGCTCACTAAACCGGGACCGACTGCGCATCTTGAACACAACAACGAAGGTACGACTACAGCGGGGTAAGCAAGGACATGGGTCAAACCATTGCTGTGCAGGGGTTAGAAATGTGTGTTAGACATAAGCACTCAGGCGTACAGTAGAAATTATGGCTAGATAATCACGTACCCATTAGGCAAAAAAGAGAGTAAGTTTCCGCTAATAGCTTTTATCCCACGGTAAAGTGATTGACCAGGCCCTCTGGAATTGTAATATACTGACCACGAACAGAGGAATTGACGAGAATAGCGAGTTATATTGTTTTCGTTCCTACGCAAATTGTTAGCGTACGGTACTTCGTGCAGAACTCAGACTCTGCTATCACAGATAGCTAGGTCAGTACAGGCGTCACATTGAGGAAGCCAAGAATTAGGTTGTTAAAAAAATTCACCACAACATCCCAGAAGAACTTATTTGACGTCCCTTTAAAAATTGCGTTTCAAAAGTTGACTTCTTCCGTTTTGCCCCGTCTCCACTCTCCCGACCATTCCACTACCTCCGCTTCCTAGGAATCTGCAGCCCTGCTATATCGAACTCTTCAGCCGCCTGACATGACACTCTCTCTCATCGACCTTTGAAGACTGTGATTGTACGAGTTCCGTACTTTCAAGCATCCTAAGACTATGCTTTCACCTGGCATTACCTTCGATCAGCTGCTCGAAATATACATCTCAAATCGGCTCGTGGACACGATGGTATAACCAGTACGTAGTTGACTCTCCTGGTTTCAATGCGTGCCTCAGTCTTGGTCATTTTCCATCATGGTGGAAGGAGGCGAGGGTGACGTTTCTGCTAAAGGCAAACCGGCCTCCAGATAATTCTTCATCGTACAGGACCATCTGGATTTTGTCCTTGCTTGCCAAGCTTCTTGAGCGCATGCTCAATGAACGCCATTACTTTCTTCGACACGAGTCGGGTCTGTAACACCTGAACCAGTATGGCTTTGAGCAAGGCCATAGTACCACATCAGCACTGCACTCTCTACGCTCGCGCCTTCAGTCTTGGCGTGAAGAAGGATCATTGGTCCTCCTTATATCTTTGGAATTCAACGGGTATTTGATTCCACCTGGCACCTGTATTTGCTGCACTTTTTGCGAACACACGGGTGTCCTTCGAACATTTATAGCCTAGTCCAGTCATTTTTACACCACAGGGTGGTTCATTACAATAGTCATGCTGGGTGCGTGCCGGCGCAAACCGTGAGAGGTAGCGCACAAGGCTCGCTGCTAAGTCTCCTGCTGTGGAATATTGTGATCAACAACCTACCCTGCCGTCCTGTATCGCCGGATGAGCACCTGCAAACTTACGCTGACAACATGGTCGTTCTAATTAAGGGTAAGAGACGGCGGGCCATCTAGTATCTTGCCAATGAGACCCTTTAGCAAGTGTTAAAATGGACACCCATGGCTAAGCTGAAACTCAACCCCACCAAATGTACTTGCCTACTGACTTCTAGGGGAGAGCGGGGAGCACAGCGGAAGCCGACAATCAAGCTGGGTGTCACAACATTCAGCAGGTCACAAAATTAAAGCTACTGGGAGTCGTCTTTGACAGGCACTTGACATTCGTTGAACACGCGAATCACCTGCGTGGCCGAATTGAAAAGATGTCTACTGCACGCATATCATTTGTGAGGTTGCACTTTGTGTTCAGACCGAAACCACCTCCGGCTCCTCTGCTGCCGCATTATCCTGCCAGCCATCACTTATGCAGCACTGGAAGGGTGGGGTGACAGGCAGCATCATTCGCTTAAGGCAAAGATTCACTCGTTCATGCGCTCTCCGCGTTTGATGCGCCCTCCGCTTTTGTAGTGTAGTACACGACCACCCGTACCGCAGCACGGGAGGTGTTGGCCAATTCACTTTTTTTGTCCATCCTTTTGGACATTGAAACGCGACTTTTAAATTTCTTTCACCTTGCACGGCCTGTTAATTTGTCCAATACACGTGTTTCTCCAGCGAAGGTGGACCACCCTCTAGACTGGGCGTGCTGTCACCCTGCTCTTCGTTAGGGAATTCCCCACAACAGAATTGACTCTTAAACGGCTTCACGACTCTTTAAAAGTCCAGTATTACACGCCCACACGGACGGTTCTTTCACCATGACATCTGCTGGTGCCGCATTCATCGTGTTCAGTGCTCTGCACGTTATAGTAACGGCCCTACGCTTCCGGATTAGCCCTCCTACAAGGTGCTATGATGCGGAAGCAATTGCTTTTCCTCGTCTACTCCTTTACCTTCAAAATCACACGCCCTCCATTACTGTTATCATCTATACCGGCTGTTTATCTCGACTTCTTGCTCACGAAACCCCCTCAACACATCGGACACTATTCACAAAATTTACAACAGCTATCGATTATTGGTTTCCTCTGTGGCCCTCTTCCTGTTTCACGTTCCTGGACAATCGGGGGTGTGGCGAAACGAGCTTGCCGACTTCTTTGCACGTGCTTCAAAGCACGTTATAAGGCAGTGACTTTTGAGGGCTGGTCGGTTAGAGTGCCAGGAGCGATGGAACACCAACAACGCTGACACTGAGTTGTTTCGCTGGGTTCCGAGCGTGCTCGTTATACCGCGCTGCTTTCCTCCGCCCAGACGACTCGCCCACATAGTTACCGGACATGGCCGTTTCCCGTAGTATTTCCACAGGATCGACTTGCTCCCTGAAAACAGGTGTTTTTGTGGACAGCTTGCCCCTTCAGAGAGCCACTACCTCTGCGAATGCACAAGGACAACCTCGATTATAATCCGACCTAAACATGTCGTGCGCTTTCCCCTTGAATCTCCACATCTGCGACAAGCCGTGGACATTTCTCGGGCCATGCAAATCCTCATCGAGCTCGTGGATTATGTGTGCAAGAACATGCTGGACGTTTCGCACTCATCAAATGCGCTCCGAAGCGATGTGTGTTGTTTGGGTGTGTAATGCGTGTCTTTGTGATTGTCAGTCCTCGTTTTTGGCATCTTCTAATGTAACTTAACGTGCTGTGGGTGGTTGCTACCTGTGCTTAAGTGGAAAGCTTTTGCTCATCCTCAGATCATCGCGGCGGTGCTCCTCTTTGGGGTGAGCTTCTCTGCAGCCGGACTCTGTGGTGGAGACAGACTGCCTCAATTCGAAAAAACGGATACTTCTTCTAGCAGGTGTGGGTGTTAGAGTTCAGGACTTCTTCAACCTGCAGTGTGGTGCTCCCGTGCTCTTTTCGTGACGTAATGTTCGTGTATTTTGTTGTGATTATATTCGATTATTTGTTTTTTTTTCTGAACTTTATACTTTGGGCACTTGTCTCTGTTCATTTATATCTAATTGGCTGCAAACCTGCCATAGCTTTGATGTTGCGGGTGTTGTCCCGGATTTTTGTCGTGTTTTGTTTTGGAAGGGGGAACACGGAAATAAATGGGAAATGGGGCCCAGTATCATGCATCGACGCAAGCTACCGTTTCCCAGCAACGCCCGTCAACGCGGATGACTGGCGCCTACTTCCAGCATTGGCCACCACTGCTCTATCGACGATGCAGCCCGGAAACTGGACGCTCTAAAGTGTTTTCACGGCCCCGCCGTCATCGACTTCAACGGGCGAGTAGCATATAAATTCCTCCCGCTAGCCGGCCGCGCTCAGAGAGCTCGTGCCACAACGAAAGGTGGCTGTGGTTGAGGCTGTGCCACAACGCAGTGTAACCGTTTTGTATTCGTAATGTAAGTCAGTAATTATTCCTTCTTTTTGCTAAAATCTTGCAACCGTTGCCTTGTTCAGCTACCGAGACCCCAGTGCTGTGATTTTATTATTTATGACTTCAGGAACACCATGTTCTCTTTGCTGTTAATGTTGTTTGGAGTTATTGAAACTAACCCTGGACCGATCACCCCAGAGGAAACAATGACTGAACTAAAAAGCCAGTCTTCCGGTAATCCCCAGATCATTGGCGATGTACAAGTTCTAAAAATTCGCCTCTTTACAAGGCATGTGAATGTGAATGTGAAATATTAATTTCAGACAACCGAACAAATCACAGGGGAGATGTTACCGAGTAAACATAGTAATAAACACATAACAAACAATACAGAAGCAGTTGCCTTTGGGGAATGCCGAAAATGCAACGAATTACCTGACAAAGCGACATCCCCTGGCCCCCTCCACCCCCTATCCTTCCTCCCACACAACTCAGCAGCAACGTGACAATGTGGAGAATTTTCAAACACAGAAAACATAGTACAGAAAACAAACTCCATTTGATACAAAGTTTAAGTAACATAAGTAAAGGTAGAATTTGTATCTCTTAAGAATTGGCATTTCAAGTATAAATAATATCACAAAGTAGAAATGCAGAGCGATTTTGAGCGGTAATATTACGCTCATCTATGTCAGCTTGTTTACTATAGCTCCAGAAAATACACATCAACTTTCTTTTTGAAAGACGGTACACAAAGAGAAGACTGTATCAACGTTAGAACAACAGGGTGTTTGTTCAAAATGTCGAGAATTATGTAGGTTGTCTTTGCGACCCATAGTTAGTGCAGATTCTTTCTTTGTTGTAGCTCTCACGACGAAAATTATATTCGTGGTTCTTCTATGCGTATTGTGCCATGAAGGCGTACGAAGTATTTTTGCACAGTTGACAAATTGACAAAGCCATTTTTTGTTTATGCTGTCTTGATTAGTCAGTATTCTTTGCTTTTGGAAGCGTGGGGCAGCGTGGGTTCTAGGTGATTCATTTTCTACCAAGAGTGCTGCTGTCTTTTGGAGTACCAGTACATTATCAAAATATTTTTTGCAAGTTGTTCCCTCCACAAGCGAGCAATAACTGAGGCGGGGGTATATTAAAGCGAAATACAGCTACTTTTTCAACCACGGGGGCAGAAGCTGCTTAAAATTATAGATGACGCCAATAGAGCGTGATACATCGCATCGAATTTATTTATATGAGCTCACCATTTTAAATATTCATTGAACTGCAGATTAAGAAATTGGTGTGACGGAACTTGTTCGATGGTCGTACTTCGAAATGTGATTGACATTTGGTGCCTTACACCCTTATTCTTAGGACGAAAAACTCAAACTTAGTTTTGTATGTCTTCAATGAAAGCTTGTGTCTTCTAGCCATACCGATAATATTTCAAGCCAGGCATTTGTTATTGTCTGGAGTGGAGCAAGATCACTGCCGGAAAAGCATATGTTCATGTCGTCGCGTATAAGAATAAATCTGCTGTGGAAGCAATATGTACGATGTTGTTTATTTATAACAAGAATAAGAGCGGGCCGAGTATTGATCTCTGTGGTACTCCATAATTCAGTTTTCCTTGTTTGGATCTTGCCTGTTGAATTTCTGTGTATTGAAAACGTTTACATAAGTAGCTTTTTATAGATGTGACCAACTCCTTCTCATTTCATACCTACTTAATTTTTGCAGTAAAATGTGGTGCTTTATGGAGTCAAATGCTTTCTTAAAATCAATGAAGACAGCTATTGTGTGTAGTTTCTGTTCCATGTGGTCAAGTGGTTTATCTTTATATTCAACAGTGCTATCCCTGTTCATTTTCTTTTTTGGAAACCGTACTGTTGCTCTGATATAACGTTGTTTGCCTTACAAAAATTATGCATTCTAATAATAATCAACAGCTCTATAACGTTTGACATTGCAGAAAGAACTGTGAGTGCTCTAATATTTTTCATAATATTTGAATCTCCTTTTGAGAGTATAACAGAAACTTCGGCAATTTAGATTTTGTCGCGAAAAATGCCTGTACTCATTATCAGGTTGCAAACATGCGATCGTGGTTGGCAAAGAAAGTGACCTATTGCCTTTATAGGCTCCACTTTTAGTTCATCCTCCGCAAGCTTTACTGTTTTCTAACTCTTTTATTATATTAGAGACCTCTGCTTCTGAAATGGGAGATAGGTATATAGAATTTTGTATACTCATTTTGATGTATGATTCTGGATCACTACCTGCATTGGTGCTGGTAGCTTCTCCTGATACCAGGAAGTGCTCAATAAATTTATCGGCAAGCTCAGTTCCTTTGAATATTATTTCATCAATCTGTAGCTCTGAAATTCCTCTGCTTTCTTTTTTTATCGTTAAGGTATTCCGAGTATTCAAGATGTGTTTAGGGTGGTTAATTACGCTAGTATTTTTTTTCATGATATTTGCACCCCGCAGGGGAACCATCGAGCTGTGCTCGCTTCAAACTATCATTTTATGCGGTATAAGTCGTTGACTGTGGTTATCCGGATAACCTTGTCGCGAGGACTTCTGGAAGCGACCAGTCTTCTATTTCGGTGCCAAGTGAACTGATATTCATTCTGTTTTGCTTTCGTCCTCATTTGCCGAAATAAGGCCTTATTCTGGCCTGTTAGGTCGTCATTGAAAAAGATCTTGCTCTTTGCCTGTTTCAGTTTCTGTTTTTTTTTGAAGCCAAGCTTTCTTTGTTACGCGGGATGAAAAGCGTACAAGTGCTGGGGCAGCCTTAACTGCTGCCCTTTCCTTTGGTTTAGACGGATGGCGATGTGCGGCTTTAATATCCCTTACAGAAAGCTGTGCAAGGTCGAGTTCACTGGCCAATACATTTAGTTCTTGAGCCGGTTTTCGTCAGTGTGCTTGGGCAACCCATGCACTTCCAAGTTCATTAGCCCGCTATACTGCTCCAAATCATTGGCGTCTTTTCCTTAGCTGTTCGACCTCGTGTTCTTTGACTTTTCCTCGAGTCTTTTCATGCGCTTTCGTAAGCCGGATATGTCAGAATGTTGAAGTTTCATCTGAGGAAGAACTTCATCATACTTTTTTGACATTTACTGCATTGACCTCTCGATGGCATGAACTGACTTCATAATGTTCAAAGAATGAAACTTCCATTTTTCTTTCCAGGAGCGTCGAAAGTTTGGGATGGATTCCAGAGACTTCATTCCTGATGCTTATTTCCATTCCACCGCCTAATCTGATAGCCACCGGGCTCAGTGCAGTTTGCTTACAGGCTTCACACTTGCATGATTTTTTAGCAGCATCAGTTTTCTTTTTGTATGCCTTTTGCTTTACCCCTGAGCATGCTTCAACGTGATCGTGTGACTGACAGTCAGTACATGTTAAGTATGCACCAGTGGCGAGATGTTGCTCGCAAGCACGACATTCATCTGACAATATAAAAATCACAAAAATGCGCTCAGCAGCAGTGGCATCTGATTTAGCTCGATGAAAATCGTTTAAAGTACGAGAACCAACCTGCAACAGCAAAAGGGTGATGCTCAGTTGTCTTTGAGGGAACCTAGCGTCCCACTGCTGCTGGGCGTGTGCCTGAACAAGGCACACACTGAACTAGGCAAAAGAATCGGCAGTCTAGGATTCCATTACAGTAGTCTCAACACTCTCAGAACCGATCTTGACGTCATTGCCACCGCCACGTCCCAGAAACCTAGGCAGTTGGCGGTACTGGAGGTTTGACTGGACGATGCGGAGAATTGTTTGAGACTGAAACAACGCGTTTTTCTAGGGTATACCAGACGTCAAGCCATTCGAAACGTACGCGCCGTATGAGGAGCTTATCTAAAAATAACTCGAATCCAAGGATATCGAGCCTGCCCGCCGTCTTGGCCGCCACTCGCAAGACGGTTGTCGGCTTATCATTTCTGAAGCTTACACCTTTCTAAACCAAGCCAGCTGTTCTTGCCAATGGTCATCAGCTTAAGGGGACCGATTTTAGCATCGGGGAGGATTTCTCGCTTCGGGTCCGGAACGCATGGAAGCGTCTTTGGCTTTTCCTGCAGAAAAATTAGGTCCTTTCGTTTTACGGTATCATCATCATCACCAGCCTATCTACGCCCACTGCCGGGCAAAGGCCTCTCCCATTATTCTCCAATTACTCTGGTCCTGTGCCAACTGTGACCAATTTATTCCTGCAAACTTCTTGATCTCATCTTCCCATCTAACTTTTTGCCACCCCTGCTACGCTTGCCTTCTCTAGGGATCCACTCTGTTCCCCTAATGACCAACGGTTATCTTGCCTTCGCATTACATGCCCTGCCCACGTCTATTTCTTCTTCTTAATTTCTACTAGTATGTTCTTAGCACGCGTTTGTTCCCTGACCCACTCCACCCTCTTCTTGTTTCTTAATGTAACACCTATATATTTCCGCTCCATTGCCCTATGAGTCATTCTCAATTTAAGTTGAAACCTCTTAGTGAGCCTCCAAGTTTCTGCCCCGTAGGTGAGTACCGGAACGATGCAGCTGCCATACACTTTCTTCTTCAGGGACAATGGTAGGCTGCTTTTCATTGTCTGAGAATACCTTCCGTATGCACTACACCCCATTCTGATCCATCTAATTATCTCTGCCTCATAATTGGGATGCAGGGTCACAAATTCGCCTAAGCAGGTATATTATTTTACAACTTCCACTACATCTCCCCATATCCCAAACTGTTGTGCCGTCCCGAGGATATTGATCATTACTTTAGTATGTGCATATTAGTTTTCAGGCCCACGGTTCTACTTCGTCGGTGTAGTGCGGAAAGCATGCTTTGCAATTCGTCCTCCGAGTTACTTAGCAAGGCAACGTCATCAGCAAATCTGAGGTTACTGAGGTATTTTCCATTAACCCTTACTCCCACCTGTTCCCAATCCAACGTTCTGAATACTTCTTGTAAACATGCTGCGAATAACAATGGAGAGATTGTGTCTCCTTATCTGACGCCCTTCCTTATAGGTATTTTTCTGCTCTCCTTATGGAGGATGATGGTAGCTGTGGACCCATTCTAGATATTCTCTAGTATTTTTACATAATGCTAATGTACCCCCTGGTTCCGTAATGCCCGAATAACTGCTAGGGTTTCCACCGAGTCAAATGCTTGCTCATAATCTATGAAGGCTATATATAGGGGTTCAGCAGATCAGAAGGGGTTCAGAAGTCTACTATTCGTGAGTACAGTACTCATGAGTACACTGCTGATGAATATAAGTGCTCATGAGTACAGTATTTAGTAGGAGTACTCATGAGTACATACTACTCATGAGTACAGTACTCATGAATACACAGTACTCATCAGTACTCATGAGTATGAGTAAGTATGAGTGAGTATACATTACTCATGAGTACATAGCCCTGATGATTACAAACCTCCCACATTTTAATAACATAGCGGGAGCGACGACCGACCAGCATTGGAGCGCCTTATCACGTTGTTCATGCGCGAAATAGGCAAAAGTAAGCGCGCGCGCATACAGCTACCTGCTGTATGAGTGTCGTCTTCTACGCTGTTTCCTTGAGAGTGGTACACCCCTGCCACTGTATCTGAATGACTTTGTTCCTACGCAGCTTAGCTGCCTTAGCGGTAGCGACACGGCCTTGCAAGATAAGAGAAAGAGGGGGTGTGTTGCCCTGAGAAGAACAGGAGAGCAGACCACTCTCCCACAACAGATAGTTCTATGGGTGTGCGCGTACCTTTACATATTTTGCCGGTAAACAGTGTGATAAGAAACTGACATGCCAATCGGTCGTCGCTCTCGCTATACTATAAAATTTGGGAGTTTTTACAGCACTCAAGAATACTGTATTTGCGCGTGCTTGCAATCGTGAGTACATGCACTCTTGAGTACAGTATTGGAAACAAGTTATGTCACGAACTGGAGTCCGGAGGCGCGTGTACGAGTCGCAAACAGTTAGCCGTGCGGCTGTGCAGCTAAACAAGGATGGTAAAATACGACAACGAAAACTGCGCCTCTCTCCTTTCCCGGTCGCTGTTGATCGGTGTTTGTGTTTTTCGGTGGTCCCTCGCTAACGGGTAACGCTGATGAGCGAAAAACGAGGTGGTGACGGCCCACTGGGCAACGCGGCCGCAGTTACTCTGCTCCTACGGCTAGTGTTCATTGCCTAACAAAGTGTATTGTTGGCCGAGTTGGCATTTGATTGTAAAACATGCCACAGGACGAAATAAAACACGGACAGAAAAAGACGATGGGACGAACGCTGACTTCCAATTAAATTTATTACGATGAACCTTGCACCTTTTATACACAATCTTCACGTTAACATACCTAGCAGTTATTTTAAGACGATAGTCTTTCTTGGGCTACTTACACCCAGAAAATTTTGTCTGTCTGTTTGTCTGTGTCTGTCTGTCTGTGACTCGATTGAGCCACCCGGCCAAAGTAAAACAAGGCCAGGGCAATGCTCTTCTATAGTCACAGCTATATCTACGCGTCTAAGTCCGGTGTAATGTTTGTACTTGTCAACATTGTTATAGAAGAAGTCATTCCGGAAATATCAGAAAACAAATTAACCCAGAAGGGATAATTGCAGTTTTCTTTTAGGAAAAATTATACATGCTTGATTTTTGCGAAAGGAATATTCCATCTACTACAGAAAAAAATTTCCTCCACCGTCGCCTGTTATCTCCCGCGCCACTAAAGCTTCTGTAGCCATTTTAAGAAATCAACTGGCAACAGTTACGGAAGGTTCCACTATATAGGTGGCACGTTCTCCTTGGAACGCACGTGGAGTAGGGTAACGGGGTTCTATCAACGTTGAAGTAGGGCGCCTCCACTCACGCGTGCCTCCGCCGTACGGTAGCGTTGGCATCGAGACAGGCGACCTGGAGCAGTGGAACGCGTTAAATTTAAAATAACTTAAGCAAACCTTTGGCGTCCTTACCTTGCGAGGAGCGCGACGCATGAGGAACCACATGAGAGGTGAGCGGGAAAGCGAAGGGAGGCATTTACTTGACAAAGGCGATAAAGATTGTCGTCTTTTGACGACATTTTTAAGAGATAGGAGGAGATACGCGGCCATTTTTTTCTTTACGAATAAGTGGCCTGATAAAACGTGGCTCCTTCGTTACGCTAGCTCCGTTTATTTATTTTTAGGGGAGGGGCTTTGGGAACTGCTAACCAGGCATGCATTACGCGCACTGAAGTTGCTGTTTTTCCATCTTCAGCAGTTCGGTCACGCTGTGGAGTCGTTTCGTGAAGCGAACCGCTCATTTAAATAGTCGCGATTAATTTGCTAGAATCTTTTCAAACCGAATGCATGGTTTGTGCCCAAGAAACTGTCCGCCCCATTGCGCTATGCGCATTCAAACGGTAATTTTGCCAATGTACGTGCGCCCTTCTGCTTTTATTAGGCCCCCATTTTAAAAATTTTGCTCAGGTTCGCTAGGAATATGGTTTCGTGCACTGCCATTTACAAGTGAGCTTATAGCCCGCTCTGCCGGCACGGTGGCAGAATTTGTCCCTGAAATGGGAATAACATATCCGAGTACACCTGAGCATGTTTGCGAGGTGTGAATCGTACATTATAATGCCCAGTTGACCGCGTGCAATGCCGTTTCGCCTTACATATTTTCTCCGAACAGGTCTGGCATCTAGACGCTGAAGAAGCGCGTTCCTTTCGAATGGCTATGCTTTTGAATGGTAACCCGCTTCTCGTTTATGCCACCGTGTGATGAGGAAGCTGATCGCGATGGTGAATTTCGATGGTTGTTCTTACCCCACCTCCATGCGCTGTTTACTGACGGGGCGACCACCCCTGGCTAGCAACTACTACCGAGTTTAGGCTCGCACTGCGGAAGGCGTCGTGAAAGGGTTATTTTTATATGATGAACGCCAACGCCAGAAGCCATGTTTTTTCGCTTAAAGGGGCCCTGAAAGGCGTTTTGAGCACACTAAATTGACTAGCGCAATCGTTAGATTGGGTCGTCAACATCATCTGTGCCAAGTATTACTCTTTTACGCGCAGCGGAAAGCTCACACTTTTGTTGGAAAGTTTGTCGCTTTTTTCTGACCCTTTCCTTCGTGTTTTTGGACGCCGCCATCTTTACATGTCTACATCATCGATTCCCAGATGTTCGTCATGAGCTAGACATCCTGCTATTGGGCGGCTTTTTCCCGCACTTCCGGCAAAGAGATGAGTCGTCTGCTCAGCGTCGGCTCGCCGGCTGATCTGCCAGCGGAGTGCCGGAGTGCTTGGACATTTTACGACAAACGAAATAAGTGTAAACAAACGCTTAACCGTTTGTATTGAATGCAACAGGGCCATAACACGACATGAATATTCTCTTACTTGAGTCCGTTCCATAAAGAAAGCGTTGAAGTCCCGTGGCACTTCTTTCTTGCAATCGCAGAGAACGCCTTGAGCCGAATGCCCGGGTTTGACGCATACATTTTATTCAACTTCCAAACAACCCAGAGATGCGTTTCGAACGAACACAACGTCACAACATACGTTGCAAGTCCGAACCGCGATTGACAGACGATGGGTTGCCTCCTCAGCCCCTCGTAAATTCGGCACTCACCTCGCGCGCGGTTTGCGGGGACGAACAGCAAGTCACTTAACTCTGGCGCACAAGGCGAGATGGCTTTTAGCCACGCACACTGCACATACACCATGCGAGGTTGAGTCGTACGCCGCTTGATAAAGATAATCCAGACCATGGGAAGCACTATCCACCCGCAGAAGCACAACGTCGCATTTCATCGCGAAACAAAGGCGTCCACAACACACACACCATCACCTCCTGTAATGCCAAACGCATCTCGCACTTCCAAAGGGGAGTGAGTAGTATGCCTGGAGTGCCCATATGCCGCGAGGTGGGGCGCCAAGCTGAACCGGTATCACGCAATCGTAACTGACTTCTAGAGCGGTTTGTGCCTTGTTGCCAGGGCAACCGATGTTTGATATTGTCAAAGAAATGGTGCTCGCTCCAGCGCGAGGAAGCTCAGAGCCGTGGCGGAGCACGTTTTGCCAACGTTGCCGCTCTCCACCACGCGTCGCCCCAAGCTGAACTGGCGTTTCGTGCACGGGTTCTGTATCGGTTTAAAATGTTTTTTTCACATGCCGCCGGCAGAATTACCACCGCCACAAAATAAGACCCGGCACCACGGGGCCACATCTGATACGGCGCTTTTTGGATAAACAGTGCGCTGTGCATCCAAGGGAGCGAGGTCAGGATCCTCCCCGTGCGGCTGCGAGTTCGCCGCCGATAAAAAGCCGCGTGCCGCCGATAGCAAAGTTCTGCAGCAACGTACACCGCGAAAGGGCAAGGCCAGGCCGCCGCACACATGGGGCCAGATTTTTCGTTCGCTTTTCCAGCCTTGAGCGGATTGCGGGATTCATGGTGTCAACAAAGCTTGCCCGTAGCAGACGGCTGTCTGAGCAGCGCAATAGCGGAAGTACGTCACCGCCGAGGAGCGCAGCATCATGGGAGGGAAGGCTCGCTCGCCGTCAACAGCGGAGAGTAAGTTGAAAGGAGGAGGCAACGCGGCGCGACGATAATGCGCGGTTTTTGATTTACGATTTCTCAGCTCATCGCTTCAACAAAATTCTTGCGGGAGGAGATTGCTAATACATTGCTTTATTTGGTTACATGTACAGTGCTCAGAGATTGAAACGCGATACTCGGAGCGCGTGGCTGCCGTTGCCTGTTGCGCCACAGGTGAGCGCTTGTAAAAGCGAGCTGGCGCATTGTGGTATACGATGAGGGTGAGAGCGTTCGTAACGCATGCTTAGTGCATCCGGGAGACAGCCCTTCAGTGTGTGGTTCTTGGCGGCGCCATAGGCATGCTACATGCCATGGCTTCAAAACGCTGCGCCTGCATGCCGTGCGCGCCACGATAACACATCGCGATAAATGCGCATTCAAATTCTTCATAATGCGCGCGATGTCACCTCACCCAGTTTATTTTTACTATGAAGAGAGTGCAGCTCAACACGGCACCTTGTGCCACGCCATTTTCTTGAACATGAACCTTGGGGAGTGCACTACCAACTATCACTCGAAACGTTCTCTCCGACAAGTAAATAACAAGGGTGTTTACCATATTACCAGAAATACGAAATGACTTGAGGTCACTAAGGAACGCGTAACGCCATGCGGTGTCGTAGGACTTCTCGAAGTCGAAAAACACAGTAAAACATTACTGCTTACGCACGAAGTCCTCCTTGATATACGAGTCAAGTGCGACGAGTTGATCTTATGTCGATCGCCCTTGCAATCGAAGCTTGCAGAGGCAGCTCGTCAGGGCTATAGGACGGTAAGTTGAGGGGACGACGGGTCCTTTCCATCCCTCAAGAAAGCCACAACTATGGCCTCCCTCCAAGAGTGTACAATGTGCCCCTAAAGCCAGATTTTATTATGCAGATGTAGAAGGGTTGCAAATTTGTCCGCGTGTAGGTGTTGTATCATTGTATATGTGATGTGTTCTGAGCCTGGAGCTGAGGGTTTACACGTGTTTAAAGCAGACCTCAGGTCATGTAGTGAAAACTCTGAGTTATAAGAAGATGTTAACCTATTGTTGTCTAGTATAAACTTCTTTTTAGGCCTAATTTTTGTCTTTTATGAAAGTGTTTGTGCAGTGTCCTGAACCGGACATGTGCTGGAAGTGTTGTGCGAGTGCGTCTGCCTGGTCTTTGAGTGTGTCCACTGTTTTCCTGACCAGAGGCAGGCTGTGTATTTGTTGTCCCTTGAGTTTGCGTATTCATGCCCACACTTTTCGTGTGTCGGTGTATGAGTTTATCGATCTTCTGAATGAGCGCCAACTCTCTTGTTTTTCCTAATTGCGCACACGTTTTCCCATCGCCTCTGCCCTTTCAAAGAAGAAAAGGTTTCCCAAAGTGGGGTTCCGACGGAGGATACCCCACGCCTTGTTCTGTGCCTCTCGCGCCCGCCTACAGTCCTCATTCCACCACGGCCTCCTCTGGTTGCGCGGGGCACCAAAGGCGTGAGGAATGGACTTTTCAGCGGCGTCGAGGATGTGCGCCGTGAGGAGGTGGGTAGCTTCTAAATTGTGTAGGTGTCTTATGGTTGTGTAGTTTAGTTTCGATGTCTTTATAATTGTATTCCAGTTAGATCTTGCTTCATTGAACCTGTTCTGTGAAGACCGACTGCGTGGGCCTTCACCTATATATGTTAGTGAGGTGGGGAAGTGGTCACTACCATATGGGTCAGTGCCCACACCTCACTCAATCATGGAAAGAAAATTGCAGAACCAATCGCGAAATCAAGATTTGAGTTTATATTGTATCCTAGATTATGGTATGGAGGCGGTTTCTTACTGAAAAGGCGTGCTCATGAGGTCGTTAAAAATCTCTCTATCAGGCGACCTCGGGAAGAGCCCCAAAGAATTGTATGCATTAAGGTCACCTGTTAGGATATATGGTTCGTGCACCTAGTCAACCAGCGCCTCCAAGTCAGAGCTCGAAAGTGAAAGATCACGAGAAATGTGTATGAATGGTACCGTTACAACCTACTAATTATTATTGTTCGAATTGCTAAAGCCTCAAGGAAAGTGTTCAAAGTGACAGGGTGGCATGCTAAGGATTTCCTGGCGATTATGGCCACACAGCCAGAAGAGTGTGTGCAGCCATCTGTGTCTTTCCTGAATACCATGTAACTATTCAAGAAGTTCGTGTGAGTGGAATTCAAATGTGTTTCCTGTACACACATTAAACTTGGCGGATTACCATGCAGTATTTCGTATACATCGTCAAGATATTTAAAAAGGCCTCTGCAGTTCTGTTGGAATATGTTTTATCTTCCAATTATGAAGTGTTCGGAGCTACTTGAGTGTGTTGTTTATATAGAGTCTTTCGGGGCTTGAATTCTCAGAGGGGGCTTTTTCGGTCTCTCTAGAGGTTTGGATGCCCAGATTTCGCTACAACTCAAAGAGGAAAGGTCCCACGTCCATCTTATCCTCTAGATGTCCTAGGGGTGCCTGATGGACAACGTCCCTTTTACTTGGCATCCGTTCGAGTGCCTTTCCTTTTCTGAGCCGCTACAGCCGAAGGTGTCGGGAGCACCACAGGTGTCTCAGGCGGCGCGGCAGAGGAGGGGGCTTATGCGTGATCACCGGTGTCCATCGCCTGCGCATCCTCCAGTGGAAGCAGGGAGGGAAAGGAAAGAGGGGCCGAAGGTGCATCGATCCCAACGGTGAATGTTGCCATCACAGCCGTTGCTGGCTCAGCGAGCGGTGTGGTGACAGGTTGGGATGCCTGAGACAACCCAAGGGGGGGGGGGGGTTGCCGCGGGACCAAGTCCGACTCGCGGTACTGGGCGCCCGCCGAAACTAGACGCCGCTCCACCGCCGGTGAGCTGCGTCGGCGTGCCTCCCCAGACGGATATAATGGAACCTGTTCCGCGCCTCTGGGAAGGAGGTGTTGTCGGTTACTTTCACGTTAATGATCTTCTTTCCCTGTTGGAACTTTTCTCAGCTGAGGGACCATGCCGCGTGCGGCCTTTGACAGTTTGTACAGGTGAAGGTGACAGAGTCAGTGTTTTCCCTGGAGTGGTCATGTGCGGCGAATTTCGTGCAGGTCGTTTTGCCGCGGCGACAAGTTGTAGCATGCTCGAACCGCTTGCGGCGCGGGTTAGGTATGTACGGACGTACAGCACACCTAAATAAACCAGCTTGGATGTGGTCAGGAAGTTTTGATTTGTTGAGTGTCAAGATTATGTGGTTTGATTGTATTTCTACATTGTCACGACGGATGGTAATTCTCCTGACAGCTGTAACGCCTTGACCTTCAGGCCTTCCAGAAGGTCGGCCGCAGTTTCACGTAGCAGATCTGGCTCATATATCACACCGTGCGAGATATTGAGGCTGCGGTGGGGTGTGAAAGGAATTTCCAGATCTGCCATGCGGATTTGGGTCAGAAGATTTGTTGCTTGCTGCTGCGTCTTGACTTCAACCAACACTTCGCCTATGAGTATTTTTTTGCCTCGAAAGATTTGCCAATGATTCCTTCAAGGAACTTGAAGACGAGGAATACAAAATGAAAGAAGAAGGGGTTGGATTTATCTACTGGTTCAAGGACCAAAAAATGGGGATAGTTGTCATATTTCGAAATATTGATGGTTTTTTTGGGATGCGAAGGAAACTTCGATGCGGTCGCTTTTAAGGGATGGATCATATTTTGAGGGGGGTTTTAATTTATTCACACGACATAGGAACAAGCAGGCGACGGGTGTACTTTCTTTGTCAGCCTTACCCTGACACCGAGAGAGGTCCCGGAGCTCCCTGCCTGTTAAACAAACAGAGAGCCCATCAGCCGGAGCTTGACCTGGGATCCGACGTCCGCCATTTGTGGTTTCTTACCCTGAACCTATGAACGCATCGCCACAGTTGGGTACAGATTATGTTTGGGGGCACGGAGTCCACGGTGTCGCCAATACTGTAACCAGTATTACTCAAGGTGCCCCATTTGGGAAAAATGGCAGTCTTAGGTCCAACAGTATAATAGCTACGGTTAAATCAAAGGTTCACCAAGCGTAACCAAGAGTTAACTAGACTGAGGCAAGCTTTCTACTGCATTACCAGCCTTAACCAAGCCTAGCTTTAGCCATATTTTCCCAAGGAGATGTGGCTGCATGACGAGCAAATTAAATAGCCATAACGCGCAGCCTGCCAATGTGCACGCCAGGAAGGTTACATAGGTTATTGCCAGTTTTTTTAACCTTTGCCACATTTTGTGGTTTTCCAGACAAGCACGAACCAGCCTGCACTTTGATGTTAATCCTTTGTTCCGGTGTAAAGTTCCGATAACCACAACAGGGAGCCTAGATACGCTTCTGCGCCGCCTGCGTATTGACAGTTTCCACAAAGCAATATCCTTCCTAAAATAGGGAAAGTTAAAGGGCATGCTGCTTGTGTGGTCATTCTGATTAAGCAACTGTTCGGGTCATTAAAAAATGTCCCCTTCACGATGTCGCACCGTTATCTTTTATAAGTGTGCTCATGTTTTTAGACAATGGGCCGTTCAACCTCTGCTAAGTGCTGGGCACACGGTGAAGCCCGACCCTGCAAAGGAGTTCACTTATTGACCTTTAAAGGTGCGGGTTTGGGAAACCAGCCACATTGTGAGTTCCTTTAAATTTTTTTGAAATGCAGTTACTCTTTTGCTTGTTTCCTTTTCTTAGTCTGGATGCCTTTATGTTGTCAATATTGTTACGTCTTGCAGTGTTTGAGTCGTCAATGTAGAACGCATATTGTGCCGTATGTCGTGCTTACTTTACATCTCTATGTGCTCCATTACTCTTTCTACATGATCCCTCTCTATGCCACCTCTTAGACTTACCGTTCACACTTCTATACACTCGGTTGCTTTAAGGCGAAATTGTTGAGTTCAGCACCTTGTGTGCACTTTGGTGTAGCTTTTCTTGAATTTCCAAGACTCTCTATACCTCAGGGAACTTTGCAGTGACTTCATCAGAACATTACACCTTACCTAAGGAGGAATAGCCAACGCTCTTACTGGAGTGAGCCTTTCCTTTCTTTATTATGCAATCAAATAAGAAGGAGTGAGCCTCTGCTTTCTTTATTACCCAATAAAGAATGAAGAATAAGGCATATTAAATTCAGCTCTACTAAAAGCACCTGTAGATGTCATCGCGCCGTCGTCTTCGGAAACGCAGCAAAGGTAGTATTTAAAGGCGTTCATCACATCTCCGTGCCTCAAACCCAACTGAAACACACACTGACGTATTCCTTTTTTACGTGACGCAGAATAACATTCAGGAACATGTAGCGTTGGTTGTATTCAAACTTTGCAATTCACCAATTCATTTTTATCTTCTGTAAGTTTCACACTCACTTTAGTCTTATAAGGTAAAGACATTAATAATTGTCTCGTTTGCGTTTCTTGGCTTTAGCATAAAAACGATTCTTCTTATTCAAACATTCGTTTATATGTTTTGAGAGGCATAGCCTACCGATCGTTTCAAAGAGACATCTTTTCGAAAGTGCTTTTTTCATTTCAGTGCTATAAGGCTGTGTGGGATTACAAAGAAAACTATTTTACATAACTTCGACAATTAACTGTAAAACCACTCTATATCTCTGTTGGGTCGTCGAAGTTGCTTTTAGCAAAATCGTACACAGTTTTTTATCTGGGAGCCTTTTCTTTATAACACGCTTGAAAAATCAAAAATGTATCAACAATGTTTCATTCTAATACGGGCACGGGAACACGATCTGAATGTGTAACAACAATAAGTTCAACAATGGCATCGGCGCGTTGCGCGCCACTTACAACCTGGGTCTTTTGCAAAAACACAAAAGCCGAAGAAAACAACAGACACATTTGTCAGCGACATGCATTGAGGAGGAACGTAATAAACGTTTAAAGCGGGAAATTTAAAGATTTCAAGTATCACAAGAGAAAATTTCCCAGTTACTTCGTCTGATTTGAATCTGTATAGGAACTTTGTGACGTTTGCCGCAAAACAAGTAGATGAGTCCGGGATCCCATAACCTGCATCAATAACTCTTGTTGTGCTGGGTAGGCAAAAAGAACCTGCATGATTGTAACTACACTAATGCCGTCACTCAACGGGTCAGTAATATCGCTCCTCGTCGGCGTCGAAACCGCTTCCTTCGCCTACCAACCCCCTCATTCTGAAAAGACCAAAAAACGAGTTGGAAAATTTCATTTCGCTACTGCGGATCTATGACGCATGCGAACTTTCAGTGCCTACAAGGACATCTGCTGCCACAGACATGAGACGACGATCTCAACGCGGGCATCCAAGGTTATCTACAGTGTTCTGAAGATGCCCGGCAGCTTGCTCGCGCACGCAGTACGGTCCAGCAGCTACCGGATGCCGGACACTACAATCCGGGACGATCAGACGCCGAGCATCACCCAGGCGAGCTTGTGCGAGTTTGCTGTTCCGAACTCAGTGAAAAGCTTTCGCAACAGTATTTGAGACCCTAAAGAATTCAACAACGCCTTGGCCAAGTTATCTTAGAAGTTTTCCCCGACTGCAGCTCGGGCAAATCGGAATGGCGCAGGCAGTCCGAAGTCGTCCATGCGGCTGGTCTCAACCCCTACTACTCAAGATTACGGACGGAATATTGTTTGGACTGCCGTTTTACTTTAACATTTAATAAATGCCCTCTTGTGAAGGGTGCTTTCTGTTTTGTTTATGTATGGTATGGGTTTTTTTGCCAGCGTGTGGCTGCGTCCAGCTGTTCTGTCTGTGTTCGAAGTGAGCACATGTTTCCTGTCCTTTATTTTGACGCGCAGGCTAGCCTAATTGATTGAAAGGATTTTGCAGTGTTGTCGCTGTCGCTACTCTAGAATGTTCTGCTTTGATCGCTAGTATTCCCGATATAGTTGAGTGTTCCGGAAAGATTAAGTCAGAGTGATAAATGTTCGCAGGGAAGCGCAGCGCCAATTCATTCGCCGATTCTCGTCCGGAGACGTGATTTTGTTGACGGCTTACACGCTGCGTTTGTTTCATTTATTTACTCCGGATCACACGTTTGTGTCCTATAAACGTCCGCATTTAAAAGAGGCCTGATTTCGTCTTCGCTGTAGACAATACAATAACACTGATATGTGCAACTGAAACCGATATAGAACAAGCAGCAGTTCAATGAGTCATAGAACTCTGAATTATCTACAAAAAATTGATGGTTTCTTTTAGACTGTGTTAAGCTTGAAAGGCACGCACATGTGCAATAAACGTCGCTTTGAGCAAAGCGTCATGCATAAAGATCCTGAATACACTGATACATTGGTTTTTCATGGGACGGCTATCACACACATATAAAGGTACAATGAAGATGTTTTTAAACATGGAGATTACATGGGCCGAATAAAGCCTGCATTCTACACGCCATCTTTCTTCCTACTAGGGTGCGTTTACGCAAATTTTAGTGTAAACATTTGTTCGAAGTGCTGTTCCTTTCTCTACATGATCTCAGGCGATTTCTTGTGACATTAACAATGACGCACGAAGTTCAGAATGAGCTTGACTTCAGCAGTGGCTTGGTAAACCTCAACGGGTCATCAAGAAATTAAATTTCGAAGTTTTAATTAACCTCCGGGATAAATTGTGCACTAAAAGGCCTGGTTGTGTTTGGTTAGGATGTCGACGTTATTACGATTACTGACGCCAATTAGGTAAAAAGAACTGCGACGCAGAGCGCTGGCCTGGGCGGAGCCATATTGGACAGAGTGATGTCATTCGCAATCGCTGGCCTTCGAGAACGTGGTTCTCGCCTTTGCGTTTAATGCATGGTTGGGTGTTTTCCGGAGAGATCGGACAGGCGTGTCCAGTCGACATCTTTTTTTTTTTTTGACGAAAATTGGATATATGGCTCCACGTGACAGGGGACAACATATGTGAAATTCTATTGTGGAAAACATTTTTCTCTTTCTCCTACGCGATGAAATGTTTCCCACGCCACGAAAGAACCGTTGGCTGGTAATGTATAAAAGGTTTGCTCTGAAACTTGCAGATTATACCGGACGCTTTTGCACTGGTTTCAACTAAACGCGTCGTCTGATCCAATTTCTGGAATAACCAACAGGAGGACTGCACTCATCGGAATGCTCGTAAGGGCAATATTTTCACAGGATAATGTAGCACTGTGTGACCGCTCAGCTGTGTGTCTCCGGGACTTTCCTCATCTTGCGTCTTTTTTGAAAGTTTTCCTTGGCGCTCTGCCCTTAGTCGGCATTGCGCCATACAAAAACCCAATCATCATCATATCTTTTTGAAAGTGTGTTTTTTGTCTTCCACAACTTTCTTAAGTGAGGAGCCTTTTGGTGAGAAGAGGACAGAATAGGGGTGTGCGGCAGAACAAACTTCGATGACGGAGAAGTTGATTAGGATGCGACGACAGACCGTGGACAATCGCCTTTGAGGGATATGCGCACAAGTGAACAGGCAGAATAACCCTGGCAGCGTCCAAAACAGACCTCGGCGCAAGCGTGCTATTGAGCCCTGTTGCGCAGTGTACAGTCGGGATCAATTTGAAGGTTATCGCGGTAGCACCGACCGACCAAAACGACAGTGCTGTAATGTGACACTTTCTAGCATAAGCTACAAGATTATACTACGTTTGCTTCTCCCTTGGCTGTTCCATGCAGTGCGCGCACTACCATCAGGAGCGAAAACGGCCACGCTCTTTTCGTTTTCCTTTAATCTTTCCTCCCGTAATCGATTTACTTCCCACTGATACGCAGCCTTCTCAGGGCAACTATGTCGACATGCCGGAGCATTCAAGTATAAAAAAATTGTTATTTGCTTTCGCAATGCCACAAATGTCGAGGGTATCAAATCGCCGAGAAACGAAACGCGGATAGTCATCCCAAAAGGAATGAAGAAAAAGAATGTGGCAGTCGGCCCTTGCCGAAGGGGGTGAGCGAATTTTATGCAACAACCAAGGAGTGAGGGAGGGTAGCATAATCTCGTCTTCGTGAATAAAAAATGTGCCACGGAACGGCGCTTTCGTGTTGCTCGGTTGGTGTTCCCGCGATAACCTTCAAATTGATGCTGACTGTACATCGCGCTGTCGGCGTAAATAATTGCTGCCGGATGCTGCCTCCAGCAATCTTCGTGTGTGTTTAGCTTACTGCATTAAAATCTAAAATCGTGCGCGCGCTTACACGAATTGTCCCGGTCAATGCGGTGACCAGCATTACAGCAACACATCACATACTACGTCCCGCCGCAATGATTTCTTTCACTCGCTTCACGGTGTATCACGGTCGGAACGTTTAGAAACTAGTTCTCACACAAAAGTCGCCCGTACACAACTCATCGGCGCGAGACCCTGGCCGCAGTCGTTGGCGCACAGCGAACTCTCACGCACGCACACAATACTGTCCTCTTCCTGGTTTGTCACTCCTTTGTCCATTTTGAAAGATGGCGAGCACAAATGACGCTGTCCATTTCTTCAAACACTCACGTACACCCAAAAATAACGACAGGCCAGCCGTCACCAACATAAACATCGGGGTATGCTTGCTGCTGCAATATCGCGGCACTGCGGATCTCAAACTAAGCGCCGTGCAGGTATGCTTCCGTCGGCAGAAACAAATGCTTCGTGGATTTGTACCTCGATGCAAACAGTCACAAAATAGTCGCGACGTAATACAAGCCGGTGCGACTATTATCCTCCGAATCGCTTCGCTTGAGCAACGCCGCCATGTTGTTTAGCTTGAGACATACTGATAGCCCTGATTGGCCAGTAGGAGGTCGGTAGGAACCAATCAAGGCGTCGGATGATCTCTGGCTAAACGCGTCATCCTCGCGGTCTGACAAAAAGTTGGAGTTGGCCAGCTTCTGGCGGAAAGCAATTTTCGGAAAGCAAGTGGGTATTTTTATTTACGCATTTCTTGGGGAGATATTTCACGTTTCGTTATTTCATTTAATTCGTTTCCTAAAGAGCTTTCTTTCCTACCTGTTTTTGTTGTTAGCACACTCTGCTGAGACCTAGTTTAACTTGTACTTCACTGAATTTAATTTGCCAAGGTTTGTTGTCGGTTTGTACCAGGTGTCTATCGAAGTAGAGCTGAGCTTCCTGCCATGCTCACAATGTTTTCTACTCAAAAGTCGCTTAATTGGCAAAAGAAATGTGGATAAAAGCTGTAACAACGACCCCAAGGTACGTTAGCTGAACTTTGTGGGTATGGTCTCCGCAAAGGTCAATGTCCAGGTAACATTTGTTCTTTTTTAGGTTTGAAAAACAGAAAAAAGATGATCATGTCCTCCACTACCAGAGTGCTTTCGTTTTCTGACCCGTTCTCTCCCACTATGCTGGCGAAGTCCGTACGTTTTCTTTTGGTGGCCTTAAGGCTTTCTAGGGGGAACACGTCATTGTGTAATTTTTTTAACATTGCCATGGTGAAAGACTGATAGCACTTTGCTTCTTTGCTTTTATTGCCCCTAAACGATCAATGAGCCGAATGTTTGTTATCAACGTTCTAAATTCGCGCACACGACTGCCGGGACTCAGGGTCTGCCCTGGCTGGCTCGACCCGAAAAAAAGTTTGTACAAGCCCAAGCCAAGCCCGGCCCAAGCCCGACAAAATGTGTGCTACCCGGCCCGCGGCCGGCCCGCGCGCCGGGCCGGGCTCGGCTTTTTGGGGCGTTCCGAGCCCGTGCTGTGCAGTAATTGGAGCACTACCCAGGCCACAATTTCTAGGCCCGATTCGAACCTGCCCAATAGATTCGCGGTCCGGGCCTGCTACCGTCCAGGGCCCGGCAAACATCTGAAATATGAGCACGATAAAATACGCCTGAGCCCGCCAGACAGTTGTTAAATGCCCTCCCTAATCCAGCAGGCTTTAAACATGAGCCCGAAGAAGTTTACTGTTAGCTTAAAAAGCGTGATTACAAAGCTAATACGACTAATTTGAATTTAAATTTCCATTAAACTTGGACCGAACTTTGTACAACTTATATATGCTCACTTTCAGTAGTCGCCGAGCTTCATTTCCCACTTCATTTGCAAGTCTTCGAAATCAAAGCACACCGAGGATACTTTAAATGATTCCGAGCAAGTGGATAAGGTATTGAAATATTGCAATTCTTCAGCAGATATTGCAGCTTTTGCTTTCCATTACTTGCTGCAATTTGAGCAGATGATGCATCCGGTTTCACCACTTTATTTAGTATTTTTCTCTAGTTACGTTGACAGCATTATTTCATCTGCGCTTCTGTTCTTTTTTGCCTTTAGTCATGGTTTTAAAAAATACTTCCCAGAAGAAATCATGAGCTCCGCTTCGAAAATTGGTCTTTCAACTCTGCACACAGTGCAGAGTCCAGGTAATGTTTGTTCTGTTTGTTTTTGTTTGAAACGCAAAGGGAAAAGACAATCATGTTGTACTGTGTGGCTGGAGCACCGTTGTCTTTTGGCCCACTCCCTCCCTGTATGCTGATGATGATGATGATGATGGTTAGTGTTTAATGGCGCAAGGCCAACGAGGGCAAAGAGCGCCAGAGAAGATGTATGCTGATGGGTCCCAGATATTTTTTGTTGATGTAAAGGCTTTCTTAGTGAAATCGTCTTCTTATCAAATCTTTTAACAGCGCCCTAATGAATATACACTTCACTTCTTTTTGTTGTCACTTAACCTGAAACATCAACATAAATCTTTTTGTTTTCAACCATTTATAATTTGCGGCACAGGATTGCTGAGCCTGAGGGACGGCCTGTATGGCTCGGGCTCGCACGGCCCGAAAAAATGTGTGCTACCCGGCCAGAGCCCGCCCCGCCAGTGCACTATGTCAGAATACGTAGCTAGGCTACAGCACCCAGCCTTTTCAGGGCTCTGGCCATGCGGTGTGCTGTTTTGCCGTGTTCTGTTCTGTCGCCGTGCTGTTCTGTCGCATGCGCTTTTGCGCGGTGCTGTTCTGGCGTGTCCGCTTTTGACGCTGTGCCCTTCTGACGCTGTGCTTTTCTGTCACGTGCTACTTTATCGTGGGCCCTTTTGTTGCCGTGCAGTTAGGTCGGTGCTGTTAGTCGCGTGCCCTTTCGTGTTCGTTCTGTTCTGTCGGTATACAACTCACAATATACAGTACGAATACACCAGCCCTAAAAATTTTGCTTTAAGTACATGCTAGCCGCAGGCGAAAAGTTTGATTTGGGAGAAGCAACCTCACTACTAGTTATAAATATTTTAGCAAACCATGCATTGGGTTTGTTTATTTGTGTTTTGCTTTTTACCGCCCGGCTGCGGCGGTCTGTGGTATCGGTGTTCTGTGTGCCAAGGGAGGCACCTGTGCCGTTCGTTCCTTCTGTGCCGCATGCGTTATCTCTTCTGATAGGGAAAGCGTTCCGAACTAAGGTGAACAGCCCAGAATAATCTTCGTTGATCTACAGTGCTCTGGATACAATTCGACTATTCCAGAAACGCTCGCGCTGAGTGATAAATTCCCGCTGAGCAGATGCGCGGCATTCGAATCGCCGACACCAGTCTACGCACGTCACTTTGTTGAGTGCTATTTCGCCACCTGTGTATTCTTGGAGTTGTTAGGGGAGCGCAAGTTCACTCCAATAAACTTCTTTTTTCTTCAAGGCAGCTGCGTCATCTTTGGCTACGTGACATCTGGCGGATGTGTGAGGTACGCACCCTTTATGCTACCAACAACCTCTGGAAGCCACCAAGCTAGTCACAATTAGAGGTAGTCGCCGGCTGCTAGGCCTCCCGCCCGAGTTTGGTCTCCTTCCAGAAGGACCGAAACGAACGACCGCTCAACCCACCACCATGGTGCAAGTAGCAACATCACCAATCGTCCTGTATCAAGCAACATCACACTGTATCAAGCTCCGAGTCCGGGTCGCTCCACACAAGCGCTATACAAGTGTACAGCCGTGAGCTGAAGTAAACGGACCACGGGAGCGGGGGCCAAAGCTAACCGCTGCGCCGTCTGGTTGCGCGGCGCCTGCTGTCGAGACCGCGCACAGCGCACGCGCGGCCTAGCAGCACAGCACACATGCCGATATCGCTCGCTTCTTCGCGATTGTTTCGCGCTCCGATAAATTGACGCCAGGGGAACCACGCGGCCCTTTCTCTATCTGCTGTGGGAACGGTGCGCTGGCGCAATCGGCGGCAACGCGGCCCGCTGGCAGAGTTGGCGCGCTGGTTATTATCTCGTGCTTGTAGCTTTTTTCTTTTTTTTTTGCGCCCCCTACCCCACCGCGTCATATATTGAAGCAGATATTGAAGCAGAAAAAAAAATCATGGTGCAGTCGAAGAAAATAAGACAAAGTACCATCTTTGTCGGTTTTGAGGATATATGCGAAATTATGGACGTCCTGAGAATGTCAGCGAAGTTGAAAAATTATTTATGCTAAGCCTACATGAGATTTTGACAAATACTGCTGTGTTTAGGTATGTACCGCATTGCTTTATGAAACTTCGTTTGCCGTATGCGGCATATGTGCCATTTCGCAATTGCTCGGGAAAATCCAGCTTCGCAATTTTTTCAAGTTCGAAGCACTCACACATACTCTTTGTGTTCAAAAACTCCGTTGTGATTTGGGGTACCATTGAACCTCGCTTTGAACGCCCAGCGAATATCGAAACGCATACAAACACAGTTTTCAATTAGATTTATTCGCACTTGAAAACAGTATTGACAGTTCTTCCGCACTTCTGTGACAGGAGTTGAAATTGAAAGATTTGATCCAAAGACAGGTCGGTCAGCCGATGATTTAAGATAAAAAGATTACTAGCTTATCGTCGACGGCATGCGGCAAACAAACGACGGTATAATAAAAAAACCATTTTATTTACACGTACTATTTTACGAAGCATTGCACAGGGCCGTCGTTCTCAGATGGGGGTCCACAGAGAAAAAAAGGACCGTGAAGACACTTCGGACTCCGTGGGTCCCTCCGCGATACTCCCAAGTTCTTTTTTTTTTTCTTCCATACCCTGCCGCGAACTAAAAAAAGTGGATTTGCCGCAGATATGATAGAATAACTTCTCCGCACAGCCCAACTTTTAAAGCTGGCTTTTTGCACAACGCTTCAGTTATGCAGAAAAGCCACACTCAGAAGGCGCGCAAAGAGAGATGTGTATGAGCGACTTTGGCTGCAAGGGTTGACAATACGGCACGTATCACCACATTTCATCGTGGGCTCCCCCACCACTTCTGCAAGCCTAGAAGGAGTCCTCGGCACGCTACCGGCCGAGTACCACTAACATGAAAGATCACAGGTCGGGCAAATCGCAAGTCCTGGCCCAGCCCTATTTCCTTCACAACGCCATGTACTTGTGTTTAATTCCAAAAGTCCCGCCTTCAAAAAAGACGTCACAACGGAGAGTGAGGAAGACCTATCAATTACGCGTATTCTAGGCCGCTGATTGGCCACAAATACAGTCAATTGTTGTGTACACAAATAGCCATATGACCCAACTCTAGCTCGCACTCTCATGCTGAAACTCCAAAGTGTTTATCAAAAACACGCTACCGAAGAAACAACAAGACAACAGATCTCAACTGAGAAACTTGCATCACTCAACAATCAAACCTTGGGTGCTCCGTATGAATTCCCAGCGATGCATTGCACGCTTAAAATTAAGCTCCGCGCAAAAGATTCCCTTCTTTGATAGCCGTCCTTCGTCAACATATATCTGAGGCAGTGGCTACAGCCGTAGACCCGCGAGGAATCGAAACACGAGTGCGTATTTTTAACAACATAATCCCCGTGGTCATGTTTTCGCGTTCACCCCATTTAAACCTCCTGACCCCTCAACGACAGTGCTCGTGTCTTTACTGGGAGCGACCCTTATAACAACCTCAAAAACAATTATCGTCGCTTCCCTAACACGGGGCAAAATAGGTGCCGCTCAGGTGAGAAAATCACTGCTAAAAATGTTATACACTTTTCCAGCTCACCTCCGCCCGTTTCGGGCATAATACGGGACATCCAGACTTTTCGAGAAGCGACGGAAGGCAAAAAACGTTCCCACTCATGTGCTCCGCACCCCCAACGCACATAAGCACAGTCGACATAAAAGCAAATAAACAAGCAATGAAAACAAGTAAAATAGCCCGTACACCATCTTGAGCTAAGAGAAAGAAGCCACGTTGGTCGGCCCTTTTTTTCGAATACATTTACTGCAATGCTTACCGCTGCGACCTTGTGACACCGAAAAACAGAAATGGCACGAGCCGCATACGCCGCCACAGCAGGCTACGTGTGACAGCGTAGAACAATTTCCGCATATCAGGTGAGTCGCACCGTTTTCAATATAGGGCGGTACCCGGGAGTGTTCTCCTAACTGCACGACGTGATTCCCCTGGTGCTGATTTATCGAAGCAAGAATCAGTCGCGAATGAGCAAGTGATAGTGGCACGCATGCAAAACTGGTTGGCCGCGCCTGCGCTGTGCGCGGTCTCGACAGCAGGCGCCGCGCAACCAGACGGCGCAGCGATTAGTTTTGGCCACCGCTCCCGTGGTCCGTTTACTTCAGCTCACGGCTGTACATGCGACGCTTCGCTGACTTTATGCTAGTAGGAAAATCTAAGGCCACTTGAAGGCGGGAGAAGAGTCAGCGAAGTCAATATAGGTGCTAAGGAAATAAAATCACCTGAAACTTTTACCGTGCAGCGCAAAACTAGAGAGCACGAAGCACTTTCTTGCCTTGGTTGAACACGCACAGCGGTCAGCAGCACGACCACACATCTGCGAACGCTTTTCCGTCAAAGAAATGCAATTGCTAGACGTGAGATATTGTGGAAACTTGGGGGACGCTTACTGCACTAGCGCAAAACCACAAATAGTCACCGAAAGTACTTGAAATGCTAAAACTAAATAAAAGTGTAAACTGATTGTACAATATATACCTTACATACCCAACTTCGGTAGGACTGGTTTATGGCCGAGTGGTCTGAAGCGCCAGGATTATTGTTTTCCATGTCGCAAGTTCGAATCCCCGACGGTACAAGCTTTTTTGTAACTTGATTTTTTCGTTTGCAGCCGATGTTGTCTAAACTGAGTTCACCATTTTTGGGCCGTAACATTCACTGCTCCCCGAGCGAGTTTGAAAAACGCACGGAGACTAACACTGGCGCGCTAGGGAGTTCTTGTTCGGGTGCTGTTGCCACAAGTGCCGACTGCTGGCGGGCAGAGCGCACAGGCCTGAATCAGCACACCCTTGGCCTGGTGGGAACTCGCTTTTTACGGTAGAGGCTTGAGTGAAGCACGCTCCGAATATGCGGAAATGCGCACGGAATTCGAGGACGTTTATCCACTGCGTAAGCCTCGGCTAGTGATCTCTACTATTCCAAGCCGTCCTGGCCAAAATGCCTAAGAAAAGCCTCCCGGGAGGATTTTCTTAGGAATTTTACACCCGACAACATGGGAGAAGCGCGGGCAATGATTACTGAGATATCGAGAATGCCCATCCAACGATGCCGTCGGATGTCAAGCAGGTTGTTTTACAGAGCCGAAACCGAAACTTGTTTGAATGTTAACCTTGGACATGGTGGTGCCACCTCCTCCCGACGTCATAGCCTTTAGTTGGTGCGGCCGCCACAGACAGCGCATGGAAGTTTTAAGTGCGAATGCACTTCTTAAGCGAGCCTGAATCGTCCGCCGCCGTAGTCCGCATAGCAACAGCTGCGGGTGCGCGCGCTCCTCGTCTTCCTCCTCGTCTTCCCTAGCAACGGGGGGAGATGGGCGCGCGCTACTCTCCTCCTCCTCTCTCCGCTCAGTGACTGCGGGTGTTGGGTGCCTCCTCATGGCACATACCCACGTGAGGGATTGACCAGGAATCGGGCGTGAGAAGGGCTAATGCACCCGCTTAAAGGAGTACTGACACGAAATTTCAAAGCTGAGATAACTAGGTAAAACGCTACCTTTTAAGTGCGAATGCACTTCTTAAGCGAGCCTGAATCGTCTGCCTGAATCGTCCGCCTGAATCGTCGTAGGCGTGCGCGTCGACTGGGGTAAGCTCGAGACCTTCGACCAAGGGGACGACGACCGAGTCGACGAAGAAGGAGAAGAGGAGGTGGCTGCGGCCGTCGACGACGGGGACATCGAAACCGTCCCGGGCGACTTCGACTTGGACGACCCGCTGCAGCTGGCGATCGCCCTCAACGCCGTGTCCAAGACCATGTTCTTCAACGAGGAGGGCGACTGCGGGCCGAGGCGAGTCGAACTGGGCAGATCGGACGAAGGAGGAGAAGGAGCGAAGCGACCGCGCGTGTTCGTGGTGAGCGACGACGGCAGCGAGTGGAGGAGCGACTTGGACGCGGCCGACGCCGCGCTCAAGTTGGTCGACCAGTCTCACAGCCTGGACGTGGCTCCGGGCGAGAATCGCGTTCCCATAAGTGCCAATGCAACCGTGCATTCGCACTTACACACTCTCCCCTTCGGGGAAGTGCGAGGGAATTTTTTAAGTGCGAATGCACTTCTTAAGCGAGCCTGAAGCGTCCGCCGCCGTCCGCATAGCAACAGCTGCGGCTGCGCGCGCTCCTCGTCTTCCTTGGCAACGGGGGGAGATGGGCGCGAACTGCCTGGCTGCTGACATGGCACATACCCACGTGGGGGATGGGCCAGGAATCTCCTCGTCTTCCTTGGCAACGGGGGGAGATGGCCGGGCGCTGCCTGGCCGCTCACATGGCACGTACCCACGTGGGGGATTGGCCAAGAATCGGGCGTTAGAAGGGCTAATGCACCCGCTTAAAGGAGTACTGACACGAAATTTCAAAGCTGAGATCCGCTCTAGCAATCAAGTACAACGACAACACAAATAGGTGTCTGTGAATAAATGCATCTTTCTTTTGTAGTTGTGTGTGTGTGTGTGATCTCTCTTTCGCGAACATTACCGAACCGCGCAAATTCAACTCGTGCATTCGCACTTTCACATTCTTCCCCTCGGGGAAATGCGGGGAATTTTTTTCTTCTTTTCCGCTTTATAAAATAATACACGACCTAGCAACCGGATAAACGATGAAAAGTTTGGTGATTTGAGCCAGTCTACGCAGTGCAAGCAAAACCGGGAGTTTGACAAATTCACTTCAGTGTCCCTTTAAGACCTTTACGACTGTTTTCAGAAAAGAACGCGCAGAGCTTTTTCTTGAAATTTGAACGCATCACCCCAGCGAAGGGGTCCGCACAGCGACCATTTCGCTGTGCGGACCCAGAAATGACGGAGGAAAAAAAAACTAAGGTTTCTGATGCGAGGGGTGAAGCGAGAGCTCTTGGCGTACCGTGTTCGCAACCCCGCCCCCCCCCCCCCCCTTCATATCCGCGTCTGAATTCGCGTCTGAGGTCACCATGATGGAGAAGACGCCCGAGATCCGAACAAGGCAGTACGACCGCCCAATCAATGCGCTGGTTTCGGAGACGATCGATGCCGGCGCTATTAAATCCGACTCACTACGCGACACCATCCGTGGAGTGGTGAGGAAGGAGCTGAGTATACTGTTCCCGACGACGAAGCCACAACCTCAAGTCTCTTCCCTGACTGACGTGATCCGGGAAGAAGTACAGCAGGCTTTGGGAACTTCCATGCCGCCCGAAGCACCCCACCACTAAGAGCCTATGACCTACTCCACGGCTGTTCGTCGACCCCGCCCTGTTCCAACTCGTCGTCAAGAGGCCCCGTCGTACCGCCACCGAATGTCACTCACCCGACCCCCTGTAACCCGAAACCAGGCGCCAAAGAAGTCCGAGGTGTGGCGAATGCCCGATAATCCCCCGCTGTGTTACCACTGCGGAGAGCCCGACCACATCTACATCACTGCTATTACAAGACGCTAGATTTGCGAGGATTTTCCGTCGACGGCCCTCGCCCTCAACCTTGCCAACGACCACGTGAGATCGAAGAGTATCTCTCTCAAACAACCCGTGGCCCAGCCCGTTCCTACCGCTCGCAGTCGCCCTACCCGTACCAGTCGTCGAACCGCCGGAGCACTGTGTACTTCTCACGTGGAATGTCCCCCAGCCCACGCGGGGGAAACATAAGGTAGCAACTTCTGGTGGTGAAGTTGCTCTACGGCAAATAACCGAAAACCCTCCAACGGCGCAAAGACGTGCCCAAGACTGTGATTAACGATGTGCTCTCATCCCGACGAACCAACCTAACCCTGACGAGACTCCCTAACACGACGAAAGCCACACGGCCCGACGCCTACCGGACATGACAAAACTGCCCTTACAAGACGACAATAACGGCGACGCATAATGCCCAACCGTCAAGACGCACAAGCCGAAATACGATGCCCCGACACACCCGAAACCCAAACAAAGCGGTGTCTGACGCCCAGTTGTCCATCGCCGGCTTTGACGTAGTCGCCCTCATCGATATGGGAGCCGACTACTCGATAATGTGCGGGTCATTCGCTTCTAAGGTGAAGAAAGTTACGACAAGATGGGACGATCCGCAAATACACACAGCAGGAAGCCATCTCGTAGCGCCAAATGGAGCGTGCACCTCGCGCGTCACCATAGACGGCACAACGTACCCTGCGGCGTTCGTCATTTTGCCTAACTGGTCCCGCAACGCAATTCTCGGAATGGGCTTGTTGACGGACAACGGCGCAATAATTGCTCTGCCCACCAAGTCGATACCTTTCGCCTCCGATTACTCCACCACCCCGCAGACGAACCGCGAACACCGTGCTGCTGTAAGGATCGACGACGATCACATCACCCTGCCACCCCGCGCAAGCTTTATGATCACCGTCTACTGTGGGGATGCTGCTCGTGACATCGACGCTATTGTAGAGAGTGACCAAAGTTTGCTTCTCGACCGCGGTGTCTCCGTCGCAAGAGGCATTGCCCGTTTTAGGCAACGCAAATCCCACGTTTTCGTCACTAACTTCCCCGAGGAGTTCCACCATCTAAAGAAGGGCGCTGCAATTTTGTTCCTCGAAGAAACGTACGAAACAAGTCAAGTCATCGCGGTCGCCAACTTTTAACGCGCCCGCGTAGATCCTTTCAAGCTGCCGCATCCTTTCGACGTGAGCCCGGTGCTTAGGCAAGAAAACCGGGACAAATTATTGAATATTCTGCATCGCTACAACGAGTCGTTTTCGTCGAATTCAAAACTACGTCAGACACCCCTAGCGAAGCACCAAATAATAAGCGAAGATGGAGCCCGACCTACCCAACAGTCACCGTACCGCGTGTCTTCAGACGACTGGGAAGCCATCCGGATACAAGTCAAATACATGCTCACCGACGACATTATAAAGCCATCGACAAGACCGTGGGCTGCTCCGGACGTACTCTTAAAGAAAAAAGACGGCACACTGAGGTTCTGCGTTGACTACCGGTGTTTTACCAAGATCACCAAAAAGGACGTGTGTCCCCTGCCGCGAGTCGAGAACGCTCTCGACCACCTCTGCCACGCGAAGTACTTATCGATGGATCTGAAGACAGAATACTGGCAAATTGAAGTGAACGAGAGAGATCGAGAGAAGACTGCTTTCATAACCCCGGACGGCCAATTAGAGTTCAAGGTCCCAGGCTGCACAGAAAGTGTGCCCCAAGACCGGCCCGTCTATGGCCGCTTTCTGCCATGTCCGGCAAGCATTCAGGTTCTGGCAGCCACTTATCATGCGTTGAACGGCCAACATTCGGCAACCAGCGATTCGGTATTTTTTCGTCGGCCCGTGTCCGGACGCACAACGGCAGCTAACCGGCTGCCAGATATTCAGTTCTCTTACGGCTGCCGATGTTGAAAAAGAGAGCGGCCGAAGTACGGCCTTAGGGCATCCGTTTTTTCTTCGGGAAGCGGTAATCGGCCGAAGCACGGCAAGCGACCGGCCACAGAATATGCGTATTCTTGCAGCAGTTGGTGTTCGAAAGCAGACCGGCCGGAGCGCGGCTGCCGTGCATTCGTTGTTCCAATGGTGAACCGCGCGTCCGGCGGTAGAATATTCGTTTTCTTCGGGCAACCAGTGTTATGAAGGATACCGGCCGACGTACGGCCCCAGAATATACGTTTTTCATTCGGTTAGCTGTCCTGGGCTGAATTACGGCAAGCGAATGGGCACAGAATATTTGGCAATCGGTGTTCAAAAGGAGACCGGCCTACGTAAGGTATCTGGTTATACGTCATTTTTTCGGCAAACGGCATACAGCCGAACAACGGCACGCGCCTGGGCGCCGAGAATTCATGCACAGACGTGTTTGGAAGGAGACCGAGCGGTTTTTTCCTGGGGGGAGAAAAAGCCGAGGGAGCCGAACGACGGGGACGCGTTTTTCATCATCTCCGTGTTTCTATGTTTTAAATCAACGAATATCGTTTGTCAAACAGTAATGAGTATTCTTGGTGAACGGGCAAGGTGCAAGGACTCACTGGACATTAGCAGGGAACCTTTCAGGCAATCGAAATTTCATTTATTGCCACAAGAAGACTGCCACACCGACGGGTGAGCTAAGCCTCGCCAGTTATCGCCGCTACCACGCCTCTGCCGCCGGCTTCGTCGACGCATCAGCTCGAGGCTATTCGCCCCCTCAAGAGATGGAGAGCATTGGAGACATCGACCCGGCAGAGATGTCCGGTCCGAGATGAAGATGGTTCACCAAAATAACTGGCCTTCAAGGGCGTCGAGCAAGCGGCCACCTCGCAGGAGCTAAACCGCCACTATGTCAAGGACTGCCCACCAAAGAAAGGCAAGTGCGAGCAAAACCGCAAGTTATTCTGCTTACAATTAAACTGCGACAAGCAATGTTGCACTATGTTGTTGGTGATAAACGTAGAAGAGAGTGCCTCGTGCATTGGTAGGATCAACTTCATGCCCTGCACTATGTTACTTCAAGGGATTTTACGACTGCCTATTTAAAAAAAAATTATTTTAAATTTGCATTAACAACAGAGCCTTGTCACTGACGAAGCCTAGCTGTTAATTTAGTTCCGATGTTTCAAGATGAGTTAGCTACTCTTGGGATATGACTCATTTGGTTAAACATAATCGCCAGCATCCTAGCAAACACGGATTTTGTCAGGATTTTCTTGCTCAACGCAGATTATTGAGTTCACGCACGATTTGGCTCTTGCAATAGATAAGCTTAAAGTGGTTGACTGTATATTCTTGGACTCCAAAAAGCAAATGATGGTTTTTCCATATCACCTTCTGCGTAGTACATTTCATCCAATGAACTGAATGAATCGGTTTTTGCATTGTTATTACTATTGGCCCTATAGCTTTGTTCAAAAGTACTGTGTAGTTTACCGGACGTGAATGAACGTGATTCCGTATACCTGCAGCTTTATTCGAATTTAATAACATCCTGGTGTGCTGATTCAGAAAAGTTTTTGGATGTTAAAGAGTGTGTTAACGGCACCTTTACAAGAAAACCTTGATTCCAATTGAATACGTATACCGTAAATTATGCTGCTGAGACAAGGGTCGTGGAATATAAATACCTAGGAGTTTATTTAGGGAGTGGCTAGAGGTTAAATAAGCAGGTTCACACCATAAAAGTTACGGCTGCATATGTTTTTGGCTTTCTGAGACGAAATTTCAATGAACCTCCATCTAACTGAAAAGAAAAACCGTACTTCACTCATGTGCGCTTAATCTTGGAGTACGCATGTGTTTTCGTGGATCCCTACACCAAAGATCTGGTTGATACGCTGGAAAACATACAGAATATGTCAGTGCGATTCGTATTTTGGTAATTGGCACGCTCAACTTAGCATGAGAGATAGTAAAAGTAAACTGAAATGGCAGGACGTGAAAGATCACAGACGAAACCACAAGTTGAACTTTTTTCGTAATAACTATCATTCGAAAACTGGAATAGAAGGGGAGAAGTATGTCCAAGCGCCATTCTACATATCGCAAAGTGGGACCGCTAGCTGAAATCAAATGATTAAATTTCCTTTAAAGGTGACGCCTTCTGCGATTCATTTTATTTTACATCAATACGGCAGTGATTACACGTATGATTGCATTAACTGTTTATATTGACGATTTTCAGCGCGCTTTGTAGAATTATTTTATTATTTTATCTCGTGTTTAGTGCTTAGTGTTATGTATCTCCCTTCTGTAATGCATGTAGGCATCAAACAAATAAATAAATAAATATGTAAATAAATAAAACAATGAATAAATAAATGAATAAAAATAAATAAATAAATAAATCAATAAATAAATAAATAAATAAATAAATAAATAAACTTCCAGAGGCGCAAGTTTGCCGCCGACGGGTTGAGAACCCTACGCATTCAACCTTGGCCAATGAAATATTTATTGCCGTATTCGTTGCAGTATGCAAGGTTTCCTGTATGCATGCTACCATTGCTATGTTATTGGTTTGAAACAAATTATGTAACTCTAATTTTACGCCTTTCCTTGCGTGAACACAGAGGGATACAACTGCAGCCACCTGAAGCAGGGCGTCATTCGCAACGCGTCTAGAATTTTTTGAACGTAGTATGACATTAGAAGAAAATTAAGTTCTTTTGGACTATTAGGTGGTGTGGACCTATACTCATGAAAACAACATTAAAATAGATTCAAAATGAAAGTACCTCTTCGCTCCTTCTTAGTATCAGCCCTGCGCACGATCATCAGAAAAGTTGATCGAGTAGAAAATGTCTTTGCAAGAAAAATGGGCAAAAACTGGACTAACTTTTTTTGTGAAGGAGTTATATTAAATGCTCCTGAGTGTTTTGTTGAGAACCAAAACGCTTCGTAAAGGTATTCACGCGCGATTTATATACATCAAAATTGGTCAAGCAACTGTTATAAAAATAGTTTATGTAGTCATAGCACGAAAGTGTTCCGGAATAGTGCCCTAAAAGAAATTGGCTAAAAGCAGCGCAATTTATCTCTCTGAAATTCAACCCACTAAAGTATGCGCCCTCCGCCCCCCCCCCCCCCCCTCCTCTTTCCCCGTTTATTACAGGTAAGCCGCCCCACAGAGGATATTAGGACCTGGACAATACATCTATTCAAGCTCTACAAAGAACTGAATATTTTGTGTGTTCGGCAGTAAAAGAGGCACAGCAATTAAAAGAACGACAATTTGTGAGCACTGTTTAATAAATGAATTTTGCTGTCAACTGAGGCTGGTAATTAAGCAATGCTCCGCTGAAAGCTTGACGGCTGGTCGTTGCGCGCGAGCTCACTTTGATGTGGCTGCATTGGACTTTTGGGTTTGTGCTACTTCTGCACTGCGCGAATGAGTCATCTGCTGGCGTGACATGCAGTGACCGGCCTCAGTACAGTTAACGTACTGTGGCTGAACTCCAATGCCCGTAGCACGGCCGTATTTTTGCGGTAGCTTTAGTCCGGCTGGAGTCCGACGACCGCATCTCGGCTGTCCTCTGGCGGCCGTACTTCGGCCGTACACGGGTGGCTTTGGAATGGCCGGAGCCCTACGTCTGGAATCTGGCCGTATGACCGTAAGCCCGTCGACTGGCCGACGGACACTGGCCGTTGGACAGCCATGGGAGTATGGCCGTATACGGCCAAAAGCCCACATTTGGACATGGGCCGAACATGGCTGCCGGAAAACGGCCGGACAGAAAATCACCGGCCAAAGTACACCGGCCTGTTTTAGGCCGAACAGTCCTGTGCTGCCTGGGGTGATGCAGTTTGGGCTATGCACGGTACCAGCAACGTTTCAGAGAGTCATGGATACTGTGCTAGCTGGCCTGAAGTGGCACACCTGCCTCGTATACCTTGACGACGTTGTGATATTCTCCCGGACTTTCGACGAACACCTTGTAAGGTTGCAGTCTGTACTCAAGGCCATCCGTACGTCAGGGTTAAAGCTGAAGCCTGAAAAGGGCCGCTTCGCGTACGAGGAACTCAAGTTTTTGGGACATGTCGTCAACGCCGCGGGAGTCCTGCCTCACCCGAAGAAAACTTCAGCCATAGCGAACTTCCCAAAACCAAAAGATAAGGAGTGCGTGTGAATATTTATCGTACTGTGCGCAAACTGCGGGCGCTTCTTCGCAAACTTCGCCCGCATTGCAGAGATCCACTCACCAGCTTGACAAAATATAGCACCCCTTTCAGAGGGGAAAACGCCCAAGATAAAGCGTTCTGTATGCAACAATGCCTGCAAAGCCCACCCGTGCTCGCGCATTTCGACGTAAACGCCGAAACGGAAATTCACACGGACCCCAGTGATATACGCTTGGGGTTTCGTCCTCGTCCAAAAGGAAAGCGGGGGCGAAAACGTAATCACTTATGCCAGCCTTGGTCTGTCCAAGGAAGAAAAACACTACTCAGCCTCTGAGAAAGAGTGCCTCGCGATTATCTGGGCCATTTCAAAATTACGCCCATACGTGTATGGAAGATCGTTCAAGGTTGTGACATACCACCATGCACTGTGTTGGCTTGCCAATTTGAAGGACCCCTCTGACCGTCTTGGTAGGTCGAGCTTGCGCCTGCAAGAATTTGACGTAACATTAGTCTATAAATCCGGGAGGAAACCCTCCGGCGCCGACTGCTTCTCTCGCGCCGTCGTCGAGCCGCAACCACAACATTTCGACGAAGACAGCGCATACTTCGGACTGGTGAAGGAAAGCGACTTAGCCGCCCAGCAGCGGGCCGACCCCGAGTTACGCGTAATGATCCAGTGCCTCGAAGGACAAACCGTCGCCGCGCCTAGAGCCTTCAAACGGAACTTACCATCATCATCATCATCATCAGCCTATCTACACCTACTGCAGGGCAAAGGCCTCTCCCATTATTTTCCAATTACCTCGGTCTTGTGCCAACTGTGACCAATTTATCCCCGCAAACTTCTTAATCTCATCTGTCCATCTAACTTTCTGCCGCCCCCTGCAACGCTTGCCTTCTCTAGGGATCCACTCTGTTACCCTTAATGACCAGCGGTTATCTTGCCTTCGCATTACATGCCCTGCCCATGTCCATTTCTTCTTATTCTCTACTAACATGTCCTTACCACGTGCTTGTTCCCTGACCCACTCCGCTCTCTTCTTGTCCCTTAATGTTACACCTATCATTTTACGCTCCATTGCCCGCTGAGTCGTTGTCAATGTAAGTTGAACCCTCTTAGTGAGCTTCCAAGTTTCTGTGCCATAGGTGAGTACCTGTACGATGCAGCTGTCATACACTTTCTTCTATAGAAACAATGGTAGGCGGCTATTCATTATCAGAGAATGCCTGCCATATCCACGCCACCCCATTCTGATCCTTCTGATTATCTCTGCCTCATGGTTGGGATCTGCGGTCACAACTTGGCCTAAGTAGATATATTCGCTTACCACTTCCACTGCCTCGCCACCTATCTCAAACCACTGTGCTCTCCCGAGGTTATTGATCATTGCTTTAGTTTTCTGCATATTATTTTCAGGCCCACGGTTCTACTCTGTTTGTCCAGTGCGGAAAGCATGCTTTGCAATTCGTCCCCCGAGTTACTTAGCAAGGCAATGTCATCAGCAAATCTGAGGTTACTGGGGCATTCTCCATTAACCCTTACTCCCACCTGTTCCCAATTCAACGTTCTGAATACTTCTTGTAAACATGCTGTGAATAACATTGGAGAGATTGTGACTCCTTGTCTGACACCCTTCCTTATAGGCATTTTACTGCTCTCCTTATGGAGGATGATGGTAGCTGTGGACCCATTGAACCATCATTCTTCCAACTTACCATCATTCAGCCTCAAAATCTCCCTCCTCGTAAAGAAGAATTTCACCCCGGAACAAGAACGAATTATCTTCTTGTCATCCCCACAGACATTCGTGACGTAATTTTGGAAGGTAGCCACTACGACCCGTCATCCGCAGATCTCGGCACAGCTCGTACTATTGGAAAAATCAAGACGAAGTACTTTATTAAACGGGCTCCTGAACTGAAACCCTTCCCGTTTTACCGAGGTAAAACGGGTAAATTAAATACATTGACAATGGATGTATGGATCTAAAATTTAAGACGAAGACCTACTGACCCCGCCTTCAATCCGACGTCACCTACTGCGTCCGGAGCTGCCGTGACTGCAGAGACCAAAAACGCCACCAACGACACCCACCGGACTTCTGCAGCCAATCCCGTCGAGGCCCTTCCAACAGATTGGAATGAACCTTCTGGGTCCGTTCCCTACGTCACGATCCCGGAACAAGGGGATTATCGTAGCAACAGACTACATGACGAGCTACGCAGAGCTGCCGCTCTTCCGAGGGGGACTGCGCAAGAAATCGCCAAGTTTTTCATAAACCAAGTTGTGCTGCGACATGCAGCCACTGAAGTCCTTATCACGGACCGCGGAATGGCCTTTACTGCGGAGCTTATGCAAGGAATCTTGCGCTACAGCAAAACGGATCACAGAAGAGCGACGGCGTACCACCCCCAAACGAATGGACTAACGGAACGTCTGAACAAGACGATTGCGGATATGCTGTCCATGTACGTCGACGTTGAATATAAGACTTGGGACGAAGTCCTATAGTACGTCATGTTTGCGTACAACTTGGCTATCCAGGAAACCACGCCGATGACACCGTTCGCGCTTGTCTACCCAAGACGGCCGACTACGATGCTCGACGCAATGCTTTCCCAAGTGGAAAACGACGACCTCAATGCCGATGTCCAAAGATAGCTTCAGCGTGTGGAGGAGGCCAGCCAGCGTGCTCGAGTTAGCACAACAGACCAGCAGCTGGTGGATGCGAGACACTACAACCTCCGACGCCGAGACGCCGAGTACCGTTCAGGGGATCGTGTGTGGGTTCGGACGCCCATGCGACCACGTGGACTCAGTGAGAATCTTCGACGGTATTTCGGACCCTACCAGATTGTACAAGGTGTTCGCCACTTTAACTACGAGGTGATCCCCGATGGTAATTCCGGAATATCACGAAGACGCACACGGCTCGAAATCGTCCGCGCGCTTCACCTAAACCCTTTCTACGCACGATGACGAACTTCTCGTTTTTAGATGCGGAGCATCTTATAGTCTGGGCATGTCCCGTGCCGGCGTCCGCACCCACACTGCGCATCCGCAACTCTCCTCCTTCCCCTTCTCCCGCAGCTGCGCGATACTCCCGCCACTTCTTCTCTTGCACCAGCTACGTGCACTTCGCTTTCGCAACTCCCGCGTTCTCGCTTCTGCTTTCGCGGTGCATGCTCGGCGCTTGCGCATCTCTCCTCCTCTCGTCTCCTCTCCTTCAACCTTGAATGTATGTCGGGTAGCGCGCTGCGCGCGTTCAGTTCAGCGCTTGCTGCGGTTGACTCCACTTCACTCCGTTCTTCCTATGAAGGGTGATGGAAGCCACAGTCCTATCAGTTAGTGGGTTGGCGCAAGCAAGCGTCAGCACCACCCCACAAACTGCTCCGCCTCTACTCAACGTTCCCTTCGGGAAGATGAGGCTAATTTTTTTTATTTGTTCAGACTGTCGCTTATGTTAGCATCGGGTCAATGCACTCTTAGCGGGGGGAGGGGTATTGCCGCGAACCATGCATTGGGTTTGTTTATGTGTGTTTTTCTTTTGCCGCCCGGCAACGCCGGTATGTGTTTTCGGGGTTGTTTGCGCCAAGAGAGGCACGTGTTCCGTTCTTTCGCTCTGTGCCGCATGTGTTATCTCTTCTGATAGGGAGAGCGTTCCGAACTAACGTGAACAGGTCGGAATAATCATTGTTGATATGCAGTGTTCTGGATACAATTCCACTGCCCAGTAACCCGCGCGCCGAGTAATAAATTCCCGCTGAGGAGATGCCAACGCATTTAAATCGCTGACACCAGTCTACGCACGTCACTTTGTTAACTGCTGTTTCGTGGCCTGTGTATTTGATTTGTTAGGGGAGCACAAGTTCGCTCGAATAAACTTGTTTTTTCTTCAAGACCGCTACGTCGTCTCTGGCTCGGTGACAATATTGAGGAATGAAGATCGGGAAGCCACTTTGGGTTGTAACTTGTTAGGTGACTTGGGATAGGATACCAACAAAAGTAAGTGCACATTCAATAGCATACAACACACGTGAGTAAAACGTTTATTGAGTCTGCCTGGTACAAGGTGATAACGCTGGATCGGCTCGTTAAAGACGTTGTAAATAAACAGAATTTATTTCTGTATTGTTCTTTGCTGGCATAACTACTGCTTTTCAAATTCGTTTGATCTCAATTCTAGTACGTCAGTGGTAAGTGGAATCCAGGCTATTGTAAAACAAAAGTTATACTGAACCTTTCCCATTTTCTTCCCAATTTTTGATAATAGCAATTTGTAAAGACGTGGAAACTGACAGCCCTTTCGCACTCCAGACTGCGCCAAGTTGACGACCATGGAGATGTACATTCTTTGCACCCACTTCCTCTTCCTAATAAGAACACTAAGCTGAAACATATACTCAAATATAGGACGCCCGATTGTGTGAAAATGTACTGCGTGTTAACTGATTTTTCCACATCATTTGAAAACGAGTCTGTCTCTCGGACAACTAATGGAAATTCGTAATCTGCTGTGACTTTATTAAGAACAATAAAAATGCCTGCATACACGATATACTCTTGAAATCGCGAGCTAATGCTCCCTGATTTAAAAAGAAGGTAAATAATTGCTTTAACAAAAAGTATAGTGCATATAAAAAGTCCTCTTAGAGCAACAATGATCATGCTTGGAAAATATATAAAGAATTAGCTCGTGAATCAGAAAGAATTTGCAAGAAGCAAACAATTATTACTTCATTAATGCGCCGTCTAATTTGTTGAAATCTGATCCCAAAACATTTTGGCGTATAATTAACCTGAAAGATGTCGACGATGTAGTTAATTTGAAGGATTAAAATGGTCTCACTGGGCCCAATGAATTATGTCTTGATATTCTAAAGAAAACATTTAGTTGCTTTTTTGTTGGCAAAAAACCGCTTGACAAGCCCTGCATAGTTTCTACTTGCTCGATAACACACCCAAGCGAGCCTATAATCGTTACTGTTGCAGGTGTACTCCGCGCTATGGCCAGGTTCCCTCTAAATTGCAGCCCTGTGCCGGATGGTATCATTATAAAACCGCTAAAACTAACTTCACATGCATCATCGTTCTTGTTGTCGTTAATATTTCAAGAATCACTGGATACCGGCTGTGTTCTGATAATTGTAAGTTTGGTCATCTTGTACTCATATTTAAATGTGGTGAGCCAACCCGCCCAAGCATTTACCGCCCAATATCACGTAGATCAGTTTATTGTAAGCTCGTAGAGCATATACGTTGCCCTCACATTATGTGTAACCTTAATACAAATCATTCATTATTCGAAACTAAACATTTGTTTAAGTAAAAGCGCTCTTGCGAAACGCAGTTGTTCGAACTAACCACAGCTTTACACGATTCTTTGCACAAATCACTTTACACCGACGCAATAGTAATTGACCTGTCGAAAGCATTCGATCGTATACCCCATAAAAGCCTAATTATGAAAATAAGCAGACTCACCAAAATAGAAATACCAGCCAATGAATTAATCAGTATCAATAGGGTGGTACTAAGACAGTACGTATTAATAATAACCTATCCAATTCTCGTCCTGTTATATCAGCGGCGCCGCAAGGGTCGGTGTTGGGCCCCGTATTATTTCTGATTGATAATCATGACATTGCGAATAATATCAATTCAACAATACGGTTGTTCGCCGATTATTGTGTGATTTATAGACACATATGCGCTGCAGATGATGCAGCGACTCTGCGAAAAGCTTTGAATACCCGCGTAGATTGGTGTCGCGTATGGAAAATGAAAATCAATGCAGACAAAACCAAATTTGCGACTTTTTTTTCCTGTTAAACCCTAGGACTAACATATATATATCTTGTGCCGTAGCAGAATTGAAGTAATCGCTTTTTTCAAATACCTTGGTGTTATTTTCACGTCCAATTTAGGCTGAAATATGCACGTTGGACATATCAGTAATAAGGCACTCAAAAAGCTTAACTTTCTTACGCGCCTTTTACATCGAACACATAGTGACATAAGGCTTCATGCGTACATTTCCATTACCCGAGCTACTCTCGACTACACCTCAGTTATTCTGCACCCTCACACCACTTTCCTTACAAACTGTATAGACTCCACCCAAAATAAGGCTGCCCGTTTCATTTTGCGCTCGTACGCCCCTCTCTTAATCTTCCGGATCTTAGCACACTCCAAAAATATCTCCGTTTGTCTCTCATTCTCTCTACTACTGAAATTCATCTTTTTTCAATAACTCAGATTCCTCCCGCCAATTATGTGTCTACCCGCACTGACCATAAACGCAAAGCTGCTCCCATATTTGCGAGAAGAAACAAAGATTTTGTAATATAAACATTTTATAATAAATTAGGAATACTAATGAAATCAATCGAAATTCCTTATTTCAATCTTGGAAAACGCATCAGCCACCTCCTCTCCCTTTAACGGTCCGCAGGCTAAGCCATCCTAATGTTTATAATTGACGACTGTACATGTAACGTAGGAGTGCAAGCAAGTGGAGCAGAAAGGCCACCCAAACGCCGCACGCGCAAGTGGCAGGTCTTAGTATTGGCAGAGTCCTTCAATGCTGTTCAAAAGCACATTGAAGGACTCTGGTATTGGTTTTGAGCCAAGTTGTGTAACATATTATTTTCTTCTGGATGGCACCTAACGGCAAACACTCTGTGGCCTTGTTTTGAACTCTAGTTCAATATGTTCCTGATTATGTATTTTTACTCCGCAAGCAGCTTCTGAACAATTGATTTCAATACTGAGTTTGTAAAGTACTATTAGCGGTCACGTTGGAAATGTAGTTCTTGAAAGCGCCAATCGGTCTTTGTGCCCTACTTCAAGTCATTGGAACATTGAGCACAAATTTTGTCAGCGAATTCCTTCGTTCAAGTTTTTTGTAGCATCCTCAACTTCTGCTCACAACAAGAAAGTAGATCATTCAACATCTGTAATATCAAAGATATAAACCAATCATAGCCATCCAGATGGTTTATAGTCCTGTGTAATCACCGTCAGCGTATCTATATCTTGGTAGGCAGAAGAAGGCTGGACATATAGATGGGCAAATAAAGGTAGAATCTTATGAAGAGGCACAAGCATGTCGCTTGGCATAGTCACATTAATTACGGCGGTAGTCACTAGGTTGATATAAAAAACGTTACCAGCACCGATTGCCGCTTTATACTTAGAAAAAAAAATTATTCAAATTGACAAGCCCAGTAATTTTCCCTTCTTGTGTGCTCAGGCACAATGACTTCTGTTTCTCCAAACAAAAAGTACCTTCAGGAAGATTGAAATAACATTGACGTTTATATGGTAGCTTAAAACGCATCCATTAACTTGAATTACTAGTGTAAAAGCAAATGCTGCACTTAGGCGCTTTGAGACCGGTATACTCAATCCTACTCTTTACGGAAAATCCTTAGATTATTTAGAAATTTATAAAATTAGCTTGAAAGCTATCAATGTGGCGGTGCCACTTTAAGTCGTTTCTGTGTAACTGCTGCCACCCCAAAAAGGGGAACATTAGCTTGAACAGTAAGACGGGTGTGAGAAGGCGCTTTTAAGAGCCAGTAGCAGGAACAACTGAAGTGAATACAACGAAGCGCTCCGGCTGGTATTGTAACAAAGATAACAGGCGGGAAGAAGAAGGAATAACGGGAAGAGAAGCAGAAGCGGGGTGGCATTTCGGAGGCATAAAAAACGGGGTAATCGGCGAGGTCTCTGATGGTTGCGAACGTCCAGGAGGCCTCAAGGCCACACCACATCCTCCTATTAGTCTTCAGGATTTTCCACCTAGGTCGCAAGAGCGCACGAGGTTGAACTGCCCTTCACCACTTCGCAACGGCCAGCGCCAATGTAACGTCACAGCGCCAGTGGCCATCACATCGAGCCAGCCATCGACTTTCAGAAGGTCAGCACGACTGTTTTGTAGGTAGGACTTCCTCTCGTAGAGACTGCACTTCTCAGCTAATGTTTATTCTCGTCCTTGTAGTTGTCCTAAATATTTACGGTTAATACATCGTGTCTTTTATTTGTTGCCATGCCGGCCTCACGTCCTTTCCACCTAACAAACCATAACCTCCTTATTATAAACAGCCACCTAAAAAAAACTGGCGTCTGCGACAGGACTTTGAGATATTGTCGGAGAGTTGTGGTGGCAGGTCTTGGCAGAAACGAGATTACTTTGAACCGGACACGAAGTTGGAGAAATTGTTAGCAGTTGGCAAATAGTTAGGTCTGGCTGAAGATGAGCTCAGGAAATGGGTTGTGAAAGAGGCGAGTGTCACGAGGCAAGAAAGGGCCCTTCCGAGAGAGGCTGAGCTTTAGAGGCTCCGGCTTGAACAGGACGTTCTTGACCGGAAGATCGGGCTCGTGGAGAATAAAAATTCGAGACAGGCATTTTCAGAGCTAGATCGCGAAATCGCGCAACTAGAGCATCGCCTCGAGCAAAATGGTACGCAGTAAATATCGAACCCGACGCACGTGGGGGACAAGCCAAGCGGGTCGCAGCCTGCGAGGAAAGCGCGTGCACAGCGCAAAAAAAAAAGTATTCAGCTGCCGCACGCGTAAGTTAAACGATTGAAGTGCCAGAACACGGTTGTGATAAGCGTTGCACGGAGTTAAGCAAACGCATGCAGACCAGCCCCACGGAAAGGAGCGCGCAAGGGAAACGCCAGGTGAAGGCAAAGTGCTCCACATAAGCACATTGGCCGAGTTTGACAGTAACAGAAGCATCTTTGATGTATCAGTGACTGAAGCTAGGGTGCCTGTGCTACAGTTCACGCGTAGGGAACAAACAAGCGCCAACCTGATAAAATAGACGACCAGGAGAAAGGGCGTGAGAAAGGGTGTGCAGATGGCCAAGCTGCCGACTCCTACCTCTATTTACAACCTCTGAAAATTTACTCGAGCCCTCAGCCGCATGAGAAAGAGTCCAGATAACATCACAAGGTATTTGACTGCTAAGAGTTCATTGGGTGATGTTTTGTGCACTAACCACTGCATAAATATAACAAAATTCAGTGTGATGATGAAAGCAGGTTACGAAGTGAAAGGTGCCGAAAAGAAGCCGCCCAAGAAGGGGAAAATAAAAGGAGAATAGAGGAAACTGGGTTGAAACCTCGGAATTGACCTCGCCAGAAATAGGACTAACACACGTGAATTAAACGACAGGAAAACTAATTGTAGAAAATTGTTTTTTGTGGTATCTTTGCGTAACGATGTAAATGTTAAGGGTCGGTATAGTATTACTAAGAAATAAAGATGCACTTTTGGGAGGGTGTGAATGAAGAGATGGCTGAGAAAAGTAGAAGCTTCTATTTCGTTGTTTGTAAATTATGAAATTGTAAATGTTGACGTTTTCTGTCGGGCACTGTAGTGCGTTGTTGTTGTCACTGCTTTGATGTTTCATATGTGACAGGCTGTTTAAACCTGTTAGCGAGGTTTTGGTATTGCTAAGTAGGTGTATTTTAGTTTTGGTTTCTTGCCTTTTGTGTTACTTAGTATTTCCTAAGTGCTACGCCCGGTTGTGTTAATAATTTGACATTTGTAATGTGGAAGTAATGGTTTAGGCTTTATTTCTTGAGAACTGTGTTGGTGATATTAGTGATAGGAGGGGCAGTGCGTGTGCAATGAGCGCATGCTTTCGGGTGACTGCCAAAAAACTTCTTACTGGAAGCAGCTTTCCCCAAAAACACGTCTTCTCATGGGGGCAAGTGTGAGGATGCGCTTTTAAGAGCCAGTAGCAGGAGCAACACAAATGAAGACAACGAAGAGCTCCTGCTGATGTCGGAAAGGAAAGAGCACGCGGGGAAGAAGGAGGAGCAAGAGAAAGATAATCGGAAAAGAATTGGCACGTCGGAGGCAGGAAGAAAGCATAATGGGCGAGATCTCTGCTAGTCTCGAACGTCCACGAGACCTAAAGGCCGAGCCAAGTCCTCCGTTTCGGCTTCAAGATTGTCAAACACGTGCCTAGGGATTCTGCAACGCCACTAGCGAGCGCACGAGGTTCAACGACCCTTCACCACTTCACAACGGCCAGGGCGAACTTCAATGTCTCAGCGCCTGGGCCATCGCATCGAGGCAGCCATCGACTTCCAGAACGTGAGCCCGAACTGGTTTCTGGGTAGGAATTCCACGCGTAGAGACTGGACTTCTCAGCTAATGTTGATTATTGTTTTTGTAGTTGTTGTAATTGTGTCCTGTTTATACATCGCGTCTTTTGTCCGTCGCCAAACCTACCTCACGTCCTTTCCGCCTAACAAACCATAACCTCCTCAATTTAAAACAACCCACACAACAAGGCGGTTTTAAAGGAAGCATTCAGCAAAGTTCTATTTCCACCTTTGATAATGTATTCAGACAAGTCAGCATTTCAAAATAACTCCTCTGTTTTCGTAAAAGTGCTTCTGTTAATTTCCTAACGCAGCCTAACTTCCCTTCCTGCCTTCTGCACCTGCTGGTACCAGGCACTTGAAAATAGCTTGAGGGCGCCACTTTTTCCCACATGGAGGTGAACCTGCCCGTATTTGACCACACGTCGTCCTAGTTACCGATCATACTTGGAACGACCTTTACAATCGATGAAAGGCTTCTCTAATAGAGCATTTTCTACTTCAAAAGGCTATTTTGGGAAAGTGCCGAAGGATATTCTTCAAATAAGAATTGGGGAGGGAGAGTTTTTCCAGCTGTATGTTCCTTATTTGATTTGAATCGCCTACGCAGCACTTTCTTGTCACCACTGAACTCCGTAAAGATCTCACACGCGTCCGATGCCCTGCTATTTCAAGAGAAACGTGAAAAAATATCTGTTACGGCCGTTCTGTTGGCGGTACTGTTTTGTTGCATTTCCTGGATAAAACAATCCGACCCGCTTTGTGTCGGGCTCGCCGGGCTTCTCGGGAGAGGGGCGGTAATTCTAGCGTTCTCTTTCCCCGTTCACTGTAGTGGCTAAATCTCGGGTTGCTTAGTTTGTATATATCACCAGTAAATTTTAACGTGTAGAGCATAATTTGTTAAGCTCACCACATACTCTCGCAAGAGCTGCCTTCAATTCTTTCCTGATGATATCGCTCATTTGATCTCATTCGTTGAGAGCAAGTTAGTGTTGCAGTAGGCTTACTAAAATCCGGCTCAGGATCAGTGTTTGCATGGGTCGTATCGTTTCTTTTCTCAATCCAGCTCTTTTCTTGGTTAAACGATTGATATTATGCCAGAGTGGTTAAAGGTTTTATGCTGCTTTTGACGATTGTGAAATCCGCACTTCAACTTCACTCTAGGGAGACGTCGAGTATTCTTACATGACTGCTCTCTGGGAGAATATCCCTAGCTTTTTTAAGGTGACTGTTACTTTGCTGCATGGCGCCTTCCGGCATTTGCCAAACACAGCTTGCGGCGGAAACAGTACTGCCCAATGATCTAAAAAAGGCCAAGAATTCATGTATTGATATATATTGGGTTTAGTTTAGTACGTGGGTGCTTGCATTGTATACTTTCTTTCGTGTTCGAAAGACTGGCTTTGATTCCTTGCCCCCGTTTACGTTTAGTATTCCAATACTGGTGCCGGCATCAGTTCCAATACAAAATACACCGCCGTAGCTCAGCGGTTGAGGCATTGTGATACTCAGCCGAAGCATACGGGTTGTGTTATTGCCAGTTGTGCCCATTTTCCTGGTGCAAGCAAAAAAGAAAAACACCAGTGTGGCGAGATTTCAGCGCACGTTGAAGAGCCCCAGACTGTAGAAATTAATCTGGAACCCTCCACTACTGCGTGCCTTGTAGCTCCGGTGTTACCTCGTCGCTTCAAATACCGAAAATTACATATTTTTTAATTGTTACGATGTACAGATGTCTTGGTTTGATGGCGACAATTGCGCGCACGGGCTGGCCAAGGTGTCTTCCGAACATGCTACCAGCAACAGGGCGCAGTCCAAACTTTACGGCGGAGGCGCTTCAGCTGCTGGACATACGTGTGCTTTATTTCGTCTAAGCCTTAGCATCATTGTCTTCCTATCCGCAGTTGCCTTGTTGTTGTGCTATATTCCAAATCTAGGCCAACACTCGCATCTTGCTGCCTCAGTCGTAGCTTTTGTGTGGCAGGAATGGCGTATTTGAGCAGACGCGTGATGACGACGGCTGATAGCGGAGGGCTAGAAGCCACAGGGAAAGCGAACAATAGGCCGAATAACGCTGTTTCGTAGAAAACGCGATCGCTCGTTGAGCGTCTACGTTGCCATTGCTAGAAGCGTGAGGAATACCTATAGATTAGGCCGACTCATGCAATGGACAAATTTGTGGCTGCCTGAGAACGTGTACAATAAAATAGCGCGTATCTTTGTATTGCTGTTTAAGAATTTGCAGTTGAAGAGTTCTTTGCAACACTACAAAGGCGAACTCACGGTGTTTCATAAATCCGCTGGGAGTTGCGCACACTACTCACATTAAAGCACGGTAAGCTAGTCAGGCAACGTAAGGGCTAAGGCGACCCTACACATCCCATTACTCAACCCACACTTATCAGAGCCGAGACCGATGGGACAGCGCAGTTAAAATTATTTGTGTTTTGAGTGGGCTGCTAATTTCTAAACAGCAGTGTATTTGCAAAAGTGCAAAGTAATAAAGTAATTGTTTTTGTCTTGGAAGCTATCAATACGGCTTCCAATAAGCCTTTATTACATTTTTCAGGGTTGTGACAATGTTCAGCAGCCGGATTTCGAGAGTGGTATAGATTTTGTGAATTACCCTTATATAACAGCAAGGGCATTTTCATTCATTCCAGTGGTATAGGTTGTCTTCAGTACAGTTTATGTTGACTCGCTGCCGAGAAGGGCTTTCCACGAGCATTGTGTACAATGAGGCAGCCGTTCAGCATGCTGGATGGCTAGGGCAGTTCTGCCCTGCATCTTAACTAGTTAACTTAAGTTGAGAAAGTTTTTGTTTGGGCATACAAATGTGTCCGCGCAAAATGAAGGTGTCCAATCCTGGGCAGTGTTCACATTGTCCCGCTCTTGATAGCTCTAAATTGTCCATTAAAAAAAGCCTATATAAAGCTATATAAAGCTGTTTTGAAGGTATGTGGTGATTTGTAGTTTTTATCATACTAGCCCCGCCTTGACACATTGAAAAAATGAATGACCAGTTATACCAAAACGATGCACTCACTGCCTATACATACCCCTATTACAGTCGAAAATATTGTTACTATTATTATTTAGCTTCAGGTTGGTTTCGGGGGCATGGACAGTGACGCTTAAATAATGCCGCAAAGATGTCTTGTGAATTATTTTTTTAAAGGGCATGTCACTGTGCGGTTATCTTTTACTTTAAGAAGAACTGCTTTAAGAAGAACTACTTTAAGAAGAACTACTTTAAGAAGAAGTATAGGTTTGTGATGCGGAGAGTGCAATATAAAACTTAAAGAAAGACCACTGGACGAACCGATTTGTCCTTTGGTGTTTCTTGTTCATGTTTTAGCTTGCGGTGTCCCCATCATGAATGTTTCACATTTTGGGCTGAGCGTACCTTTCATCGATTTGTCGTGTGGCCCGCCGGGTCATCTTCTAGTATAGGAACAGGGAATTACCCTTTTGTAACTAGACGTCCTGCTTTTGTGGTATAGTTTGGTCGATCCCGAAACAATGACATGGAGCAATAAATGCATGCATGGCGAAATACGCAGAATTCAATTTGCCCTTGCTCGACTGTGCAGGTCACTTTTTCATCTGCTTCTTCGTTACTAATCTTTTCTACTTCTTGTCTTGAGCGTGGGAGTTCACTACAGTTATGTAATTTAGCATTAAACCTGCATGGTGCTTGCTTGCGCGAAAACATCCGAGTGGTTTGGTGGTGGTGGTGGTAAAGCTAGAGCGCAACTTCATTCTTGTTACCTTTAATGGTAGCTGATATGAAGGAATTGTTTTATTCAGCATCGTTTATTATTGCGTTACTAGACATACAGTCACAGTTGCAATTTAGTACAGGTGTTATTTATTTAGAAATGCTTTATTCTGTCCTCTGAGAAGACTGAAAGAGATCGACCTGTTCACATAGAAATAGGGCAAAACTTTTCTCCAAAGTCCTCCTAGCACTGAGGTTAAAACTATGTCAATTTATCGTCTTGCCGGAAATTGCAGCATCAGCAAACATTATTAACACTTTTAAACTCGCCATTTATGAAGGGAAGTTTGGAACCTGGTTTAAAATAAATCGGTAAATTTTATTTACCAGCATTATATTAACGTGCGCAAAAATGTGGCGATCACCTCATTTTAAAAAAAGGCCCACTCTTTCGCAAAGCTAAAAGTGGGAAAACACTGTAGAAATGCAAGTCATAATTGGCCTTCAAAATATTCTCTTGGTGGCTTCATGTCGTATTCAAAGCAAAAACAGAATCTTCCAAGTTTTGAGAAGTATGGCCAGGAAAGTTCGCCTAGGGTACATCCACCATTGAGTTCTGTCAATTTACACTGGAAGTAGAAGTAGAGAGTAAAATTTTACGAGTCCTTAACTCAACAAGAAAGGCATTACTCGTTTGAATCTATGCCTCCTTGAATATAAGGCAAGCTGATGCTCGTTCGAAACTATCTCTTCCGGAAATGTGAAATTCGTAGTTGGTATCCATTTTGTTGAATATTATATTTTTTTTACACGTGCTGTTGGCGGATCGAACAGTTACCGGGTTGGCGAACAAATCTGACACAGAACCTTTTATCACGACACTATGTACCGATTTATAGTCAGTAGAAAAAAACGAGTAATGTGCTGCGCTAGATAGCGAGATAGCTGCACTAGACATACAGCTGCGCTACAAATTTTCACAAAACACCACAAATGTCAATCACAAAGTACCAGTGTATAACCGATTAAAAAAAGCTAAATATTCCGATACTACATTCTCTGACTTATACGCGCATGTTACTTAACAGACACCACAAAATTGTGCATTACAATACTGGGTTCTACATTTCACATGATACATATTACTGAAGATTAATGCAATACCACTATTATAGAGAAAACGAGCAAGCGCTTAACAACAGAGCTGTATAAGCTCTTCGGTGCGCCGTCTATAAACATAAAATACAGCGAGCAAATACCGTGCTCTCGTATGCGGCGTGCTTGTGACGAGTGCCCCGTGTCGTGCAGGCATACGGGCGGTCTTGTGGCACGTGAGCGACTCACGAAAAGAAAAGAAAATACCCGGCGCCCGTGCCTGTCAACGTCAGTTCTTTGCTATTGGCGTCACTTGCTCCTGGCAGCTACGGGCAACCAGCTTCGCTCATTATGCTCGGGACCACCGCGGCGGCGGTGGCAGCAGCCTGTTTGACTGTGTGCTGCAAACGCGGGGGATGGGGCGGCCAAAGGATATCCGGGCACTCGGAGGAGAGGAAGTGTGCTGCCAGGCATGTCGCGCTTCCTCAAAGCACGCCATGCCGCGACGCGGGAAATAAATCGTGCCATAAGAACCACAAGAAAAGAATAGTGCGGGTCTCAAACATCGGGAGAGTGCTCGAAGATTTTGCGGCCGCGGACAGTAAAGTATACGAAAACTGAAGGGGCACTGCGCAAATATTTCGCATATGTCTTTACTTTGCGTGTGATTTAGTATTTTGCTGACGAGCGCCTTGTATATACACAACGTAAATTAATCTCAGCAACTTTAAACCGCGCTCGTTCAGTTTATTTTGTCAGACACGCACGGATCTTCTGTGACATCAGTCTTGCACCATTGTGCAGGGTCACTTTGATTGCTTAACACTGGTTGTAAAACATTGTAGTTTCAAAATCACATGTAGCACTGGCATATCCTTGCAGTATTTTATGGTCAGAGGGAAAAACTACGCATGCGTGTGCGCACAAAATTAGGATACTTAATGTTTCTTTCGTGATCACTCCGTACGTTCCAGACTTGTTGCAGATTTAGGCACTGTGCTGAATCGAAGTTAAATATATTTTCGCAAAAGAACAAGAAGAATTTCCGCATGGGCATGTGAGGACATTTCAAGAGGGGAAAAATTTAGTTCTTCCAGCATCTCTTTCACCAAGTGAGTACGGAAGTACATTCAGGGAATATATCTAGGCTCCATTTCCGCGCGCCCAATGTTATTAAAAATACTTTTAGAAAAGGTGTCCATAATATTTTTGCATATCCAGTCAGGCCTACTATTGTTAACAACGCAGTTAGGTGAAGGGAACGGTGTGAGGCTTAATTTGCGACGTAAGAACGATAACTTCTTTTCAGGGGTATAGAAATTAATAATGATATCTTGGGTCCAGTTGAGGTCTGTAAATATTGGTACTCCAAAGTATTTCCACTTTATGTAGCACAATGTTTGGACGTGCCTCACATTATTAACCCGTAAACCGTCATTTTTTATTTACTAGTGATTTTTATTTTACGTAATTTTATATAGACGCGGGCGACCGCTGAAGATGTTTTACATTTTTGATCATGTTAATTAAATAAAGTAAACAATCATCAACAAGCAGCCGTACAGTAACGTTATATAATTATCAGAGGAAATATTGTGCTGTAATAGGGAAACAATACCGGTGTAAGCTTAGACAGTTGAAAGATGTATGATTTTACAAATAGACGATTGTAATTGTAGCTGTTATGTCCACGTGTAGCGTCCTAGTAAATAAGTATGAGGTTGTTCCTTCAGCTTTAGTGTAGTATTTCGAGGCTGTGTCGTCGTAAGCATTACTGTCGGGCTACTCAGGTCCACAGAAGGACAAAGACCTCTCCAGACAACATACAACCGCTCGGGCCCTGCAGTGCTCGAGTCCACTGTTGAACCCTTTTATTGCATATATTTCATTGGGTTAATGGGGTTCCCTTTCATCTACACCTATCTCTTTGTATCAGCTCTGTTACCCCAATTGTCGACTGTTTGTCGGTTCATCCCACTACATGGCCAGCACAAGTCAGACAAGTCATTTGTTTCTTTGTTTGAACCGTCATATCTTCTTCTCGTTTACCAAACCCCCCGGGGAAATTTGCTTCTCTGTTGTTATTCCTAACATTATTCATTCCATAGCGTGTTGATCCGGCAGCTTTCTAGCTGTTTAATAAGGTACCAAAGTTCAGCTCCGTATGTCATCACCAGCAGGATGCTCTGGTTGTACATTTTTGTTGTAAGTGACTGAGCTAGCTTAATGTTTATTATTGGGGAGTGCTTGCTGAGTACTTCCTAACCTATGCCTATTCTACCCCGGATTTCTCTCTCGTGGTTGGTGTCAGCACGAACCGACTGGTACACGTAGTCGTATCATTTTACTTCTAATAGCATTTTGTTTTTTCAGCTGAAGAGGACTCTTTTTGGCATACTTATTCCTAATTACTTTACGTTTATTTCTTATTATTTTTATCCTCATGGCCATGGTTTCTGGTTGTAGGTCAGGAAGCATTGTTTGCATGCGTTTTGCACACTCACCTAAAAGGACTGTGCCATGATAAAACCTGAAATGGCGGAAGTATTCCCCATTTATCCTTAATCCTTTGTTTTCTCAGTCAAGCTTTCTAAGTACTACACCCTCCACACATGGTGTGAATAGTTCTGACCAAAATATATCTCCCTGTCTTACTTTATTTCGGATTGGAAATTTGTAGCATTGCCCATGAAGGGCTGTCTTGCCTGTGCATTTCTTAGATATGTCTTCTATACGTCTTATATAGGTCGCCTTTATTACATGGTCTTTTCGTTCGACTTGCAAGGCTGAGGCGAGTATGGCATCAAGCGCTTTCTCACAATCGATAAATTCCATGTAAAGGGGCTTATTGTACTTTGCCGATTTTTCTACCTCTTGACTGACGACATGGATGTGATTTATGGTTGAATACCCTTTCCTAAACCCACCCTGCTCTCTGAATGTTTGGGAATCCAGGCCATCATTTATGCAGCTAACTAAAATTTTTTTAAATACCTTGTGAACATCTCAGAGTCGGCTGATGAGTATGTCATTTTTGAGATCCTTGGGATCTCCCTACTGGTGAATAAACAAAATTGCCTTTTTCCCGGGATATGGGCACTTTTTGAGTATTCACGCATCTCAAAAAAGTACAGCAACAATTTACAGTACAATGTCCTCTCCCTCCTTCAAAATATTCACAAATATGGTGTGATAACTTGCAGCTTTATTTAATGGCTTTGACAGCCTTTCCCCCTTCCTTTTTGTAATAATGGGTAATCGCAAGTTGGGCGTGTGCTCTCAGTAGTGGCACCAGGTCTAACGTCGCTGGCAAGCAGCGTGGTATTGAATCGTTCTGCTACATTTATTAGCTCGTCAAATTTGTGCGTTATGTTACCCTTCTCACCTCTTACTGCGTGCATCCCGTCTTTCCCAATGGCTAGCTTTCTCTTAGTTGCTTTCAAGTTTCTTATCATTGGCAGCGCTGCCTCGATCACTGCCATGTTATATGCCGGAATGTCGTTTATTTTACTTGTGTTAATCAGTTTCGAAAGCTCGTCTCAGTCCGTCCGATCCGCCGTACTTGACACTTTCATTTTCATATGGTTGGCAGTTATTTCCTTTGTTTTCTTGGTTACATTTCCATTTACTTCTCTATATCTGCTGCTGATTCACTTAGTGCCCATATTATGTTGCCATTTAGCCTGTCTACTGGACCTTGTGCTGCTCATTCAGATGCACTAATTTGTATTGAAGAGTTATTTTGAAGTTGTGCGATCTGTTTCTGACTTTGTTTTCTTTGTTTTCACGGTTCCTTCGTTTTCACGAGTTTCCTTGTTTCTCTATTGATAATTAGCGTTAGCTTGCATCTAACCATCCAATAAAAGCTGCTGCTAATCTTATTTAGCACCTCTGTCTTACACGATATCTGTGCTGTCACTGATAATACAGTCAATATCGCGTTTGTTATACCATCGTAACTTTTCCATGTCCATTTGGTATTCTTGCATTTGTAGATGAATGTGGTCATCAATATCAGGTTATTTCTCTCTGCAAATACCACCAGTATATCTCCTCGACTGCTGTGATTGCCTACTTAGAAGTTTCCCACTGACCTTTTTTTATTTGCTTCTTATCGACCTTTGTGTTAGTCTCCTATTACAATCGTGAACTGCGTAAATGCCGTCTTAATTGCTCGCCCACCACACGAGGTGGGTGTTCTCCGTGGCCAGCTAGGGGGCCACGGAGTAGTGGCCAGCTAGGCGGCCACGGAGTACAGCCGTCTCGTGTGCGGGCACTTGCAATTTCGATCGGTATTTCCTGGACACCAAAATTGAGCCCCTAGGACCACCGATTGTTTCAAACACGGCTTCGGATTCTTCGGAATGGTGGCTAGACCAAACGCTTGGGAGGCGTTTCTAAACTAGCATTCCGGCAACAGCGGCTACCGGCACCGTGGCGGTCTCTTATTTGACGGGTGTGGCAGCGAGATCACAACCGGCATACACGTCGCCGCTGTGTATGCCGGTACGACAGCTGTGTCGCTGACCTTGGCAGCAGCGGCAGCAGTATGATCTGCGTGACGCAGTGTGATCTGCCATGACATGTTGGCATTCTGTTTTCCACTTGTAAAGTAGTCGCATCCCTTTTAAGTGCTTGTGTGCTGATGGTGCGGCCCTTGACCTTGACTTTCTTATGTCTGCGGTCCCTGCACAAGTGAGCAGAATTCTAAATGAACTTAGACAGGATATTGCCGAGATGCGTCAATCACTGGCAAACTAGATGCGAAGAAGGCGCCGTGAAATTAAATCTAGTCCGATCTCATTGGAAAAAATTTTTGAAAAACTGACAAGTCGTTTCAAAGAAAGTGAAAAGGAAAATGCAGAGCTCAGGGCAGCAAACGTGTCTCTCTCTAGTAAATGCACGACTCTGAGGAAAAACGTGTGCGAAAATGACGACAGAGTAACGCTTCTTGACCAGTATTCTAGAGACATAAACCTAGAAATGAAAAAACGTAGAAACCTAGGAGAGCGTGCAGAAGTTCTTGCCGTGATTGCGGAAGCCGTGGGTGAGCCCGTCCTGGAAAGCGATATTGAAGTTTGCCTCCGTGTCCCGACCAAAGATGCATCTTGTCACATGCATCTCATAGTTGCATCCTATAGTTATGTAGTTTGTCAGCCGTGCGAAGTGCATGGTTCTACTTGAAAAGGCCGGAAAAAGGGCCTTTCTGCTTCAGACATTGGCGACGCCACTTACGCGCCCGTATACATAAATGAGCATGCCTTCCCGGCGCTGACGAAGCTGCGTGGCATGACGGTGGCAAAAAATGTTGTTGATCCCTCTTTCGTAGGAATCGGGAAAACACGAAAGTGAAAAGGGCCTTCACAAGAGCAGTTGAAAGTTAAAAGAATTTCCTTCTTGTGCGAAGGGTTCGCGAGCCTGACCCCGCCAGACGAAGTCACACCGACACGCAAGAAACAAAAAACAGGGAAGGGTGCCTCAATTTACGCGCGTACCCCGTAGACGAAAACTCATAGGGTGCCTCGATGCCTGCATCGAAGCACCCTATAGGCGCTGGAATCGAGGCGCCAACTGTCGGCGCTCATCAGCGTCGTTATGGCTACTTCGCTTCGCTTCTAGACGGCGCGCACCATCTGAATGAGTCATACGGAAGGACATAGCGCGCGTTCGAAGCGTTGCTGACGGCTCGTTCGTAGCGCAGTGGGAAGAGCGCGACGTACCCCGCGTTGCTGCCAGAGAGTCGTGGGATGAAAACCGGGCGCCGCCGCGTCAATGGCACTTTTTCTGGCGAAGTCACTTCCGTGACGGATATAACGTTACCGAAATCTTTTTGTAGCCGGGTGTAAAACAATTTCGTGTTTAAAACCGGGTTGCTGTATGGCGGTTCGTATGGACTAAGGAAGGTATGATCTTTGCAAGAAAGACCGGGACTACTAGAACCCTTCACATTTCGTCTCCCAACGACCTTGCTAAGCTGGTGTAAAGTCAGCAACAACGAACCACTAACCTTTAAAAGGAAAACACTAAGGCTGGGAACTATCTTTCTGTAGCTGATTTTGTAACTTTTCACAAAGGGTTGCCGAAGGTGCACTTGTTTCAACCATATAAATACGCAGTTGGCAAGAAATAATAAATACGAAGTACACGCTCCGATAACTACATTTGAACTTGACATGATAATGATAACGGAGACACCGTATTACGAGAAATCTTATGTTATGAAGCTCACAAAATACACTTCGTACTATTTGAATCGGAAGCTAACATAAGGGGCTAGTGTCATTATTATGGCAAAGAAGAGCAGAACCTATGATAACGCTGATAATTTCTCTAAATCAACTTATTACTACGAAATGGGGGATCGCCGCCAGGGGGCTGACACAGGCGCCTTCGCATCGTTTCGTCATCCGCTTTTCGCCTTCTATACGCGATCACTCAAAGTGTACGCGCTAGCTACCACCTTTGATCGAATCCTAAGCATCTCAGGAACCGACGTACACCACGCTTGACCCGCTCCGACCATTAGCAGCTACACAAGTCCACCGCAAAGTCTGCCCGCGTCACCACCGCTGCTCGGTCTACCTTAAGGCGTAGCACGAGCGGCCGCTCTTCAGCCATGCCGCAGCAAGAACATCTGCTCGCGCACTCTGTCACGACACCAGCGCACGTGCAACACATGCCACTCTCCGCATCCACTGAGATGGAAACGGTCTCCGGCTCCCTTAGTGCACCTACGCCTGCTGACGCCGCCGTCAAGCTTCCGCCGCCAACACCAACCTGCCGCCCGCCACCTCAACCGAAGAAGAGCCGCTCAACAATGGACTGTGACCACCTGAGCGACTGAACGTGCCCCCGCCAAAACCCCTGAATGAAGGTCATGTACGCACACCGAAAGAAGCCGTCAAAATCTACGCCTACGCCACCCCATGCCACCGAGACGCCTCCAAAAGCGGTGCGTATCATACCACCACAGCGCTCTTCCGCTACCCACTATCTCACTGTCGTGCGCCCACATGACGGCCTTCGTGACGGCTACTGGTCTACCAGCGACCTAGCGCGAGGTCTCGCCGCCGCAAGTAACATACCCGACTCGACCTTCCGCACCCTCGTCAGCCTCCAAGCTTAACCCAACACCAACCTCATCGTGCCTGGAAACCTCCGACCCCCACCTGGCTGACCGGCTCTCCAAAATGACCTAACTAACCCTCCGCCAGACCACCTACGCTGTTAACGACTACATGAAGCCCCCGCCAGGTACTGCACGTGGCGTGATTCATGGAGTTCCCGAAGGTATCACTGAGGAGTAACTTAAAGAACTCACGGCTATGAGCCGCCCTTATCTCGTTCATGCCCGCATTATGTGCAAAACAATGTCCGCACTCCTCACCTACGCCGGAACCCAATTCCTTAAAATATTAGGTTTGACTACGAAATGATCCGCTGCCGACCATACCGTCGAGCCGTCGAAACCTGCACATGTTGCAGCGATACTGACCACCGCCAAGATTTCTGCCCGCACCTCAACAAGCCACGGCGCCACAGATGCAGCACCTTGAGCCGGCTAAGCACCGATGCCCACGATTTGCCGCCGCTCCCGCCACCACAGGCATCGCTCAACAACACCCTACCTGGCCTCCCCTACCAGAGGTGAGGTGCTCAGCTAAATTACTCGCGCCTCCCAGTGCTCTCTCACCACCACCCCCTAGCCCATCTCACCCCTCTTCCTCTGATATCACACCCTCACCGCCGCCCTCGAAAAATTCCAACACTTGCAGAAACAACTTGACGAACTTAAAACACAAGCTGAATCCCTCATCTGACTCCCCCCTTCCCACCCCACCTCTCCCCTCTCTCCGAGGACCCCATCATCGAACGTGTAACTGAAATTGTCCGTGCACGCATGGCCACCCAAATTGAAGATGCCGTTGCAAAAGTTTTAAACGCCCAAGCCCGAGCCCAAGCTCCTCTTGTCAAGAACTTCTAACTTCTCACAGAACGTCAAGCCAAATTCGAACTCGCCCTCCAACGCATCCCGGACAGCCTCTCCCTTTCCTCCGATAGTCCCCCAAAAAACCCAAGCACCACCCGTATTATCGCCTAATATCCCCAATGACAGCATAACTGTCTATCAATGGAAATGCCCTCGTTCAAAAGCAAGCGTCAGCAAATCTCCCTCTTCACCCAAAACAACCCCCCGATGCCATCGCCCTGCAGGAAACCAACACATCCACCCCCGCCTATCACAATACAACGCTTTCACGCAAGATCCCCAATCCCCCACGGCCATCCTCGTTCATACCTCCCACCCGGCACCACCGCACACCCTCAGCCAAACCATCCGCCACACGTTCGTCGAAACCCTCTCGACTCGCCCCACACGTACAAGCTTAAACATCCTCAACATCTACAGCCCCCCAAACGACCACCTCAGGACCATAGAACCCCCTTTTTAAAAAGCGGTACAGATAGCTGGATCCCACCCCCTTCTTCTCCTTGGTGACCTCAACGGCCATCACTTGACTTGGGGCTACCGCTACGCCTCGAAGAAGGGTACCGCCCTGCTTCGGACCATCCAAAATCATCACCTCGTCCTCCAAAATGACGTAACCGTCCCGACTGGAACCGGCAATAGCGTTAGTGGTGACGCCATACCTTATCGCACCTTTACCAGACACTTCCCCACAGCCCACTGGCACAGGCTTGATGAAAACCTCGGCAGCGATCACTACCTCATCACTCTCCGCGTACCCTTCATCAACAAACCCCTCCGCAGAGGCACCAGACGCCTCACAAACTCGCACAACTTTCGCAAGGATCCCACCCCCTTACCACCCATTGGTGACAACCTGGATGACTGGGCACTAGCCCTAGAACAGAGGGTTTGCGCCCACACTCAACCTATAGCCCTCACAGACCCCACGCCGGTGGCCGATCCACACCTCCTCCACATGTCGGATGCCCGTCGGAGAATTTCTAAAAGATGGAAGCGCCAGCGCCACAATCACACCCTCAGAAAACGCATAGCCCGCCTGAACCAACAGAACCAAACGTACTCCAGCCAGCTTCACAACCAAAATTGGTGAGGATTCTACACCCGCCTGCAAGGTACCCTCCACACAATGAAAAAATGGCACCTCCTCCGGTACCTCCTGGAAAACCACTCCACTCTACGTCAATCAATGCACCGCATCCATCAACTCATGCGGAACCATTAGCAACCCCATTGCGGGCTTCTCCGCACCATCAGACAGCATCTATTTGCGATTCGGTCACCCATCCCCTTGCCCCGAACCTTCAATACACCGGACCCTAAATGCCGACATGAACCATGACCGAACTCCACGCCATTCTTGCCTGTCTCACCCGCAACACCACCCCTGGCAGAGACCACATTACCTATAGAACTGTCCGCAACCTCCCATGCGACACCCTTGAAGACATCCTCACCTATTACAACAACCACTGGGAAGCCGGCACGTACCCCTCACAGTGGGCACCACTCAGACATCACCCTGTTCCCCAAGCCCAACAACCCCGTCTCCGCCACCACCCTCGGACCCATCGCCCTAACCTCCTGCTTCGGCAAGATCTATGAACACCTAGTTACCCGCGCCTCGCCACCTACCTCGATGACGGTAACGTGTACCCCTTTAGCATGTTCGGTTTATGCCAACATCTCTCCACCCAAGACGTCCTTATGCAAATAAAAGAACAGCTCTTCGACCACCTCAGTCGTGACACCCCCAAAACACCTCTCACCCTCGATGCCAATGGGGCGTTCGACAACGTTACGCACCAACCCATCCTCGATAACGTCAACCACATCGGTTGCTTGCACCGCGCCTACCAATTCGTTTCCGCGTTCCAGCAGTACGTCACTGCCAGCCTCCGAATCCCGTACCTTCCATACCCCTACCAAAGGCAAACCGCATGATTACGTAATTTTCCCTTACTCTTTAACATCGCCCACCTCAAGCTCCCCAGTCTCCTGAATGCCATCCCCGGTGTCCACCATGCGCCTTATGCCGATGACCTAACTATAAGGACTACCAGCGGCTCCAGCTGCGCTCAACAAGACGCCCTCCAGGAAGCCGTCGACACCACCGTCGCCTACCTCCACCCCAGAGGCATAACGGTCGAGCCAAACAAGTCAGCCCTTCACGTTCTACGAGCCCGCACCCGCGGCCACCCCCCCCAAAACACCCCGGACCCACAAGTGACCACCCACGGCAGTCTCATTCCCCAGGTCACTACCCTTCGGGTACTCGGAGTTCCTTTTCACTACGACGGCTCCGGCGCCATTCTTCTCCCACAGCTCCACGAACCAATCACCCAACTTACGCACCTCATTCGGCGCATCCGCGGCTCCACCTACGGCCTCAAAGAATCCGACACCTGCAAACTCGTTAAAGCCCTCTTCATCAGTGGCCTTATATACAGCTGCCCTTTCGTCAACCTCAAGACACAGGAAGCTAACAAGCTGGACGCTCTGATCCGCAAGACCTACAAAGCAGCCTAAGGCCTCCCTACCTACACCTCCAACACATCCCTCCTCCAGCTTGGCCTCCACAACACACTCACAGAAATCTTGGAAGCCCAACGCACTTCCCACCTGCACCGACTCTCCCTCACATAGGCTTGTCTACGGCTACTTCAGGTCATCGGACGCACGGCCCCTGAAACCCCACACACAAGCCCCAACGTATTCCCCTCTCCATTCGTCAACGCATCCACGTCCCTACCGTCCCCAAGCATATGCACCCCTTCTACAACCAAGGCCGCCGCAACGCCCGACGCTACGGCACGGATCCAAACACCTGCTATACCGACGTAGCCCAGTCCTCCACCCGCCACAGCACCACCATCGCAGTCCTCAACGACGAGGGCCGCCTACTCACCGCGGCCTCCTACCGCCACATCCCCACGCTCACCGCCGAGTCCCTCGGCTCGTCCACGCTGCCCTTACCCACTGCCACCAACACTACCTGACCATAATAACCGACTCGGAGCAAGCATGCCGCCTCTACCAAGCCTGTCTCGCCCCGGCAGCAGTCATGCACCTCGTTCAACGCCTCCCTGAAGACATTGACCTCTCTATTGTCTGGACCCCCGCCCACTCCGACCTGGCAGAGAATGAGGCGGACCACGCCGCAGCCCCCGCACTCATTACTCGGGTACTTCCCTCGCCTCGCCTCGACCAAATAAAACCGCCACCCCCGACCCAACAGCCCCGACACCCCTAGACCCCGCGTACAACTCCATCCTATCCCACAACACTAACTCCCGACGGCGATTCCTGCCCCCACCCTTCCCTTACTGCCCAGCAGGGCTACATCCTTCGCTGACTACAGATTAAAACCTACTTTAACCACATCAACCCCTCCCACATTTCCCCTTCTCTCTTTCCACCCGACTGCCCACACTGTCACTTGCCTCTCAACACCTACCACATCGTCTTCTCCTGTCCCCAACACCCACATGCCCACCCCTTTCCTTCCCTTGAGCAGTGGGAGTCCGAGCTGACCAGATCCGCACCGGAGCGCCAGGTCGCCCTGATGCGGCGCGCACTTGAGGCAGCCCGGACAAGAGGCCTCCTGGACTTAGGAGGCTAACCACTCCCTTATACCTTTCCCCTTTGGCTCATTAAACGTTTTGCAGCACCATTATGACTACGAAATCCTGACTGTGCAAAATGGTACTGATGTATATTCTTGGCTGTATCGACCGCCAACCGGTAATATTTTTCTTTTTTGTGGGATTTTGATAAGAATATCTATGCTGTATCAATGAGCACCAGTACAAGTTATTGTTATAGGCAGGAATAAACATTGATTTTTCGCATACGTCCCCAGCACAGACCGATTTGTTCAGACTTTTGGAACCCAACGCTTGTGCAAATGTTATACGCACGCCAACACGTGTTCAGGTTACCCCAGCTACGGTGATGGATATTTTCTTAACAAACGTTCTCACCGATAATGTGACTGCTGTAGTTACTACTGCGCCCATAAGCGGCCACCTTTCAATATTCTTACTACAAAGTTCGAAAGCCACCAATGAATTTACAGAAGCAGTATTTATCCAGAAGTATTTATCCGAACCATGTCGACTAGTACGGTGGACCACTTTGCTATAAACTACACCACGTTGAGTGGAGGCCTGTCCTTAACTTGCAGTTGCAAATAATTCTTAAAATAAATTTAGACACGCGATTCTGAACATCCGTGAACACTGCTTTCCGTTGAAGTTAGAATGGCCAAAAAGGCAAAGAAAAGAGAGATCACTCAAGAGCACGTCATTCGAATACGGGAAAAAACAAATTATACCATAAATTTCTTAGGACCTGAGACCCAAAGATGTACGCGCAATAAAGTGTCACCAAAATAGAACAAATATTTTTCTTCGGGAAGCAAAACGGGAATATCTAAATCACCTAATTCATAGGACCTAATGAAAACCCCCGACCTTCTCTGCACACACTTCGTTCTTCCGTTGAAATTGCAGAACCCACCGATGACATCGATTACTTGTAACCATGCCGTTCTGAGTAGAAAAGATTTGGCAGACTTTCTTAACGACTGTTTTGGTAATCTGATTAGCAGTAGCTATGACCCGCGATGCACAGAGTATTTACACGGAGCGTTAACTGACCGTGCTTTTTTTGACCTACCACACCGCAAGAGACAGGTAGCGGCAATTATTTCGATAAAACACACTACTTCCGGAGACCTTGACAGTCTCTAAATAGAGCCCATAAAATATGTTGCAAACATTATCGCCCCAGTGTTGAAACATGTCATAAATTTATTTTTTTACGCGTGAAATTTTTCTGAACGCCTTCAGGTAGCGAAAGCAGTCGTCATTTTAAAAGGCGGTGGCAGCGATTTCTTTTCAAGTTATCGACCAATATCGAAACTTTCAATATTCTTGAAGTGTCTGGAAAAACTAACACATGAGCGCACGACTAACTTTTAAAACAAACACGGACTTATCAAGCCATGCCTGTTCGGTTTCAGGAAAGGCTGCTCTACAGTGATGGCTCTACATTCCCAGAAAAAACACATATAAGCCTCTTTTGAACAGCAGTTGTATACGTTTGGGGTATTTGACGATTATTCCAAGGCTTTTGGCTGCATTAATCATACAACCTTATTGACAAAACCTGAACGGTATGGATTCCGAAGAACGTTTCTGGCTCTCCCTAACTCTTACTTACAGTTTACTCGTCAACGTCACTCGTCAACGTCGTCAACGTCAAGATTCATATCTGAAACTAAATCTATAAACGCTGAAATACCACAAAGCAGTATTCTCGGCCCATTGATATTCAATCAGTACATTACCGACGTTGTAAATATTGATAATTATACCAGGCCTAGACACTGGCATTTTCGTTTTCTGCACCAACAAGGAAACTTCCCGCCGCAGGCAATAATGGAACCCGTGTCTGTGTGCTCAGTAGCGCAATGTTTTACCCACTAACGCACCGCGACGTGTTTTTCATCGGAACTGATGCCGGCCCCAGCAGCGGGTTACCAAATTATCTCGCGAGGAAAGGGGTTAACGCCAGTCTCTCAAAAACCAGTAAAGGAATGCATTGCCAGCAGATGCACACTAAAATAAAACCCGATATTTATTTATTTAAAATTCCGTATAGGGACAGAGGCATTGCGTAAGGGGAGTTACATAAAATTATTCATAGAACAAGCAGCCATCACTCGACTGAAAAGGTATGTAAAGAACCTAACATTTCTATACACACAAGGCAAAATCGGAGAAAGAACAAAAAACGCATCTGTACATTGCATAAAACTAACGCAAAAAGTATTACCATGTTCAGAACAGACAGACCACATTAAATGAAAACATACAATTATTGCAGTAGCAATTGACAACAGAAAATGCAAAACGAATTAACATACTTGGAGAAAAAGCCTGCACATGGCAGACACACACACAAAAATGAATGCAAGGCAAACAATTGAGAGTAGATTCAAAAGTTTGCAAACACTCCGAAACCCTTACCTAACGAACGAAATGAGATGACGCGTAATTATATGTGCTACTCTGCAAGTGCTGGTGTAGAAGAGGACAAAACAAAATTTTTCCTAAATATTTTCAGTAGCAACGCTATCAGGAAGACTATTCCGCAAATGAATAGCCATAGGTAGCGCTGAGAAGGTAAACGCATGTATGGAACCATACATACGGGAATAACGTATTTAGTTATTTAATCTTCCGCACGTGTTTGATGCGATTTGGATAGTAATGTTGGGCGGGTGTAGTTATAACCATATTTGTAGAAAAATAATAAAACAGCGATTTTGCGGCGAAGAACTAGACGCTGCATGGAATGATGAGTCTTTCGTTGTGTAAAGCCGGAAAGAGGGCTTTAATGACGCGAGATGAAACGGGCTGATCTATTTTGGGCCGATTCGATCATGTCGATTAGGTGGTTAAAATGCGGGGACAAAATAGATGATGCGTACTCCAGTTGTAGGTGAACAAATGTTTGATATGCCTCTTTACAAATACTCGAAGGTTAATTGCTAAGAATATGGCATCCAAACATGATGCTCTAGCATGATGCTTTAGCACATTTGGCTGTAACATGGGATGACCATGGTTAGGACGGTTTTCGGTTAGCTGAAGGCCCACATATTTATATGATACGGTATGCAACCATTCCTTATGATTGACATTGTAGAAAAAACTTGAGTTTTTGCGCTTACGGCACAAAGAAATTACCTGACATTTTGATACACTTAGAGCCATTAACCAAGTGTTACACCAAAGGCAAATTAGGCTGTTGTCGTTTTTAAGCGCTTGGTCGTCATCACTGCAATAAATTTATCTGTAAATAATGCATCCCCCAGCAAAGATGCGAATACGGAAGGAAATATTTAGTGGCAGATCGCTCGTGTAAATAAGGAAGAGCAAAAACCGAGAATGCTGCCCTGGGGCACACCTGAGGTAGCGTAATTCGGAGGTGAAGAAATATTGTTAAGTACTGTGAACAATACTATGGATTGACGATTGGAAAGGAATTCTCCAAGCTATGATAGCTTGAGGGAGTGAATGCGAAGATCAGTAATTTTGCAATAAGGCGACAATGGCCAACACAATAAAAAGGTTCGGAGCCGTCTAGAAAAATACACTCTGTATGTAGGTTATTGTTGATGTTAAAGCGCGTGTCAGTTGCGAATTCAAGTAAATGTGTTTCCCTTGATAAGCTTTTCCTAAAACCAGTTGATTATGGAAAACGAAATGACTTGAATGTAGCAGATGGAAAACATGCAAAGTTATTATATATTCGATAATCTTGCAACCAAATGCATGTGAATGAAATGGGGTGGTTATGTTTTGGTCATTTCTATTTCCAGATTTAAATACCGGGACCACTTTACCTTTTTTCCAGTGACTGGGAAACTGTCCAGAAGATAAAAAATGCTTGAATATCATACACACAATTGCACTATGCACAGATGTGTTTTTTAGAATTTGGTACAGATGTTATCAACACCAGCAAAAGTAGACAACTTTAGATTCATGATGTGGCATCAACACTTCCCATGTATTGCTAGTCATAATCATGGATGTTAGGTAAATTGGTATGATCCTCTCGAGTGAAAACCGCTGCAAAATTGCAGAATCTTCACTCCGTGGCTGATGGTGAGAGTGTGGAGAACGGGGACAAGAAATGACGTCCAAGGTTTGCCTGAGTGACATCGATTTTTCGCCCTGACCGTCATTTGATTTCAGCCGTGAGTTGCACCTTCATTATTTCTTAAAGGAAACTGCAGCTAGCGGATCAAATCGAATTTTGCTTGATTTTCGCTTGATGGTGGTGTGTGCACGGATGGACGCGAACGGACATTGGTAGGTCCTAAGGTACTCCGCAACGTTACAGGCGACAGAGTAAGCCGTTTGACTCTAGGGTATTAAATCACGGTCGCAGTCCAGTGGGTAAGGCGACTGAGGTCGGGTCTACCAGACACCAGCTCGAATCCTGCCGGTGGCGGTGTGATTTTTTGCTATTGTAAATTATATGCGCACGGATGCAGACGGACGTCGTACGGTCATAAGGTACTCTGCACCTAAAAACGCGTTAAACGCAAAGGCACAATCTTTATCTGAGATGAGCACGTTGAATTAAATATGCCAAGATGTATGGTTAGAGTTGCGGTTAAGGAATATTACTTGCCAAAACTTTTTTGGTTCATTTGAAGAAGAGAAGGTAAATCTGTGGAAAAGTATTTATTTGTAGCTTCAGCAAGGCCAGAACCGTAAGTTTTTAAACGTGGCTTGCCCATTTCACAGGCAGGAGCACTGTTCATACGGTTAGCTGTATTGTATGTAGCTTTCTTTTTGTACCAAAGCATACGCATTGCTTTACTGAACCAAACATTGCATTTGTCGTTACATATAGAGATCCACAGGAAATATTGGTTAATTATTGTAGATATTTTATTATGAAAGAAACCCAGTTATCTTCCACAGAAAGATTCTTAAAAGAAGGCAGCAGCATATCATTAAATAATAATTAAGTTCTTTTATTTTTAAGGAGTTAGCTTTATTATAATTGGCGTATTCATGGAAGGTTATTTAATTAATCCTAGAATAATTATAATATAAATATTATAATCACATAGTATTTTAGCTGAGATGCCTATAAAAAGTAATACAACATTTATCCCTACTTGAAGTAAATCGTGAACACCAAAGCCGTTTAGGTGGGCTACGGGTCCGGCTGTATCAGAAGCGCTGGTGACTAAAAGGTCGAAATGGTATTAGCAGTGGTAGTTTCGTAAATAACCAGAAACAAATTGAAATCTGGGGTGAGGTTTACAAATTCTGTTTTTGTTCTACAATTCGACTACAGATTACCCCATTTATGAGCGGAAGTTGAAGTCTCCGAAGAAATAAACAGAATGTATTGGACAGACCAAAATAGGCACGTGTAAACTGTATCATATTTCGGAAACGAATGACCTACTCGCGTCGGGCGGACGGTAGCAAGCACATAGTAGTACTTTGTCTTTGTATATTATCACTGCCGCCCACAAAATTTTCAAAGATAAATTTGAGTCGATGACAAAGGATGGTAAAGATTTTTATTGGCGAGAAGAACACCACCGCCTGCTTTTCCACTTATATCTTTGCGATAGATAATATAGCACTGTGTATGCCACCGAACTGCGTCGTCGGTTATACCGGGATTAAGCCATGTTTCGCAGAGATGGCTTGTTGATATTCGTTTTCGTCAAGTGGAGAACCCACTAAGTCACGCTTAGGCGGAATGCCAACAACCAGAATGCCACCAAGCATTGTCTCAGATATGGGTGGCTTCGGCTGAGCATTTGCCCCTGGGCACGTGCTCATGTCTAGCTGTCTATCTGCCATGGCAACTACATAAGTTACTTCGTAGTATGTGTAGGTCTTGTCATTATTCAGCAGGCGAACAACTGACAGTTTTAAAGGCACTTTCTGGATCTCGCCAATTCAAGCAGCTTCCTCCTACCTTGTTGCGTTGCCTGCGAGCAGTGTTCGACAAGTCATTAATCTAAGCCGTTTAGCTAGGTGCGCGGATGAAAAGATGAGCTGCTTGTGATGAGATGACAAGGGGGCTATGCACTTGCTCAAACTGCTGCTTGTTAATTTGAAGTTCTAGTTTATGTCATTTACCCTAAGAAGTTTCTTTTCAGGTGCCGTCCAGTCCTGTTTAGGATCGTCATCTATCCGGAAAAATTGAAAAAACCGCGCCTGAGCCTATTTGTTGCGTCATCGCACTTAGTGCAATTGTGAGCTGGGCAGATACATCCCCCAACATCATTTTTCTGTTACGTCATCGTCGGACACAGCTGCATTTTATGCCAAGGCTAACTCAATAGCCACAACTCTAGAATTTATAACAACGATATTGTTGTCAGTGAAAGATTGTTTATCCTTTTTGCTTTGAAAAGCTGCAAGCAGCTCTACTTGTACTGCCAGACGATTCTCCATCATCTCGAGAGAAGCGGTGAATTCTTATGCCTCAGTTTTGGACATCTAACCAGGGTTAGATTCCACGTCGAGAGAAAGCAAAATGAGCATGTCGAACATTGTAGAGTAGAGAGAACACAGGAGTAAAACGTAGCGATTAAACATGTTCTTGCACGCAACCGGCTACGAACCATGACCAAACAGCAGGGGCTCAACACTGTGAACGATTTCTTGTTCTCGAAAACATGACGAAAGGTACGCAACGCCATATTGCATTGGTATGTCGCCGTTGTAACGCGAGCAGAGCGCAATGCTGAGCAAGTGCAATGTCACACTCGGCAACCTGCAGGCGACCTGAATGTCACGCTCGGCCTAGTGCTATCGACTTGCTGGGACTGCGTAAGGACACCAAACCTTTGCTGCTCTGCGCATCGGCAAAAGTCAACACCCCATTATGAATGCTTGTTGCATTTCATACGTTTCTTTAAAAAGCAGGCACACCTGGGCCCGGTTGCTCGAAGCCAAATAAGACAGTCTTATTCGCAGTCTAATCTTATTGGAAGTCTTATTCGGGGTCTTATTTTCCCCTAGGCTATAAGACGCTTTCTGGAAACTTATAAGACAGCGAATAAGACTCTAAATAAGAACGAATAAGACTGTGAATAAGCCTGCTCCGAGCAGTCTTATTCACAGTCTTACGGTGACGTGGTCGGTGATTTTATCATAAAGATCGACCTCTATACCGTGAATAATGGAAATTAATCGGTGAATTTTTAAATACAGTGTCCTCGGGAAAAAATTTTAACAAAATTAACTTTCACGGGACCGTCTTTCTTCAGCCATCCCGACGTTGCTAATGCTTTCAGCAACTTTTTCTCGTTTTTCAACCCCAAGCTTTCCCACTACTGATCACACTCCCAAACCCCCGCTCCCCACACTCGTTTTATCTGCCCCCCCCGTTACTGCCAATAAAGTGTACTTAACGATTTGAAACCCTCAAAAATACCATTTCCCGGTTTGGGTAACATTTCGATGCGTCATTTGAAACTTGTTGCTCATATCGTTTGGGGAACAATAAGTATCATAAAAAATACAAATTTTTTTAAGTCTGGCATTTTTCCTGAAAGCTTAAAGATGGCCAAGATTATTCCAGTATTTAAGAAAGGTAATAAGAAGTTATTAACAACTATAGACCAATTTCAATCCTTTCCAGTTTGAGCAAGATCACCGAACAGTTACTTAAAAAACGCTTAACTAACTATCTAAGAAAATTTAACGTAATAGAAAATTTTAAATTTGGTTTTTCTTTCGGGAAGTTCCACTAGCTTGGCTTTACCAGAGTCCTTCAATGCTTTACTGGTCACGAAACTTCGGCGCTCGCTTCATATAGGGACCGCGCGCGCCACTACAGGCGCCACCGCCGCACGAAGGTCATCCAGCCGCCGCGCGTGCGGGGGGTATTGGCCAGCTCTTGGCGTGCAAACGCTCGCTGCTTTTGGTGTCTGCGCGCTGATTAATGTTGTTTTTTTTTTCGTAGTAGTTAGCGATGAATAGTCCGAAATTTTGTTTTTTATCACCTGCCTTCAATGGGGTTTTATTTTCGAAGTAAGTTACCGTAGACTTCGGCCGCGAACGGCAACGGCTTCTGTGTGCTCGGGCACAAGCGCTGCGCCGTCGGGTTTTCGGGATTTTTTTTTTCTATATTGCTTCATTTCTTAAAGCAAAAATTGTAAATACCACACATACGGTAGCTGTGTAGGCACGGACTGCTGCGGGCCCATCGATAATAAATAAAAAAAATGAAAGAAACCCAAATACGCGTCGTTCAGACTACGCCTAATGAATCGGTTGATTGCTCTGTAATGCACACAACGCTAAAAGAGATAGCCCAATAGTATTGTCGTTTCGATGAGTGGGTACATACTTGAGAACATCAAAAACCCTGCAGAAACGCGCAGGATCAAAACACGAAGAGATATATGTTACTTTCCCTGTGTCTTTCTGCTTCCCACGCTTTGCAATCCTTGCAAAAAAAAAGGGAAAAAAAAAAAGAACAATTTAAACTGATTTTATCACACGCAAAAAAAAAATTTCAAAGTTACCCAAAGGGGGACAAAAGAGCGTGGTCCAGCGTACAAAAATTTATTTTTTCGCGCTGCGATGTGCAGCCCACGGGAAAAACAGAATATTGCCACGTAGCCACGACGCAAAGCTTTTCTGAAAAGCAGCGAGCTAGCGATCTCCTGCACTACAAAAGACAAAAGAAAAACAAACGTCTAAGAATCAGTCCGCAGTGTGACGTGAACAGATGAACGTCGATAAAGTGAGTTGCGCGGGGTTTGCTATGATGCATTACTCTTGGAAAAGTTATTAATTTTAGATCCATGGAAATAGGATCGAGAACATTGTCGAAGAAACAAAAAATCAAGTTACGAAGGTACCCCCGCGGTGGCTCAGTGGCTAAGGCGTCGTTGCGCTGGGCACGAGGTCGCGGGTTCGATTCCCCCCCCCCCGGGACCGCTTTTCTGAGAAGGCGAAAAGCAAAAACGCCCGTGTGTACGAGATTTCCCGGGGGTTTAAAAATCCCCAGGTGGTCAAACTTAATCCGGAGCCCTCCACTATGGCGCGCCTCATCGCCTGCGTTGCGTCGGCGCGTTAAACCCTACAATCAATCAAGTTAGCGACAAGGTGGCACCCTTTTCCCTATCAAACAATATTGCCCGATGGGACGTACGACAAAAAGAGCAAACGGGGGCTCCGGTTGAAACGCCAGATAAGAAACCGGAATCGGCCACTCGCGGTTACAAAACAAACAAAACGAACCCTAGGGAAAAATTCGCGGAAATATGAAAAGTAAAAACACAAGGATGTCCCAAAGCTTTTTTACACGCGAGCCTGAGCGAGAGGAAAACAAGTTTGCAAACAAGGGAATGAAGCACCGCTACAACCTGACTGATATGACAAAAATCCGGCTTTAAGTTGGGCCCTTTTACAATTCTAGGCCCCCCGATGCTCTCAAAAGGGAATTTCTTTTTCCATTCTCACACACAGTGCATTTCCACACACTTTCGCACACTTATAATCGAAGCTGAAATCTCCCGGGTTCTTGCCTTGGGATGCACCCCCCCATTTCGCACACAGCTGCCCGTCGCTCGGTCAACAGAACAAGGAAACATTTTTGTGGTATCGTTGTACAAGGAACCCACATCCCGGGGCGCAACACATGTTCGGCATCGTCGTTGCACTACTTAAGACGCATCACAAGAGCGCGATATGCACGTTACATTTTTTTCCCCCCACGAAACAAACGCAAATCGCCGCGGCTCCGCCGTTCGAGCCAGCGCAACGCCGCCCGAGGAGTGACCTCAGTGAGAGGGTGGCGCCACCGCGCGGCGGCCAAATGCTGCATATGAAGCTCTCCCCTTGAGTTACGGAGCAGTTTCGTGACCAGTAAAGCATTGAAGGGTTCTGGTTTTTACTAACGTTAACCGATTTTATTAAAAAATCATTGATTGTGGTAAATATGTTGGCGCAGTATTCTTAGACTTCACAAAAGCTTTCGATACCATCAATCACAAAATTTTATTCATGAAACTCGAAGCATATGGTATAACCGGTCCAGCACTTACTCTATTAAAAAATTACTTGGTTGATAGGCAATACGTGGTAGCTGCAGCTGGCTCGTTTTCAGACTGTAAAACTATTTAAACCCAAAGGGGTCCCGCAGGGTTCCATTCTCGGTCCCTTATTGTTTAATATTTATATCAATGACTTACCCAGCTTTTTACACCGATACAACTGTCTTTTATATGCTGACGAAAACCACAATAACATTATCAGACACATCTATAGCATCCCTAACTGATACATTAAACGCTGCTTTTTAAAGGATGTGACTGAGTGGTGTTTCAGAAATAATTTAAGTATTAATCCTACTAAGACTAAATTTATGATCTTTAGAAGCCACCAGAATGTGTTAGGTATGTTGCCAGACTTAAGACTTGGCTCTAATCGGATCTATCATGCGACTGCGTCCAATTTCTTGGTATAATTCTTGACACTAACCTTAAGTTCACATCTCATGTCGATCATATCGGAAAAAAATGGCATTTGGCATCCGGGCATTGCTTCAAGGCACGACCGTTCTTTCCAACTAAAGGGTTTGTTATCACTTTACTTCGCTTTCATGCACAGTCATATCAACTATGGAATCACTGCTTGGGGTAACACATATCACACCCACCTATCATCCATTCAGCACATTCAAAATCAAGCTACCCCTATCATTACTAGCAGCCGCCGCCATTCAAGTGCATCACCTCTACTCCGCGAAAATTCGTTTTATCGGTCACAGCATTGTTTAATTATAACTTAGGTATTATTTTTCAAACTACTCAACAACCAATTATGTTTTGAACTTGTTGACGTAGGTACTTTAGTGAATCATAACACTACTAGATTTGCCTTGAATAATAACTTGTTGTTACCTAAGGTAAAAACTAATAATGGCCAGCAAACATTTCAGTTGGCCGCCATTAATCTATGAAACCGCCTACCACTTAATTTTGAATCATCACATTCTATCACAGCCTTTAAAAAATCTCTAAAAAATCTTCTTCTAACCTGATATTTTCCTAATTTCTTTTTTTGTGCTGGTTTGACTTTCGTCATTTGTTTGCACAGTAGTTTTTGTGTACTTTTGTAAACGGTTAGTATTGAATTGTGTATAATGATAATTTGTTGTTTGAATGCCGTTTTTATGTACATAGCTTAATATTTTAGTAAATTGCATATGAAAACCTTGCACTACATGTTCTTGCTTATTTGTTTTCTTCACTAATGTTTTATTGCACTTGTTTTTTTTTTTCCACTGCTGCTTCTGAAACGTTTTTGTGTACTTCATCATCGAGGGTCCCAGTGCAGTCTCTGATTCGGGACCCTCGTCTGTAAACTTCCTTTGTAACCGTTTACTTTTTATGAATAAACTTCAACTTCAACTTCAACTTCAAGAAAAACGAGTGCACCTGCCGTAGAAGTAGCGAACGATACCGAGCGGCGGCCGTTTCACCGTCTGCTTGGAACATATAAATGCCTGTTCCGAAGAGATCGACGACGCCGTCAGGACAGAGGGTGGAAAGGGACGGACAGCGCCGGCGCGGGAAGCCGCAAGGATTTCCTACTTTGATGTGGCGCCGATGGCTGCAGCCAACCACCGTTTTCAACTTTCGCTGTGCGCTATGGGCGTGTGCTTGTTTTTACCTGGTAGCGCGGCTTTTTTCTCGCTCACGTCAAAAAAAGATGGACAGTAATGATAGTATGCGGTCCGATATTAGTTCCGAGCAGACATCGGGCGGCCAAGCGCGCGGTGTGAATGTGTGATCGTCTGCTATGCCGGCTGTCACCACAGTAGCTACGAAAAGGCGGCACGGAAAGGACGGAACAAATGTATTGTTTTATAAAATCATGCCCATTAAATCAGGTACAACAAATAGGCGTTCACAATACAACTGCAATGTGACAACAAAATAACACACAACAGCAAAGCGCTAGCAGCCTGTAGTACGTGTCCCCGTGAGCGTCAAATAAAATCGCCTTTTCATTGAGAAGCTGCACAGCTTCACTGGCTTCGCGTCTTTCCATCCTTCCCTTCGAAAGTGGCGGTTACGAAGCTTGATTGTTTGGGTTTGTACTTTGATTGCGCATTCTGCTTGAGCAATTGGGTCCCAGAGACCGCACGTAATTACAAGCAGCATGCAGAATATCAACATTCGGCTATATTCTACACCGCGATTCTTTACAGATGCAGCCCGCGCGAAGCGTGCAGCCGACTAGTCAGTGGGCTGTTGCGATCGTGTCGCCGTTTCAGGTGGCGTTAGCCGCTGGAGTGCTCGTTGCATCTGGGTCTACGACGATGAACCCCAAGACAATTCGCAACTTTCAAATTCACGGTGAGATCAAAAGCACGACTCATGTTGCGACAACGTGAGACAACGTCGCTGCTGTTTCCGTCAGCCCAGTGGGTTTCTCGGGCCCACGCTTCGAGCAGACGATCTTTGTTTATGAGGCCCGGCCGCGTGAATGTCCTACCAAGGATGGCGGATCATTGTAACGTATTTTTGACAAGGCTCAAATACACCGACTGAAGGTCACCATTTCTTAAAAAAATCAATTCCTGGTTCAAAATAAGCGCTTGCCCAACGCCGGCGAGGGCAACAAGCGGTTTTGCGGCGGATTCCCCGCTTTTCCCTACCGGCCTCTCTCGTGTTCTTCTAGGTATCCTATGTCCCTATAGTCTTCAATAAGACCGCTCTGTAGCCTGGCCCGAGTGCTTTGGAGCAAGCGCACAAGTACGAAACTTATTCGCGGTCGTATTGAAGTCCGTAAATAAGACTAGATTATGTATAATACTGCCAATAAGAACGTGCGTTCGTGGAAGCGGGCGCTGGTAAGCGTAAGAACTTGTTAGTTGTGACCCTGAAGAGCTGCTCGGTGGCTTAGGCGTTCGCTGCTGACAAAAGAATGCGGGTGCGGTCACGGCACCCAGCTGCCGCTTTTCTATTGTAGAAAGAAAAAAAAACGAAAATTGAAACAAAATTTTCACGCATGTAAAAATCCAGCAGGTGGTGTAAATTGTCCTGGCGGCCTGCAGAATACGGTCTGCCTCAAAGCACAGGAGTAACATGGGGGCTCAAACACGCCAATTGTTTTTTCAGGAAGTGTGTTCCTAGGGAAAACAGAAATGAAAGGGCCCACAGCGTGTTTTTAAATTTTTCCGCAATAAATGTCCACACGAATAATTTCTGCACTTCATCCCTGCCTTTATTCATTAAAAGCAAATCACCAAAAGGTAGATTTCACTCTAGACATCTCTTCGTTCCACCTGCTTTTTTATACATCATCACCAGCCTATCTACGCCCATTGCAGGGCAAAGGCCTCTCCCATGAATCTCCAAATACCCCGGTGCTGCGCTAACTGCGACCAATTTATCCCCGCAAACTTCTTGATCTCATCTGCCCAATTAACATTCTGCCGCCCCCTGCTACGCTTGCGTTGTCTAGGGATCCACTCCGTTACCATTAATGACCAGCGGTAATCTTGCCTTCGCATTACGTGCCCTGCCCAGGTCCATGTCTTCTCCTTAATTTCTACTAATATGTCCTTAACGCGCGTCTGTCGCCGGACGCACTCCGCTCTCTTCTTGTCCCTTAATATTACACCTATCATCTTCCGTTCGATTGCTCGCTGAGTCGTCCTCAATTTAGGTGGAACCCTCTTAGTGAGCCTTCACGTTTCTGCCCCGCAGGTGAGTACCGGTAAGATGCAGATGTCTGTATCTTACCTTGTCTACAATCACAGGGAAGGCAGTTATAGTAGTGTGCCGGGCTTTGTCAGTGTCTCAGGAACCTTAGAGTGGACAATTTACCATTTTTAGTGTATCCAAATAGGCAAAATAAATATAGCAACGAAAACTGCTAGCGTTGCGGAGGTCCCCCTAAACTTGCAGTCATTACGCAGTTTGCATTTCAAGAAAAATCTTGCAGTAAAGTAGATCTCACATGCGGAATGGCATGTCCCTCCTGTACTCTCCAATGTGACGAGCGTCATCCTTCGTGCTTATTCTGCAGTTTCGCCTCTTCCAGAGAGGATTCGTTTTTGAAACTATCCTTTCAATGACTAGTCTAACTTGTTAAAGTACAAAAGCTGGTGTACGGATGTCGGCACATTAAAGAGCATCTTCACAAAATAGCCATCTCACGCTTGAAACGTCCAATAATCTTTTCACTTTGTAGTCAGATAAGCTTTTATAAGATTCCGCAAATTTATTAGTGGATGCAATGAGGGTGATGGGCACGGATAATGAAGGAGCATTCATGGTGATGCAGACATTCGTAAAAGACCTCACAAAATGCATTTCAGCGTTCGGAGTAATAATACGTGAGTCAGCGTTGTGTAAACCTAAGTTTTAACACAATTGTGGCTAACACCCTCGAGAAGGTGACTGCAAAACAAATGGCAAAGTGTGGCCAAATGATCAAATTCATAGGTATCATTTACGTGGCTGCTGTATGGTGTTTTTACTATTATGCTACGACTCATAAAACAAGTACACCGCTACTATTTAAACACGTCCCCTGTTAGTCTGAGGAGATGACTCCCCATACGTACGCAAAAGTCTAGGTATTTAACGTTCAGTGTGATTGCCGATTCCAGAGAGGAAATTACCGTTTACCATGCATTGGCCTGGTTTGTTTATGTTTTCTGTCTGCGTTCCAAGCAATTCGCGTGTTCCATGTTTTTTTGTATTTTTATGCAGCATGGCTTATCTTATTCTGATAAGGACAGCGCTTCGACCTTTCGTCACTATCTCAGAATAACCTCCTTTGAGCTACAATGTTCTGGATGTAAGTAGACGTTTCGAGAAACACTCGCGCCCAAAGATAAAAGCCTGCAGAGGAGACGCTGCGGTATTCGACTCGCCGTCACATACCGGCGCACGTCACTTTCTGACTGCTGCTTTGCTGTCTGAATATTCTATGATTTGTTAGGGGGCACAACTTCGCTTCAATAAACTTGTTTTCTTTGAAGACCGCAGCGTTGTGTTTGACTTCGTGAGGTCTGGTGGAGTTGGGCGGTACGCACCCTTTATGGGCCCTACACCCCATGGAAGACGACTACCCAACCCAAGCCTGCATTCTGCCGACTTCAAGGTTTACCGGCAGAGTTTTGTCTCCTACCAGAAAGAACGAAGGGTAAGACCGCCGCCACCGACAACATAGTTACTGAAACCACTCCCTCCATCGTCGTGCTACAGCCCCGGCAACCACCTGCGTTCTGCGGATCTCCCTCTGAAGACCCTGAAAGCTGGTTCGAGAAGGTGGAGTGTGTTCGGATCTTATAAAGTCGGATGACAAAGGAACGTTCCGGCAGGTGTTCTTATATTTGGGGGATGCAGCGTGAACTTGGTTCGAGAAGCATGAAAGCTCTGTGAGTGACTGGACTCTCTTAAAGAGCGAGTTCTTTACCGTTCGGCACGGCCGTGAGTGAGGAAGCAGCCTCCCTTTTGCTAGAAACGCGCACGCAACACCCAAACAAAAGGGTAGAAATCTTTGTTTAGAAGATGAAGAGATTGTTTCGACGTGCCGATCCGGAATTGACAGAAGAAAAGAAACTAAGGTTGCTCATACGAGGAGTTAAGCAAGAGCTTTTCGTATGCCTTGTCCGAAGCCTACTAAGACAGTGGCCGAATTCGCGTCTGAGGCGGCCGCGATGTAAAAGACGCCGGAAGTTCGAACGTCGCAGTACGATCGCCCGGTCAATACACTGGTTTCCGAGACGATCGGTGCCGAGGCTATTAGCTCTGACACAGCGCGAGACCGCAGGGGTTAAGGAGGACCTTCGGAAGCTTTTCCCCATGACGTCGCAACCTCAAGTGGCTTCCCTGACTTACGTTATCCGCGAAGAGGTTCAACAGGCACTGGGAACTTCTACGCCATACGAAGCACCCTGCGAGCGACTAGCGGTGACCTACAACGCAGCTCGTCGTCGACCCCGCCCTGCTACAAGCCGTTGTCATGATGCCCCACAATACCGCCGTCCACTGTACCCCGCTCGCCCCCTGTAGACCAATACCAGACGTTGAAGAAGACCGACGTATGGCGAACGCCCTGAAATCGCCCGCTGTGCTATTACTGCGGAAAGGCCGAATACATCTACCGTCGCTGTCCCTACAAGAGGCTTGGTTTGCGAGGGTTCTCCGTAGGCGCACCACGCTCCCTCTCATCCCCCCGCCAACGCCCTGCTTAGGTTGAAGAATACCTGTCTAACAGCAACCGATGTCCAGCGCGCTTCAACCGTCGCCGTCGCCCTACCGATACCGGTCGCCAAGCCGTCCAAGCAACCCAGACTTCTTGCGTTGCAGATTCCCTAGACCACGGGGGGAGGGGGTGTACGGGGAGGGAGAACTAAAAGCAGCATTTTCTAGAGGTAAAGTTGCTCTACGGCGAAAAACAAGAAACCCTCGAACGGCGTAAAGACGCACCGAAGCGACGTGATTCACGACATTCCCTCCTCCGTACAACCGGACCTAACAACGACGAGACTCCAGAACATGACGACAGACACACAGCGCGACGCGTGCCCGAAAGGACCGAGCTTGCCGCTGAGAAGTCTATGACAGCGACGACGCACAATGCCGGGCGGTCAATACGCACAAGGCGAGATGCGACGCCCCGACGCACCCGGAATTCGAAGAAAGCGGGGTCCGACGTGAAGGTGTCCATCGACGGCTTTAATGTAGTCGCCCTGATAGACACTAGACTCGACTACTCGGTAATGAGGAGATCATACGCGTCTAAGATGAAGAACGTTACGACCAGAAGAAACGGCCAGATCATACGCACAGCCGGAGGCCATGTCACAACATCAAAGGGAATGTGCACATCACGCATCACCATAAATGTCACCACGTACACTGCTGCGTTCGTAATTTTGCCTAACTGCTCGCGCGACGTAATTACCGGAATTGACTTTTTGACGAACAACGGTGAAAAATTGTTGTACAGCCCAACTCGGTACCTTTCCCTGAACTCACTGCATCACGCCTTAACGGAACCCCCAACTCATCACTGCTGCAAAGATCACCGATGATTACGTCACTCTGCCACCCTGCGCAAGACTAATGATCACACTTTACTGTGCCGATGCCGTCCATGACGTCGATGTTATCGTAGAGGGTGACCAAAGCTTTCTTCTCGACCATGGAGTCTCCGTCGCAAGAGGAATTGCGCGCTTTAGGCAACGCGAATCCCACGTTTTGGTCTCTAATTTCCCCAGCATTTAAACAAGGGGATTGCAATATCGTTCCTCGAAGAAACGCAAGAAGCAAGTGACGTGATCCCGGTCGGCGTCTTTAAAGACCACCCGAAGATGCCTTCAAACTTCCGCATCGCTTCGACGTGAACCCGGCGCTCTCGCTAGAAACACGGAAGAACTTACTGGCTTCGCTGCGTCGCTAGAGCGAGTGCTTTTCGCCGAACTCAAAATTACGTCAGACACCGCTAGCGAAGCACCGACTTATAACCAAATATGCGGCGTGACCTACCCGACAGTCACCGTACCCCATGTCTAACAAGAGCGGGAAGCTTTCCGGACACATGTAGATGACATTCTCAGTGACGGCATTATACAGCCATAAAAAACCCTGGGCGGCACCGGTCGTACTAGTGAAGAAAAAAGATGGCACATTAAGGTTCTCCAGTGATTACTGGCGACTGAACAAAATTCCCCAAAAGGGCATGGACCACTTGCCACGAATCGGCGACGCCCTAGACCACCTCTGCCACGCTAAGTACTTCTCTTCGATAGATTTGAAGACAGGTTACTGGCAAAACGAAGTGGGCAAGAGAGATCGAGAGAAGACTGCATTGATAGCCCCGGGACGGCCTATACGAGTTCAAGGTGATGCCGTTTGGGCTGTGCACGGCACCAGCAACGCTTCAAAGAGTCATGGACACTGTGCTAGCTGGCCTGAAGTGGCACACCTGCCTCGTATACGTCGACGACGTTGTCGTATTCGCCCGGACTTTCGATGAACACCTTGCAATGTTGGAGTCTGTACTTGAGGCCATTCGTACGTCGGGGTTAACGCTGAAGCTGAAAGGTGGCGTTTCGCGTACGAGGACCTGAAATTATTGGGCCACGTCGTTAACGCTGCTGGAGTGCTGCCTAACGCGGCGAAAACGTCAGTCATAGCGGAATTCCCAAGACCGAAACGCACGAAGAGCGTGCAAAAATTTCTCGGACTATGCGCGTACTCCCGGCGCTTAGGCGCAAACTTCTCCCGCATTGCAGAGCAACTCATGCGCTTGAAGAAAGATAGAACCAATTTCGGCGCGGAAGGCGCCCAAGAGGAAGCATTCTGCCAGCTGCAACAACGCCTTAAAAGCCCGCCTCTGCTCGATTGTTTTGATGAAAACGCCGAAACCGAAATGCATACCGACGCCAGTGATATAGGCTTGGGGGCCGTCCTCGTCCAAATGCAAAGTGGTTGCGATAAAGTAATCGCCTATACGAACCGTGGTCTGATAAACGGAGAAAAAAATTGATCAGCCTGTGAGAAGGGTGCCTGGCTATAATATTAGCCATTTCAAAATTTCGCTATTACGTGTGGAAGGCCGTTCAAGGTTATGCAGACCACCATACGCTGTGCTGGCTTGCTCATTTGAAGGACCCCTCTGGCCGTCTCAGTAGGTTGAGGTTGCGCCTGAAAAAAGTTGACGTTACAACATTCAATAATTCTGGCAGGAAACACCCCGACGCCGACTGCCTGTCTCGCGCACCCGTCGACCCACCACCACAAGATTCCGACGAAGAGGGCGCATTTGTAGGAGTCGTGTCGGAAAGCGTTCTAGGGGCAGAGAAGCGTGCCGACCCCGAGTTACGCGTCATGATCGACTATCTCGAATGACGGAACGTCAGCGTGCAAGTGCCTTACCTTGCACCTGGACTCAAACTTACCTGCACTCGGACTCAAGAATTCTTCCCTCGTGAAGAAGAATATCAGCCCCGGAACCAGAAAAAATTATCTTGTAATCCCACCAGACCTTTGTTACGAAATTTTGGAAGCGTGCCACGACAACCCGTCTTCTGGACATCTCGGCACAGCACGAGCCATGGGCAAAATCAAGGCGATGTACTACTGCCCCCACCTTCCGATGTGTTCTACTACGACCGCCACTGCCGTCACTGCCAGTGACAAAAAAACGCCCACGACAAGACCCGCAGGACTTCTGCAGTCGATCGGTGGACCATCCAGGCCCTTTCAACAGATTGGAATAGGTCTCCTCGGACCGTTTCCTTCGTCACGATTCGATAACAAGTGGATTGTCGTACCGACAGACTACATGACGCGCTGCGCAAAGACCGGCGAAGTTCGCAAAGACCAATGAAGTCCTAATCACAAACCGCTGAACGGCCTTTACTGCGGAGCTGATGTAAAGAATCTTGCGGTACAGCAACACGGATCACCGGAGAACGACGGCGTACCTCCCCTAAACGAACGGACTCACGCAACGTCTGAACAATACGATCGCGGATATGCTGTCTATGTAGGTCGACGTTCAACATAAACTCGGCTCTACGTCCTCCCATATGTCACGTTTGCGTGCAACACAGCGATCCAGGAAACTACGCAGTTGACACCTTTTGAGCTTGTATGCGGAAGACGGCCGACGACATGCTTCCACGCGCAGAAGACGACGACCTCAACGCCGACGCCCAAGGATACCTTCAACTATGCGGAGGAAGCCCGCCAGCAGGCTCGAGTTCGTACATTGGACCAGCAGCAAGTGGATTCGGGACGCTACAACCTCCGACGTCGAAGCGCCGAGTATAATTCTTGGGATCGTGTGTTTGTTTGGACGCCCACCCGACGACGCGGACTCAGTGAGAAGCTTTGCGACGGTATTTGGCACCCTACCACATTCTAAGACGTGCTGGCCAACTTACCTACGAAGAGATCCCCGACGGTGTTTTCGGCAAAGTACGACGACTCACGCGACCCGAAGTCGTCCATGTGCTTCTTTTCGAACTTTAATGTTCAAGATGACGGACGTTTTGTTGTTGTGGTTGTTTGTTCAGACTGTCGTTTTTTTAGCATTGGGTCGATGCACTCTCAGAGGCGTAGTAATGCCGCGAACCATGCATTGGGTTTGTTTGTTTATGTTTTGTTTGTACTGCCCGGCCCACCTGGCTGTTTTATCTGCTTCCCAAGCAAAGCGCGTGTGCCATTCTTTATTTTTATGCCGCACGGGTTATCCTATTCTGATAAGGAGAGCATTTCGCCTTTACGTCACTAGTCCGGAAAAATACTCTTTGATCTACAAAGTTTTGGATGTAAATCGACGGTTCGAGCAACACTCGCGCCGAAAGATAAAAGCCTGAAGAGCAGAACCCACGGTATTTGACTGGCCGATGCTTCCCTGTGCACTTTGTTGACTGGTGCTTCACCGCCTGTGTATTCCTTGAGTTGTCAGGGGAGCACAAGTTCGCTCCAATAAACTTGTTTTCTTTAAAAGCAACTGCATCGTCTCTGGCTTCGTGACAATATTGGGACTTCAAGAACAAAACGAAAGAGATGAAGCAAGTATATTTTATAGATAACATTCCTCTTGGTGACTGTTAAGTACCCCTTCAGGCGACATAAGCCACTGGTTGGAAAAAGCTTATAAATCTCCACAACTTCATGTGTTTTGCTTAATATCTGTCCAAGTTGCGACTTTATAAAGTCTCACAACGTTCATTGGGTAAAAAGCGCTCTTCTCAAATAAAAAAAGATGTATATATTTGGTGTTGTCGTTTGAAAATAACAGACATGTTTTCACCCAAGTGCAGAGATATGACTCCATGGACCGGTTTGCAAACTGGTTCAATGTTGTGAACACGTTCACTAACCTGTTTGGGTTGGGATTTAGTTTAACCGGAACTGAAGCGTACCGCATCCCAGCCTGTATTTTTTGTTTGATCGCACTACCTCTAACTACGCAGCAGCAAATTATGTTCAGCATAGTCTTTATAAAGTGGGTGCTCTTAAAATAACGCGCACTCAACTCAAAATGCTTACAAAATTGGGGGCGCACCCTCACTCTACCGCATATGTCACTTATCAGGGCCTCAGGTAGAGAGAGAGATGAGTGGTGTAAGCAGCACGTGCATGTTGTTTTGCGCGCTTTTCTCTCAAATTTCGCTGGCCCTTCCTGTAAGCAACTTCTTTTTATGCATATGCGTTGACATGATATATCAATGCTTAATCTGAGCGAAGCGAGCTGCACGAAGCCAATTTCTATATTCCATTACCTAGAAACATCAGTGCGAGAAACTTTGGTGGGAGCAAAAACCACCGTTACACATACACTTTCAAACAATAGTACATATATCCACCACTTTCAGTGTTAGCATCGTTGTAGAACGCTCATTTTATATGTTCGTTTTGAACAATAAAAAAACCCTACTTACATCATCAGAGCAACGCGCTTCCGGTGTGCACCAGCTGGCGCTAAATGTCGTCCTGTAAAATACAGAAAGCATACTTGAAACGCGAACAATGTTATTCCTTTTTACATTCTTTTCTGCTATAACCCGAAGCCACAATTCCGAGGATTCTACTGAACTAGAAGTGGCAAATAGAATATAGAACGCCTGGTAATATATGGCATTCCTGTGACGCATTTGTGATCGACATTCATATCTAAGTGCGAGGCACACATACTTTTACATCAGGCGATTGGAATGCGATTGATTACTACGGCGGTCACCACCGCTAGTCGTAACCGTGAATTTTAGACACACGCTTCAAAGTGCGCGTGCGTTGTGTCATCGGCGTTCTCCGCCCACTGTTTTCGTTCCACGGTTGCATCCCTGTTTAGGCGCACTCATGCCGATTTAGGTATGTGCAAGAAAAATCTGAGCAGAAAAACAAGTTTTATCAACTGGAAGCAAAAAGGAGCAGTGCTATTACGTTACACATTGCACTTTATTTATTCAATAAAGCGGTGTGGGTACGTTTAGCACCGACGATTCCTCTCGTCCATGCTGTCTGTATACTGCGGGCAACATGTGTCTACCAGGTGTCTGTATTATCAGCGGAGAGCGCGCGAGTCGGAGGAGAACGCTCGAGCATATCCCACGCGGCTCCCTTCAAAACACTCGGCCCTACCACTAGCGCCTCATCGAGGCTTACAGCGAAACTTTTGCAGTGAAGTCATTATGACGGCGTCTTCGGACTCTCACTCACTGCGACCACACGGTGGTCACAACTACCATGCGTTGGCATCTGGCTCACCAATTCCACGCCGTCAACCTCCCCCGACCATCGTGCGATGCCAAAACAAGTCACTATCACCATCGCAACGACCAGTCGCATTCCAATCGCATGCTGTAGTCGTGCGCGAGTCTCGCGCTTTAGGCTCTTTGCCCTACTGAAATGTAACACGTAAAATATTTGTAGGGCGGCAGGGGTGGCAGTGGAGCGAATTCATATGGCCCCTTTAGAGGCTGGCAGCACTAACTTCACAGTCTTGGCCATCGCAAAAAGGGCGAAATAAATGCGGAGGATGTGCTGGTGCCTGAGTTCTTTGTTCAAAAGTCATTCTCATAGTGTTAGCTGCTGTGACGAGGTTTGAGTGGACGACGATGAGGCCGCGGGAGTACGCGGTAGTAGCCACATCGTGCGGAAAACCTAATCTAGAGGCCGATCAGTGACGCCCATTAACGCAGTAGGTAGAGAACGCTACCCTGTGAATTGTTCCGGGTGGAGACCCGACATAAAACTGCTGCTGCTCCTGAGAGCCGTCCGCCGCTAATCTTCACAGCTCATTTGTGCATGAAAATGGCGGCGGTCACGGCGAGCGAGCGCGGTCCGGGGTTCATCGGTAGGTGCGACTCCCGGCTCACAGCCGCTGGCGCGCCATTGAGCCGTTACTCCTGTGGCCGGTCACGGATGACTGTCCGATGTTCAGTGCCTGGACCCGACGTGCCGCTTAGCCGTCCCTTCTTCGAGCTAGCCTCAGAGCGACATCTTAGTGCACACCACACTCGTGGAGACGATACCCCGTGGAATGATGGACAGAACGCCGTAGGAAGTTTCCTTTCTTTTAAGAGCCCACACTCACCGATTAACTCTGCCACACTTAGCACTGCTATGTTTAGTCTCGTTTCGCCTTTTTAGTTACTGATCTGCCTATCTTCTTGTTCATCAGGCACTAAGATATATTTACCCACGCATGCACTGGTAATTACTTTTGACTGCGTGCAATCCTCGACCCCTTTATTGCAAATAATCAGGAGCCTGTCAGCCTTCTCAAGTAACATCAGCTGAACGTAGTCAATAAGCCACGAGTATACCTGTAAAGTTAGCGTAAAGAGCATCATCTCGAAAAGTTAGTGGTGATGGGTAGTCAGCTTGGGCTTTCGGGACAAACGGCTAGTGGGAGTGTGGAGAGTGGACGTGGAGAGCAACGTGACGCAAGTGCCACCGAGAAAGATGCCAACCGAAAATTCACTGACAAAGAGACAAAAGCCGCACGCCACGCAAAAAGCCGCAGAAAGAGCAAGAAATGCTGCAGGAAGGGAGAAGGAACAGCTACTGTTAAAAATCCGACTCGAACAGGGTCGGATCAATCAATCTAATGCCGCCATAGGAGGCGAAGCTGCTGCTACTACACTGCGGTACACCCGCAGAAATTGCTTTCGTTTTTGCGGAGACGTGGGACGATTTGCACGCCTACTAGCAACGATTTCAACATGTAACAACCACACAGCAATGGCCCCACGACAAATGGTCCTTCGCAGTATGCATGTGCTTGAGTGTGGAGGAGATTACATTTATCGTCCAAATAACCGCAGAAGCTCACGCAATTTCATTTCCCCGTTTGACAATCGTTGGTTTGATCTGTACGCTTACCTCATGAGGTTTGAGAGGATAGCGCTCGCGCAACAGTGGCCGGAAGATAAATGAGCTGTTGGCCTGAGCATGTGTCTGACTGGAGACGCTCTCACAGTCATCGGGAGAATGACGCCGGAGTACTCTCTGAATTACTAGAAGGTCACGTTGGCTCTTCTCCAGCGATATCGATTCACTGCTGAGGGCTACAATGACAAGTTCCGCCATGCCAAGGCTGAAGATGGAGAAACTGAAGTACAGTTCGCGTCCCGCCTGTCAGGATATTGTGATCGGTGGATCGAGACGTCGGGCGTACCAAAGAAATTTCAGAGGCTACGCGACAAAATGATCCCCAAGCAGTTCCTGAAGTGCTGCAGCCAGGAACTTGTGGACTTCATTAAGGAAAGAGACTGCCAGACCACTAACCAAATGGCCGAGTCTTCCGATCGTTACCTGGAAGCCCAGTCTCTCAAGAACTTGGGGAAGTTTAAGGAAGACACTGAGATGAACGCAGGCTTGAGTCACACTGATGGGGCTGCAAAGAAAGGACCGACTTGCTTTATTTGTGGTAGAGTTGGACATCGTCCTCCTGATTGCCGTATGACGAGACGAGCTCCAATATGCTCCGAATGCGGAAAACCAGGCCACAAGAGCGAGAACTGCAAATCGAGAGAGCCCCGTCTCAAGCAAGTTTCTGCTTGCGTTGTAGCGACATCCCGGGAAAGGAGAGGAACTACTCGTCCTTGCATTCATATTTCTGGTCCCAATCTGCGAAGACGATTGGAGAAGACGCAACTCATCCAGAACGCTCCGCCGACAACTTACCTGTTGTTACCAGTCAGATGTACGGGAAATCCGTAACTGTGCTGCGGGATTCAGGAAGCAACGCCGGAATTGTACGCAAAGAGCTCGTGCCAGATACGTGCCTGACAGGTAAAGCCACCACCGTGTTGTTACTGGACAATACAACACAGCGCCTCCCAGAGGCATATATCAAGATCCATACGCCCTACTTTTCAGGCCACGTCCTGGCGAAGTTCAGGACCGACCCAATTTATGACTTGGTCCTGGGTAACATCCCCGGCGCGAGAGATCCATGCGATCCTGACCCCAACTTCACGCAACAAGCACAGCAAGCAGATGAGATTAAGAAGCTACGTGTGCACCGACATATGCACAGCGACACCAGAGACAACAAGCCACCCGAAGTAGTCTCCGTTGTCAAGGCTGACACCTTAACAACAAAGAACTTGACATTCGCTGAGCTGAGAAGAGAGGAGATGAAGACGAAGCAATGTGAAGATAGAACTCTGCGTAGTTGCTTTAAGAGGCAAGGAAAGGAAGTCACATCTCAAAGGGGCAACACCTACCTATTGGTCAAAGAGGACGGCTTGCTGTACCGACGATGCCGCCTCTCATCGGGTCAACAGTACAAACTGGTACTTCCAAGACAATTCCGACAATTCCGATACTCTGTGCTCGAGACAGCTAACAATAACCTTAGACCCTGCTCCAAAGACATTCGGAAGACAACAGAAATAATTCACGAATTATACTGGCCGAATATCTACGCCGACATTAAGACATTCGTCAGATCTTGCAATGTTTGCCAGCGGACTGCCCCAAATCATGAAGTTGGTCTTAGGACTGACGCATTCGACAAAAATGTAGGAGCGGCGCTTCTGCAAGAGTGCCTACTACTATTCTTAGGACACTGATCTACTGTGCAGTGCATTAGGCTTAGAGACAACGTTGATGCCTATTTCCTCAATAGAGCGTAAACATCCGCGTGTGTTATTGCCCCACCAGTGCGTTTTTCTTCTAGGTGGAGTAGTGAGGATGTGAAAGTGTGTGTCTTTGCCAAAAACTTTCTAATGTGGAGAGACATGTGAGGAAGTAGCGGTAACTTTGCTTTTTTGAAGAACATTTTGTCGAAGAAGACGGCCAATCGCTATGGTGGGGCTATGTGCCACGAAGAAGAAGAAGGGGAGGTACTAGAAAAATTCCGACGAAGGGAACGGGGTGTTCCTGATTGCCCGGCGGTTGTCGTGAGCAAGAGGAGAGCCTGCGGAATAGACGCCGCTCTTCTACTACCGGTTGCGCGACCGTGGTTCCCCTGCGACGACCTAGAAGGCAACTGCCAGGGAACGACCGCACGGACCAGCGCCCCACGACCTGCCCACGTTCCAGGAACTTCCGCCGGCGCGCCGAAGAAGCTCCAGCCAACCTGCACCCTCGGAACAGCTTGTAGGCGGCCGAATGAAGTGGTGAGGCCTAGCCCACATTTATTCACAGTTGCGTGAGGACGCCAACATGGGCCCAAGAATCGGAGAACACCCGTGGAGTGCGGCCGAGCAGCGCGGAGGCCGAGCAGCGCGGAGCGCGACAAAAGAAAAGAAGAACATGAACAACTAGCAAGGAAAGCTATGTACAGGGTGTGTCCGTAGTCAGAGTTCCTTAAGTAGTCCAAGTGAAAGAGATCTCAGGTCATAGAGTCGTTCTGGTCAGTCCCGAAATAGCATCCGCTGACAGTCCAAGTCGTCATCATGAGGGCTTCCTGTGCACATTATAACCTCCGGTGGCCTGGGTTAAGAGTGGCGTACCGGACGAGCATACATGGATCGGCTGGTCTGATTTAAGGCTGTCGCGGGTGTCCAAAGTAATGTAGGTGATGGGACGGGTCTGGAAAAGCGGGCGTAGTACATGTAGCGTTCCACGGCGTGAATGTGCTCGTCAATTAGCAGCATGCCTGAGCTGTCCAAGTGGAAGTTCAGGGGATAGAGCTGGGTGCAGGATGTATGAGTGTGCTTGACGCGAAATCTGGAGGTGACGCCGAGGAGGTCCACTGTATGCGCGTGGTGGGCATGTCACCAAAAGTAGGCGACGACTCGGGCAGAACCGATGACGGGTCTATCGCAGGCACCATGGGCGCCGGCGTAGTCGCAGCAAACGGTTAAGTTGGCCTTTCGCCCTCGTAGAAGGCGGTCGTCGGGGGCGGCGCTTGTGATGTCGGCGGCGGCGTTTAAGCTTGACGTCGGCTTTGTTGTAACGGCTGGTCACGCGTGACTGTGGCAGCAGCTCGTCGGAGGATGGGCTTTCATTGTCGTCGGTAACGTGTACCATAGTGTGCTTCTCGAGCGTACTATGCGGCGACTGCAGCGGAGCTGGAGTAGACGCGTCCGCCACATCACAGATGGTCGAGATGCGTCGTGAAGCGGCGTCTTCGACTGGTGCCTCCAGCGGCGTCGACGAAAATGATGCAGTGGTTGCCGAAATTGCACTTGGATCGACAGAAGCCGCTTGCAGGAAAGGTGGTAAACGAGGTTACGTCAGGGCCCACCCCGGGGCTTGAGTGCTGCGGGGAAGCAGCGCCGATACACAGGGTGACGCACTGCTAGGGTGTGACGTACAGTCCTTCATTGTCGGTGCTGTTGGGCTGGCATCCCTGGGGCAAAGCGTGGCCGTAGTAGTCGTCGGTTTGTCACAGAGCGGCACCGTCGATGCCAGCATGTTGGTGTGAGGCAGGTTATCCTCCATAGGCGAAGTGGGAGGCTCGGTGGCTGGCGCGGGTGGTTTTAGGTACCGAACATAGCACGTGAGGAGGACTGCCATGAGCTCATCGTACGGTTGGGCTTTAGGCTCCGGCAAGGTGGAGGCCAAACTGGATGGTAGGAGCTCGTACATTAGGGCGTAACGGTCCTCCTTGGCTGTGATCTGGTACAGGTCGAAAAAGCATTCCATCTGTATAAGCCACACCTCGGGGTTCTTGGGGTAAAGCGGTGGGCGGGGTGGCAAGGTCGCTGCACTGAGTGCCGTGGCGGAGGCACGGCTTGGAGTGGCTCGTAGAATGACGTTCAGTGAACCCGGGTGGTGGTAGAACGTCTCTTCGCTCTTGGGTTCGAGAGTAGTCTTCAGGGCGCGAGGGAGGCTGCAAGCCGGTGAGCACGGTCCCCATTCCATCGTGCGGTACGTTGCGCGAGGTAACAGTGGAGGGGGGCGATGCAGCGTCCTTGTGGCGGGAAAGACTGGAGCCGAGGCGCGCCACCACGAAAGCCTGCAGCGTGTCGTAGGGCCACTCACCGTGTATTAGCGGCTCACAGCGTAGTTTGGCCGGAAGCAGGGCGGTGGTGATGCGGTAGCGCTCGGTCTGTGAGTCGATGCCGCGAATGAAGAAGTGCGCTTCCATTTTTACGAACCAGGCTCGGGGGTAGGGTCGCTCGAAGGCCGGGTAGGGCGGCAGAAGGAAGCTAAGTGGGGCTCCATACTGCCGACGTCCGGGTCACCAATCATGTAGGCGGTCGAATGAAGTGGTGAGGCCTAGCCCACATTTATTCACAGTTGCGTGAGGACGACAACATGGGCCCGCGAATCGGAGAGCGCCCGTGGAGTGCGGCCGAGCAGCGCGGAAGCCATGATGTTTTCTGGGACGTGGCTCGTCCTGCGTGTCGAGGCCAAGCGCTGCTAACGATGGCACAGCAGCCCATGGCGATGATAGTGGGCGCCAGCTGTCGATTACGAAGTGCCGCTACAAGCTCATCCAACACGTGAGACTGTTGCAATTGGCCAACTTGACTTCCGTTAAAACGGACTCATGTTTCTATTTAGTTAGCAGCCCTGTTTAGTTTTTTCCCCGTCGCTTTTTACTCCGCGTGTTTGTGCGATTACCCAACCCTATAAAGCGTGCCATCTTCGGTTCTTCTCCATGTTCCGGTGCCCTGTCTCGTTATGCTCCCGTCCGTAACGCTGGGGATCGTTAGAATAGCCTGTATTACATCACATCCTTATATAAGAGAAAGTCGAAAGGGCGTTTCTTCCGCATTTTTTGGTTTACCGCCCAAGGTGGACAAAAAATTTGACTTAAGTGCGTGCTGCCGATGGCGATACCGAGAAAAAACTAGCAGCTACATGTACTGGTATGAGAGAATGAGAATTTTGGCTTGTTGGTGATGATTTTTGTAGACAAAACTCAAAAGTATACACAGGACAGGAAAAGACTTGAGAATAAAGCTCGTTCTCGTCGTCGCTATGAGGACTATCACTCGTCCTCATTCCATTTCTAGACTCCTGGTGTGTCTAGTTATGCGCTTCGTCTACCAGACGTACTCGTTAAGTTTACTATTGAACAGAGATGAGAACTGTAACAAAAACATTCGACTCTCTACGCCACCATATTATCTGGTAAGAATTACTCCACTCCTGCCATTCTAAGGTTGTCTCCTTCTTAAATCGCGAGAGCCTAAAACGCTGAACTACCTGACCAAGCTTACCAATTGTTTCCTAGAGGCACAAAACCTCTCGAACGTTAAGAAGGTTTCATGAAGACGTCTGCGCTACAACCAACACCACGCCGACGCACATAAAACCCGACTGCATTGCCTTTTGTGCTACCGTCCAAGACACCTGGATTTAGATTGTCGTAATTCCCTTTAAGTCCTACAACTGCAAAGATAATCCCGAAGGGTAAAACGCAGGTTGCTGATTTGACCCTGACTTAGGCTCGTAATGTTGCAAAAGCAGTACAAGAAACCCCGTGGGGCCTAACACGAAGGGTCTAGTGATGAGTATCCTCGTGGCTTCGGTTTCCAACACGTATTTTCACCTGTCGCTGTTTTGAGGGACACAGGAAGTAACACGTTTATCATTTTATCGTACGCCGTGATTTGTTGTCGACAACCATTTAACGTGAAAGCGCACCCAGTTACGTCTCCTGGATTGAAGCGTTAAACAACTAACAGAGGCCAACCGACATATATGTACAAACCCCGTACTTTTTGGGTGAGGTTACTGCAGCGTGCATGAACTAGCTAATCGGGGACCTCATGCACGGAAACATTTCATGTGAGATGGAACCTTACATGCCATACCCCGACTGACAGCTCTACTACAACGATGCCCCGAAGCATTCTTGGCCAACACGGCCACAGCGATAAACTCAGCTGCTCTGATTTTTAATGTCGTCATTGTCAAGTGAGGCTACATTTTCACCCATAAAGGTAGATACAATCATCTGCACAGACATCACAAGGCAAGAGTTGGCTCTGAGGCAAAGAAACATCACAAGGCAAGAGTTGGCTCTGAGGCAAAGAACGCCCAAACCGTCGGACTTTTCTAATGTTGGCGATGGATGTTTCCTCCAGAAAGCGCTGAAAAATTCTTTAATTAAATTTAACTACGTATTGTACTGTCATTACAAGCTTGCCATGGGTAGAGCGTTTACACAAGTCGTCGTTTCGAGCAACTGCGGGAGCGTATTATTCGAGTGGGCCATGCCAAGATGATGGCATGACACCGAGGTATACTACGTGAGAATGACAGCGTTTTGCAAGCATTCTACTGGGCTTACCTACGGAGAGCCGCAAAATGTTTCGTGAAATATTCCGGCCCGTGTGAGGGAAAAACACCTGAGGGGAAAGTGGGCGTTTTCCATTTGGTCAGCACGACATTGCTCCGAACTCGTTTGACCGGGTTGCTGCGACGCAATTGGGCAATCTTCCCACAAGACTAAGATAGGAAGCCGATGCCTGCGCATACTTGTCGTCTTCGCTACCCCGTACCCCGACGCCACAGCACTAAAAACGGTTCCCCTACCTATTTCACGGAAATCCTCATCAAAATGCACTCCCGCATCGGGATACCTAAGGATATCTTCACTGATCAAGGGAACAGCTTCACATCGAAACCTATGCCAGAAGTCAGCCGTTTGCTGCCAATAAAGCTTCTCCGTACTAATCCCTATCGTTAAAAGCTACCAACGTAGTGGAAAAGAATATTAGGTCCTTAAAACCACATTGAAAAAGCTGTGAAGCATAAACCCATCTCTTGGGACCGATACCTCGCTCAAATTCTTATAGAAATGGCGCGAAAAGTTATTTAGAAGTGGCGGTTGGGGCACATCGATTGTATGAAAGTGCCTCAAGCCACCCTGGCTAATCTCCTTTACCATACTCAAGGAGCTTTAATAAAACCAAATCTGGTAAAATCCCGACAAGGTGAAATCCGGACAATAAATGAATGCTATAGATAGATTTAACATAGATATCATGAGATCGGCACGTTAATTACGTGGCCGGAAAACTGTTACAAGTGATAGGTTGTATGCGTCGTCGCTGTCTGTATTTTCGTATTTCCGTAAAGTGAACTTTGTACAACTGTTTATTTTGCTCACCTATTTATTAGGGAGCACTGGTGTGGGCGGCTACCACGGTAGAAAATATCGAAAAGTTACATCGACTACATTAAAGAGCCGTTGGTATAGTTACTAACGTTTGCTACCTAGCCCACACTGCCAAGTTCTTTCAGCAATTGAAGATTGTTAGTGTGAAATCTTTATATTCTTTCCGATTGTGAATACGCTACAAAACTGAACTTAACAAAAGATAACACAGTTTGGCTGAATTAGTTACCCTAAGAATAAATGATCCAAGTTACTGCGCTCGCCATCCAGAACATTACAATGTTGATACATGACCAACAGATAATGGCGCATACATGCTGATACATTGCCTACCGTTGATTCATAAAAAGTTATCACGTGAAAGCAACTCATATATCGCTTCCGCCTGATTCAAACGCTTGCAGGAAAATGTCTGAAAGTTTTTTTGCACTTGCGCAAAAAGGTACTTTTTTCACTTCTTTCGATTTGCGATGCAACTGCAATGAATTCGCGCTGTGCCAAGTTGTTTGCCCGGTGCGTACTTTTTTCTTGTGTTTTGTTTTCTGTTTTTTCTTATTTTCTGCTTTCTTTCTTTCTCTTTTTCTGTCTTTCCCTTGGTACACTTCCTTTCTTTCGGTCTTTGAGTTGTTATTCTGGGCAATTTGCTGAGTCACTTATTATGTATATTGCTGATAACGTACAAATTAGGTTGTGCATTTTTCCCTGTATTTCCTCCTCATTTCAGTATTCGGACTGTATAGATTTTTCTTCTGTTCGGGAATCCGAATCTGTATTCCTTGATGCACTGTACTGCAGATGTGCTAATAATATCTCCTGTGTAACATCTCAACTGTTTGCAAAGCAGGGGCTACAGGCCCAGTCAAGCCTCGTTATGGCTTTTGCCCGTACCTCCCAACATCGGCTGACGTTAAATAAAATTGAATTGAATCGAATTGAATTGAAAGTGGTCAATCAGCCAGACCAATTTTTTTCATGCGTGTAAGAAATAGCGACAAAAACAAAAGTGCTTCTACGATGAAAAAAGGTGGCCGTACAGGCTTGTAAAGGAAAACAAGGTCCTCATTCTGCTTCTAAGTGATTTAAACGCACTGTTCATGCCATGGAAGAAACCTTTTGAAGTTACCGGAAATAAAAATTACGTGGATTAATCGTATTGATTGTGAGGTTTAAGGTGCCAACGCTACACAGGCGATGGGGCGCTCCGTAAAGGAGTGCTTTGGATAAGGTTGACCCCTGTGGATCTTTAACGTGCACCTAAATTTCGAACACACGGGCGTTTTCGCTATGTGCCACCGTCAGAAAAGCGACCACGCGTCAGGGTTTCAAACCCGCGTCTTTGGGTTTAGCAACGTGGTCTACGAGAAAAAACTTGGGCAACCAGAGGACGATTGTATAAAGAAATGGAGCCTTCACCACTGTCGCAAGCATCAGTTCCCGCTACAGTTGATGACGCCGCGCCTACCACAGACGGTCTCGATTATGAACCAACGACCGGCAGTCTTCGCACGCTAAAGCTCATCAGACGTAATTTTGCGAGACGTCAAGTGTTAACGCGACCTCTATGCGCAACAAAGACCTCAAGTCCAAGACATTATTCACAACCATGAAACAACAGACTGAATTAGATCAAGCCTTCAACGTGCGAAATATGACAGCGCGCCAATTTGTTTTTAGTACCCCAAACTAAAGACTGCACAGTGACACACCTCCTGAAGACCTCGGATAAGAACCTGGGCTACAAGCCACCATATACATTCGAACCTCGTTATAACAAAGTAGCATTTGGACAGTACTTTACTTCGTTATATCCAATATTCGTCGAAACTGTTGAGGAAAGAGGACGAGGAAGAGCATAGAACTATCCCCATCATTAGGAGTGGAAGAAGAAGTGGAATAAAAAGCGTTCTGAGCGGTGCCATGGCCCGGGGCCCAGTTCATCAACATTTGGTGCCGTGAAACCCGGGAGGAATGGCCCAGTGGACTGCATGACGGCGCAGCGCATCTTCACGGCTTGCAAGGCCTGGGAAACTCCTGGTGGGATACTTCGTGATTCCTTTATCTCGGAGGCCTTGCCCTTGGCGGCGCCGCCATGGCCGGCTGCTCGACGCTCCACACCACCCACACTGAACCCGGAGACGACGCAGAGGACGCGGGTCAACTGCTACGGCTCAGAGACACCCTCCGAGTACAGATTTCCGACCTGGTCAAAGCGGCGGACCGCGCATTGAAGCAGCGCCCTGTGAAACCAGGTACGCTGAAAACCCTCTACGAATCCGCGCAGCAAAAACAGATCACCCTCGTACAGCTCGACAATCAGGTCAGAAACCTATTGGATAATGATGATTACACAAGGAATATGAAGAATCTGATTTATACCTCGGAATGATTTTTCGAATTATTTTCCTGCTTCGAGACACTTTATCAAAAAATGGCTACGTTTGCACAACCCCGCAAGACAGCAGAGGCAAGAGTTCGTGGAGACCCCCTGAAATCGTCACTAAAGGTGGATCTCTCCGAATGACACGCAGCGTTCCACTCGCCTCTCCAGTTACCTTTGAAGAACCCTTTGTACCTGCCAACGAATCGCTTACAGCAGCGACCCTGGAGGCAGCCACTAAGTCTTCGGTATGTGTCGCAAACTCAGCATCTTGTGTCACTCTGCAGCCGCTGGGAAATGAAGAGGAAGACAAACTAGGAAGAGGGCCCGTCGAGTGTGTAAAGGAGCATTCAGTTCTGGCTCCACTGGATTGGAAAGGATCCCTCGTCAACACCGGGTCAAATCGTCACAGTACAGAAAGGCTTAATCACAGAGACAGAAGACAACGTAGCACTGGCCGACTTGAGGTTCAGACGGTAACTGCAGGTGAATCTAAACAACGAAAAGGGCACCCATTCCCTCGAAGGAGTGGGATGCCGGCTGCTGTTTACTTTTACCGAAGGAAACGGCGACAGAATAACCAGGAACCGACCGGGAGGCGACAAGGACGGCGACCGAGACACCAAGTACCCCAGTCAACCCGGTGGTGCAAGGAACATGGACCCAGGATAGCCCACTATTTAGCCGATACCGCCGGACAGAGTTTTGATGGGCTTCCGTTGCCCGCGTTCAACAGAGCAATTACTAGGAAGCGACACCACAGCTCCAAGCATCGTTGGAGAAGGAAGTGACGGACGAGATGAGACCGACCGGACGAAACGATAACAACTAGAATGCTGAACTGGCCCTCATTTAGTTTAGTGGTGTTTCCTCCACAGATTCTCTGATTGTATGCATAAGAACCATTGTCGCGGGGGGAAGTATGTTGAGGAAAGAGGACGAGGAAGAGCATAGAACTATTCCCATCATTAGGAGTGGAAGAAGAAGTGGAATAAAAAGCGTTCTGAGCGGTGCCATGGCCCGGGGCCCAGTTCATGAACAGTAACTAAGCCCAATTCGCCTCAAGCCAATCAATCTGGCTCCGGAAAAAAATACTTGATACAGGCGAAAATCGTTGATACAAAACGCCTTTATTTGAATTTTCGAACCTATTATAAACATGGCAACCCTTATATTTCTCGTTGTGTCATTTTAAGCCTAGTGAACCAGAATATAAAACGCGAAAATGCAACACAAGAAAGTTTATTTCACAAAACAGACCTGCATTCCTATAATTTTTTGAAGAAAGATATTGTTACGAGGAAGGCGCAAGGGATACTGGTGTATTAGCAGGTATTTACACCAAAATCAGTCCCAGTGGAAATAGTCACCAGTTCGGCAAGATGGCCACGATACGAGCGAGACAAATCCTCGTCTTCCTCTTCGTTCCCTGTCAGCGCTAGGCGCATAGCCGGCATGGCGCGGGCACATAGCCCCATGGTCTCTCAGGCGGCAGCCATGAGGTTTCACCACATCATCCTCGGAACACAACCCCCGGGACGAAAAGCACCGTCCCGGTGCTAGGGAGCAGGTAGAGGTGTGGGCGCGTGGTAGGGCTTGAGTCGTGTCACATGGACGATATCTGATTGACGGCAACTTGGCGAGCCCGTTGGCAGTACTGGCGAAATCTCGTAGGTCACATCTGTTACCTGGCGCAAAACACGGTACGGACCGTTGTAGCACCACAGAAGTTTCTGAGACAGCCCAAACGACGACTCGGTGACCACAACAAAACGAGTGTTCCAGGGGAATAGCTACACTCCTGTGGCTGCGATCATACCGATCTTTTGCGACGTTGGGACGCTGAGAGTTTTGCACGAGCCACTTCGCGTGCGAGATGCGCCCGTGTGATTGCTTCGTTGGCGTATTCCGTAGCAACCGGGCAGGAGGGAAGCAATGTGTCCATCGGTATAGTCGGCTCACGTCCGTAAAGAAGATAAAAGGGTGAAAATCCAGTGGTGTCATGCGGGAAGAGTTGTAGGCAAATGTTACATACGGTAACGCATTGTCCCAGTCTCGATGGTCAGCTGACACGTACATCGAAAGCATGTCCGTGAGTGTTCGGTTAAGGCGTTCCGTAAGACCATTTGTTTGAGGATGGTAGGCAGTCGAAATCTTGTGTGGCGGTAGAACAGGAACGAAGAATGTCGCTGACAACTCTGGACAGAAAAGTACCGGACCTCGGTCGGTAAGAAGCTGTCGGAGGGCGCCATGCTGGAGAATGACGTCACGGAGTAGAAAATCTGCAACGTCAGTCGCACAGCTTGTCGGAAGGGCACGGGTAATGGCGAAACGCGTGGTTGGTCCGTTGCAACGCAAACCCTTTGTTTGCCCGAGGTAGATTCAGGAAAGGACCTAGTAAGTCCCGACGCCACCCGATGGAACGTTTAATTGGGACGTCTATCGGGTTTGTAGCAGCCCGGCTGGCGGCACAGGCGGGGTCTTGCGTCCGTGGACAGGAGTCACATGCTGGATGTAGCGGCGCACTGACTTGTACAGGCCAGGCCAGTAAGTAAGCGCCGGCGTGCGCGGTCATAGGTGCGAGTTAAACCAAGGTGACCAGCTGTAGGGAACGTCATGGAGCTGCTGTAGTACCGACAACTGCAATGTGCTCGGAACAGGCAAGGAGCAAGGCGGGACCATCAGAGCGAAAGTTCCGGCGGTACAGCACGCCATCCTGGAGTAGAAGGCGTGAGAGCGACGGGTCGGCATTTGCAGACGCATCTGTTCAATTATGCGTCGCAATGGAAGGGTCGCGGCGTTGCTCATGCCTATGTAGCAGGAAATCAGATAAGCCATGACACACGCGTCGGAATCAACGTGCACGTATCAGAGTGGGTCGACGGGAGCGGGAAGAGACAGTCGGCATCTTGGTGTAGACGGCCAGACTTGTACGCGACGGAGAAGGTGTATTCTTGAAGGCTTAGAAGCCCAGTCGGCCCAGCCGTCCTGTCGGATCCTTCAACGAGGAAGAAAGCCAGCATATGTGCATGGTGGTCCGTTACAACAGAGAAAGGTCGGCCGTAGAGGTAGGCGCGAATTTGGGCAACTGCCCACACCAAGGCGAGCACTCGCGCTCTGTGATCGAGTAATTTTGCTCGGATGTGGACAGGAGACGACCTCGCATATGCAATACGCGCTCGCGACCATGTTGTTTTTGTGCTAGAACGGCACCTATGCCGTGGCCCTGGCGTCTGTCCGGACCTCCGTTCTGCGGATGGGTCAAATGCCCCAATATAGGGGATGCTGTAAGCAGAGAAACCAAGGTTGAGAATGCTTCGCTTGATCGGGGCCCCAAGAAAAAGTCGCGTTTTTTCGGAGAAGCTCGGTGAGGGGACGGGCGTAGTGGCGAAGTCCGCTATAAGCGACGAAAGTATGAGCACAGGCCCGACAAAGCTGCTCACATCTTTGGTTGACTGCGGCTTAGGAAAGTGCTGGACGGCGCGAATTTTCTCAGGATCAGGTCTGACTCCATTGGCGTCAACAAGGTGGCCAGAATGGTTATTTCGCGGTGCGCAAAGCGAACATTTCTTCGAGTTTAACTGAAGACCCGCCCGTCGGAACACGTCAAGTACGTCGGCAAAGTCGGTGAAGGTGAGTGTCGAAATCGGGGGAAAATACGACGACATCATCTAGGTAACAGAGGCATGTGGACCACTTTAAGCCATGTAATAGAGAGTCCAATCATGCGTTAGAATGTGGCGGGCGCATTGCAGAGGCGAACGGCATGACTTTGAATTGATAGAGGCCATCTGGTGGTTACAAAGGCTGTCTTTCTCGGTCAAGGTCGTCATCGCAATCTGCCAGTATCCGGAACGGAGGTCGATGGAGGAGAAGTTTTGGCACCATGGAGGCAATCAAGGGCATCAATCTATAGCGAGGCAGAGGGTACACGTCTTTCTTGGTATCTTGTTTAAGTGGCGGTACTCGACACAAAAACGCCAGCTGCCATCTTTCTTCTTTACTAAGACGACGGGGAGGCCCAAGGACTCGAAGAATGCTCTACTATATCCCTGCGGAGCATGGTGTCCCTCCTCCTGGATTATTTTACGCTCAGTGTGGGGACACGCGGTAAGGCCTTCGGTGAATGGGGCTGGCATCGCCGGTGTCGATGCGATGTTTCACAGCGGTTGCCTTGCCGAGTGGACGGTTGTCAAGGTCAAAAATGTCTCGGTAAGAGTATAGGAGATTGAGGAGCACACCGGCGTGTGCGGGTGGTAGGTCGGTGGAAATCATCGCAGCGTAGTTCGGGTCGGGATTTTGGAGTTACGTGGTTTCATCGTTGGAATGATCAAGGTTGTCATCGACGGTCAGGGCGGCAACGTGGTAGTCTTCGAGAAGGGAAATCGTTGCGAGAGGACATGCCCTCCGGTAGGAGCTGTGCAGAGGGGCCGAAGTTGATGAACGGTAGTTCAACGTGGTGTTCAGTTATAGTGACCAGGGTGTGAGGCAGCGCCACATTCCGCGTGAGGAGCACTCAACAATGGCCGAAACCTCGTATACGCCGTCTGCAACAGGAGGGCTCGGCGTCAATGGGACGTAAGCTGGGCAGTATACGGTAATAACCGGGTGTGGTCTGCGGATACGAACCGGGACTTCTGCTGAATTTCGTCAATCGCGGCGGTCGGAACACGTAGCTCAAGATGGAGTAGGCCTTCGGAACAGTCAATTAGGCAGAGTGGGCGGAAAGGAAATCAAGACGAGTATAAGGTTATATGGGCATTGGTCCAACACTGTGAAGAACAACGAAGTTTGTTGGTCAGCGATGTTGACAACGGGCAGCACATACTCCGGCAACCAAAGGCGTACCTCCGTCAGCGACACGCACAGCACAAGAAGGGGCAGGGGTCAGTACTTTACGAAGACGACGACGAAGGGCAGCACTCATAATATAATTTGCGCACCAGTGTCAATGAGGGCCTTGACGGGGCCACACGTCTACCTGTACTTCCAGTAAGCTATGTTGAGCCGGTTATCGTAAGAAGAGGATTCGGTCAGGGGTCGAAAATGCAGCGTCACCTCCGGGAGCTGCATTCTCAGTTTTCCGAGGAGGTGCGTCCGCCCGGAACCGGTGACTGGAAACGGCGAGGCTGCGGCGAGCGGGACTGGTGGCGCTGCGGAGATGGAGAACGGCTGAATCGGGAAGCGTGGACGGAAGTTTCGGCATACGGCGACGAATCGGGATTCATGAAGCGGCGAGGTCTGGCGTCGACGGGAGAAGAATCAACAGTGGGCTGTAGGCGCGACGAAAACCACCGGGACCGGCAGTAACGGGCCACATGACCGACCCGACGGCAGTTGAAGCAAATGGGCCTATCGTCTGCTGTGCGCCATTCAGCGAGGTTTCTTGTCCGAGAGCGAGGAAAGCCAAAATCAGCCCGCGGTTCGGCGAAGGCGGAGTTGGGGCGGACATTGCGGCAATTCGCGGCGCAGGTGGTAGGAATGCCCATTGTTGCAATTTCTTGGCGCACGACGGCCTGAATAAGGGGCAGCATATGCATGCTGCTATCAGGCGCTTGGTTGGAAAGTGCCGGGGCCATTGCCTCCAGCTCCCGGCGTACGACCTGAGTGATACTTGCAGGTCGGGTAGGACTAACCTCAGCCGCCGAAGCAGGGCGTGGGAGAAGTCCTCACACGACGAAGTCGCGGCAGTGTTGGGGAGGCGAGCGTACTGCGGTGCGATGCGGCGACTTTTTGCCTGCTCGAAGCGACGGCACTCTTTAATTATTGCGTCGACACTCGTGCAGTCCTTGCAGACAAGCAGGTGGAAAGCGTCGTCGGCGATGCCCTTCAACACATTCGCTACTTTGTCGTCTTCAGACATCTGGTTGTCGACCTTTTGACACAGTGCGAGAACGTCCTGAATGTACGCAACATACGATTCAGTAGACGTTTGCGCACGGGAGGCCAACTTGTTTTTGGCAGCAAGGCGGTTAGCTTCGGGCTGGCCGAAAATGGCGCGGAGCTTCTGCTTGAAGTCGTCCCAGCTTGTTACCGTGGCCTCATTGGTGTCGAACCAAGTCTCTGCTGCGCCCCTCAAAGAATAGGAGACGTTCGCCAGCATCAAAGTGTCGTCCCAGCGGTTGTGAGAACTAACTCGCTCATACCGGCGGAGCCAGTCTTCAACGTCGAGGCCATCTGTTCCATTGAACGTACCGGGTTCTCTTGGATGGGACACGATGACGACCGGTGCCGTGCCAACCGGCGCTTGAGTCGATGACATGGTCTGTAGACCGATGTGGCGACCGCTACGCAGCTCCGTGTCGGGTGAATTTGACTGATAGGGATCAGACCGCAACCTCCACCATAAGATGTTACGAGGAAGGCGCAAGGAATACTGGTGTATTAGCAGGTATTTACACCAAAATCAGTCCCAGTGGAAATAGTCACCAGTCCGGCAAGATGGCCACGATACGAGCGAGGACAAATCCTCGTCTTCCTCTTCGTTCCCTGTCAGCGCTAGGCGCATAGCCGGCATGGCGCGGGCACATAGCCCCATGGTCTCTCAGGCGGCAGCCATGAGGTTTCACCACATCATCCTCGGAACAATATGATCTTTGCCTGGTGACTATTCGGAGCACTGAGAGGATGAAGATTCCCACAGTGTCCACGAACAAATGGAGCTTCTCTACTTCTGCAGTTAAGGAGTTTTGGAGTGAGGAGTTCAGGAGTTTAGTTTAGGAGCTAGGACTTAGCAGTTGGAAGTTTCGTAGTTAGGACTTTCTGGAGTTTTTTCAAGTAGCTTCTCAGCGCAATGACCAGATATTTCTTCGTTATGTCCGATATGCGTTAGGTTCTCACAGTTTTATTTCCGTTACAAAAAAAAACTGTGATTGAAATGCAGCGTGACCACCAAAAATTCGTATTTATTCGCTATAGCCGATGATTTGCTACATAAGTGTTCATTATAGCGAGTTTCAACTGTACTAAAGAAGTGGTAGTCTTACATGGGATTAACACAGTAGTAGCGAAAATTCCTCCCGAACAAAGCCATCCTCACAAAACCACTTAACGTTCTAAGGGTCAAAGCTACATTGTTTGCTGGGGTGGACAACAAGAACATGCTTTCATGGCACAAAACGATTTCTTCGTCCGCACCGATTTCACAAGCGTTTGATCTGTCCAAACCCTTCATACCTCACACGGACGCTTGCAGCCTTACCCTACGCGAGGTTTTCTTAAAAGAAGGCAGCCAGGATACCTCACGCGCTATCACTCACGCAAACCGCTACCTGTTGCCGAGAGAGACGCGCTACTCAGCCGTTGAGCGATAGTCCTTGGGTTTATTCGGGGTGTTAACTAACGTCATTTTTGCCTAAAGGGAAAGAATTTTATCGCAGAGTTTGGCCACGAGCACTTGAAATAATTGTATTCAGCCAAACACGTAAACAGCACATCATTTCTCCGCAACCTGATCCGCAAAAAATACAGTGAAATTACTGTGAAATACTTGAAGGCGACGAGAATATTAGAGCTCACTCCACTAATTTAGTGGAGGTTAAACATCGGGTCACCTCCGCCTTGTATATGGTGAATTCTTCATTTGTTTTTCGCACGTGATTTTTTCCTTCACGTACTCTATTTTACCTGAGCAGCAAAGATCTTTAAGCATTTAGTTTCGCCCTTAGAGTTACCAAAAAAAAGTCCAGGAAAAAACACCAAGCCGACGTTAGCGCGCGCCTTGTCAGGAGCGGCCACCGTCAGCCAGGCCTGCGAGTGTGCTTCCGCCCCCTGGGGAGATCGCGAAAAAGACCGAGTGCAGGTGTGCGTGCACCTTGCGATTAACACCCGTGTGTGTTAACCAGTTTAACCTTCGAGAACACTCTGCCCATTGTTTGCGTCGTGATATCTTGGCTGCTCTTTTACTCGGCAGTTTACTGCGTTACCACTTGAAGTAAGGAGCACAGACAACGGGTCGGCGCAATAGACGCCGAGTTGGCGAAGCCGGTTACAGCGGGTTCTAGCGCGTACTGGCGCGGTCCGATTTGGCAGGGATATGAAAGGCTGGCGGCTAAACGATCTCGGCACACTAGTAATGGAGAACATTCAGTGGCAAATTCCAAATTTTGTGTATGGCGCAATACCCGTGTCTCCAACGAAGGGAGAGGGACCACCAGCTCTGCTGTGTCGCCAGCCTTGCAGCACTCATGCCAGCTGCGCCAATGTTTTAGTGCACAGTGTTTTGGTGCCCGGTACAGGGTTTTAATGGCGGCACCGGCGGTGACGTCAATATCCGCGTAACAGAGTGGTTGAGCGACACAGCGAAGGCAGAAACACAACGGGGAAGAGCGTCTGAAGAAAATGTACTGGGAGTGCGGCACCCGCTCCTATGGCGTCTTCTCTGACCCTCTCACCACTCACCCTTGCGCCATGCGCTCCTTGGTTTGCCGCCACCCGAACCACGTCACATTTGCGCGGGCGGGCCAAACACGATTTCGAACAACCTACTCGGCAGCGGCGGCGCTCTACGATATAACGGCAGCGTAGCTCGAGCCACCTTGCGTTCCCTCATGTCGGCATTGCTTCCTGAGACGGAGAAGATATGCGCCATGACCGTGAAGACTGCAGTTTTGTGCTGCGCAGAAAGTTTGCATTAGAGAGTGTACTAATCGTCTGTGCTTTTTAAAACAACGGTTGCTAGCTCTACTAGACAACGGTTCTTTCATTGCATGCGGGACAAAATACTCCCAACGCTGCGGGGGCGGAGGTGGGGTAAGGGGCCGGAGAGAGCGGCGGAGGATTTCACTCACTGAGCACACTGTAGATGGTGCGGCGAATTTACGCCGCGTAAGGCCCCTAAAATTTTAGGGGCCTTAACGCAGCGTTCCGCGAGCGGAAGTGCCTATCTCCGGCAGTGACGTTGCCGGTACGGCTTTCTCGTGTGCTTTAGCGACGGTTGTTTTGGGCCTGTTTTGGCGCATGTTCGCGTCCATTGGGCGCTTCCATCACACGGCTTGATTACCTTATTCTACAGCACCTCCAGGGTAACCCGAATCCGACGGAATTGAGTCAACGCACGGTAAAAATACCTTAAGTATTGGTTTGAAGGGCGGGAAAACAAAACGCACAAACCACATACAGACACCTGGCTGCTAGAGAAACGCTACATTTAGCGGACTCCTTGCCATGAATGGGACTCCGTTGTCTAAATTGGTGAATACCAACTCGGTTGTGTTTTAACAGGTATTACAAAAGATAAAAGTAGCATCTGGTTCTGATAAATAGGGCTTATAAACGTTCCGTCAGCTTCTCGCTATTATCAAACTTACTTAACTAACTAGTGAAATCAGTTATAAAGGGGATAACTACGCTCATATGCGAATTGCTCTGGTGTCTGCGCTTGTGTCGCGCGGTGGTGTAGCCCCCAGCTAGCAGATAAGGATGGCTAGGTTACGCTGTCTTTGGAAGACGCTCCTCTCCACTTTCTTTCTGCCGACTCACGGCCGGGCTACACCGGTGGCGTGAGCCGCCCTAGCCCGGCCATGTCATACGCTGTTGCTGCGTTCGGGACGCCGTCCCCACGAATTCCAGGTAACGGCTGGCAAAATCTCTGGTTTCACTCCTTGTAGAGCCAGGAGTGTGAATTCAATTGACGCCACATGGGTAATTGTTGCGGGTGTCGTTCATCCAGAAACCCCCTTGGTGCTTGGAACTGGGGACGCGCTGGGTAAAAGAGCGGGGACTGTGGTTCATCTGGAGGTGAAACTCGAGGCTTACACCCATTGCTTCAGCCATCGAGCAGCCACCCGAGTGCCCGGTCTCCGCAGCCTGTCCGATGATTCATGCCTGGACCCGACGGGTGGTGGAACAGTCCATTCATCGACTTGCCGCCCCGTGTCACTAACCCCACACCGCGCTCGCTGACATAAGACACTGTCGGACTGCATGCAGAGCTCCGTAGGACTTTTCCATTGTCCCAGCGCGAACATTCGCCAGTTAGGTCTTCTCCAAAGTTAACGCTTCTCTGTTTAGTCTTGTCTCGCTGTTTCCTTTACCAATCTGCCTTTCTTCTCGCCCATCCTCCACAACAATACATTTACCCGCGCACGCACTCGTTAAAGACTCATGACTTCCAACCCACTCTTGGGCCCTTCTATTACAATGGTCACAGGAACGGATCTGTGCAACCCTTCAAATTCCAGCTCATGAAGCATACATTTAAAACATATTGCGCATAACAAACCGGTGGTCGAGAGGACAACATTAAACTGGCCGGGCCGTCTTTAAAAACGTAATGTTGAGGCGGTCGTCATGGTCGAGGAGATCGCGTATCGCCACCGACCATCGCTTTGAAAATGTAATAACTTCTTGGGAAACCACTGTCGTGCATTGTGCGAGCGTCACCGCTACGGAAGTCGGCGGCGAAGTATCCGGAATTTGACCTTTAAAAGTCGTGCTTAGACTTGCCGCTCAACAGCAATTTTGACTTTGCCCGAGGAAAGAAATAATAAAGAGATAAATACATAAAACAAAAACCAAAGTACAAACAACACAATTAGGCGTGAAACAAGAATGAAATTAAAACATTTTTCTTAATTCTGGTACAGTACGAAGGCCCCTAAACAAAATAAAATGATAAGGTAAAAGTAGAGCGCGACACGTAGTCAACTGTGGACGCTACACACTAAATGGCCCTTTCAAAAAATACCTTCAGCACAAGTCGGTGTAAGTAAATGGCAATTATAGTTGTCATCACCATCAGCCTACTTAGGTCCCCTGCAGGTATGCGGCCTCTTCCATTGACCTCCTTCTCTTTCCACCCTGCGCTGTTATAGCCAATCATCTGCGCCCGCATCTCCTAAATTTGCCCCACCAATGAGTTATTCGCGTTTCCTTTGTTCTAGATCCGTCTCCCATTAGGCACTCTGTTGTTGCTCTGGTCATCCACGGGCTGCCATTTTGTCTGACACATGGCCTGTAAAAGCCAATTTTACTTTCTTTATTCCACCTATCATATCGTCTACTCGAGGTTTCACCCTTACCAAGAAAGGTTGTTTTCTCTTCCTAAGTGTGGCGCCAGTCATTATTCGTTCCATGGCGCACTGAGCCTACTTAACTATGCTTTCATGTTGTTTAGTAGGGCGCCAAGTTGCCGATCCAGATGTCACCACAGGCAACATGCTTTAGCTGTATGTTCCAATTTAGAATGATAGAGGTAGCGTAGTTTCAATAATTTCAGTGTTTGCCGAACGCGCTTCAGTCCATCGGTATCTACGCCGAATTTCTCGCTCGTAGTTGGGGTTGACAACCTGTCAGAGATAGCTATGCGATTCTACTTGGTCTAAATCATAATTTCACATGCTGAAGAGGGACTTTTGTGACGTTATGCATCATTACTTCATTTTTTATATTTATCTATAGTCGCACGCCTTTCTTTGTGATTGTAGTTTCTCAAACATTTTGGCTGGTGTTCCGCACGCTCACTTAGCAAGACTATGTGGACTTCCAAGATCAAACGGCTCAAGTATTCCCCGTTTATCCGTAATATTGTTTTCCGTTCCAAGTCTCCTGAATACCGCCTCCACGCGTGCCGTGAATAGGTTTGGTGCAATAGTATCTCCCTTTGGAACGTCCTTTCGGATTTGGAATTTGTAACTTTGCCTCTGAAAAAACATATTGTTCTTGCATCCTTAAAACATGTCGCCTACAAGTTTTATGTGGGTGTACTCTTGTCTCTATTTATTACAGCCATGGGCACGTTACCGAAAAAAAGTAAGTGTTACAGACCTAACCCAAAAAACTAACTCTGTTACAGTTACAGTTACGAATTTTTATAAAGAAACTAGTTACAGTTACTGCAAAAAGTAGCGTCGTTACTTTTTCGTTACTGAAAAGATTCGGCTTATTTATTAGAAACGCACGAAGGCATGCAGGTAGTAAAAATTACATGTAGTAAAGCCTGCACGAGGGGAACTTAAAATGATGCACTCTCATGCCCAAACCAACAATCGTTGTGTACACCTCATTTTTTTTATTACGTAAGTTTTGCGGTCCATCATCAGGAAGTTTATTTTTTGTTGCTGCACTCTCGCTATAAGAAATTCATTTGCAAACATCATTGTGACATAGAATCAGAGAGGCCGAACTTATACTATACCGAGCTGGATGACAGCACAGCCAAAACAATCTTTCAATGTCAATTTATTTTCGCCTACAATGCCATCGCTTGTCACCCCGCGTAGTGAGAGAGTATGGAAAAAAGGGGCTACCCGCCGCGGTGGCTCAGTGGCTAAGGCGTTGCGCAGCTGAGCACGAGGTCGCGGGTTCGATTCCCGGCCGCGGCGGCCGCTTTTCTGATGGAGGCGAAAAGCAAAAATGCCCGTGTGTACGAGATTTCGGCGTACGTTAAAGATCCCCAGGTGGTCAAAATTAATCCGGAGTCCTCAACTACCGCACGCCTCGTCGTCTGCGTTGCGTCGGCGCGTTGAACCCCACAATCAATCAAAAAAGGGGCTGAGGTGGCTGATCGACGGAAGGCCGTTGGAGGAAAGGGGAAACGGACGTGGGAGTACATCGGTTGTCGAGGTGTTTTTGAAAGATACTCAAAAAAGCCGCTTCGTTAACTTTGTATTTCGTTGTTGTGGTCGGAGACGGAGACCAATTTGAGCCGTTGCCGAAGCGATGTTTGTCCGTGGGCCCTCGGAGTCGTTCTCCCGTTCCAACCCCCAGCCACCCCCATCCCCCGGAATGAGACAAGATATTTCCAAACGGAATAGAAACAGAAATGAACGCTTTACTGTTTTCCCCCTTCCCTCCTCCCCCTGTCCTCACAAAGGTGGATTTTGCCTCTCGACCAGGAAACACTGCTCTCACAATCGCAGCCTTCCACAGCAATCATGTCGCCGTTCCCACGAACCCCTCCCTTCATTTGCTTGGAGGCGTAGGCCGAACGAAGCTCGCCCAAGTATTTCTTGCACCCAACATTCAGACGCAGATGTAGCTACTGTTTTTGTTTCGGCTACAGCCCTCGAAACGAAATCGCGAGGCTTTCCAAGAGCATTTCTTCGTGCAGTGGCAGTGTGGTCAGACGTCTGCCGACCAAGATGCTGGCTGGTGTGAGGGCACTCGGGGGCCACCATCATTGGGGTCGTCGTAGTGTGGAGGGGCATGAAATTTATTACTTCCTCGACCTCGTTCGAGTACTTGAGACAGCTCGATGAAGCCTCTAGACCATGGGTCCCAAAAGCGTGGTCCGAAATATGGCCAGGGGTCTCTAAAGTGCACAATGGTGGCAAGCAACTGCGACTTGTGAATCGAACACTCTACAGTGCGCACAGGGTAGAGGAGCGCGAGGCCGCCGAGAGATTCCCAGCGGCGTTTGATGACCCTGCAAACGGGACTGCATGTCGCTGATGAGGAAGCGACGCCCTGACCGGAGTTTTCCAGGCTTCCGCGAAAGTGCAAAGATTTCAGTGGGTTGGGCGGCGTTAGGGGTGTTTGTTTTCCTGTTCGCTTTTGTGTCAAACACTTTTACTGCACCCCGGATGTGGCGAAAATGGTGCAGCCGTGCTTCGGACTATTGGTTTTGGCGCGTCAACATGCATCCACGTGCGCTTAGGGGGTTGTCGCGGCGTTATTTATGGCCTGGGTGAGAGCGATGTCGCGCTGCCGAGGAAAATGCTCCAGCTTAGACATAGAAACTTCGAGCCCCTAGTAGACCGCGTGGGACACCACGCACACGTGTAAGCCTAAACATTTCTAGTCCAGATGTTTTTAACTCATGCGAAGGGCGTGAGCTGGCATAGATGAAGTAGACGAAGGTACTGCGGGAGAAAGGCCGAAAAAGTGAAACGCGCAAACTGTCATCGGTCGTTAATGAGTGTTGCTGTTGGATAATTTTTTTATAGAAATAAAGTAACTGTAACGATATTTCTCGTTGCAGTTACTCCATAAAAAAAAAACAGTGTTACACACACAAGTTCTTCTAACTTAAAAGTAACTAGTTACAGTTACAAGTTACTGAAAAAAGTAACTTCTTACCAGTAGTTACTGCCCAATACGGATTATTTATTTCTTCCAGCACTGCTATGGTTTCTAGTCAACCAAACGCGTTTTCAGAGTATTTAAATGCCACGTAAAGGGGTTTGGTCCAGCATGCGGATGTTCCTATTACTTGGTTGAGGACATGAATGTGGTCTATTTTAGTGTCAATTCCTAACCCCGCCTGCTCTGGGTTTTTAACGTAGGCTGCAACTTATCGGTTTCTAGTACTTTCTTAAACAGCTTGTATACGACCTAGTGCAGGCCTATAGGCATGTCTCTTAACGTCTTTGTTATCTCCCTTTTTTGTGAATGAGAATTTTCTTGGTGTTGTTCCGGGCAACGGCACTTAGAAAGTCCTTAAGCATTTTGCGAATAATGTAGCAAGATTTTCCAATGTACTTTCCAGTGCATTCTTTAGAAGATATAGAGGTATGCCATCTTCACCTGCCGCTTTTCTACTTTTCATGCTCTTGAGAACCCGCTAAGCTTCGTCTTTGCTGATTAGGGGAACTATGCGAGCTAATCACGCACACGCTGTGTTTGGCCCTGGTCTTTCAGGCTTTCTGACGTTTAGGGCAAGCGTTTTTGAGTTCGCTAGTACCCTGTGTGCGACCCTCCGCGTCATCGTCCACGAAGAACTGCAGAAACATTTTCTGACAATACCGCAAGCCAAGCTGGCTTCCAACAGCGACGTCATTCGAATAGAAGGGGAGCATGTACTTGGGAAGGGTACGATAACGGAAGAACCCCGCGATCACCATTGCATGGCCTACGCGTCTGGTATTTGTCGCTCTCATCCACCTTTACCCATTGCCAGGCGGCTTCGAACTGTCCTTTCCTGACGCCTGCGGTGAAACACCCCCCTCAAAGGAAGACCGACCTGCTGAGAACGCCCGATCGTCGTACGCTGTGCTACCGCTTTAGAGAGGCTGGCCACATCTACTGTGGCTGTTGGGGCAACTAAAACGGAATTGAAGGCTCACGCATCAACGCCCCCACATGTTGATAGGCCGAAGCCCGAACAATATCGAGGAATACCTATCCGAGACCATCCGACGCCCGGCGCGCTTCGACTTGTTCTTCGTCGCCCTATCCATTTGGATCACCGAGGCGCCGCAGTAGCGCTGGATTCACGCGTGGAAAATCCCCCAGCTAACTTAAAGAAACATTATTCGGCAGGTTTTGGAGGTGAAGTCGTAGTACAGGTAAAAAACAAAATTCTCCAACGACGCACCGACACACCTGTGGCTAGAACTCAAGCGACGACCACAGCCGTAGGAAGTGACACTGAACTGAATATTCAATAATTAGTGTATCGTTAGCCTCGAAGGTGAAACTTGCGCACAAGCTTGGATGTTCTGCACCTACGCACAGCTGGATGCCATGTCTTCACGGCAAGTAGAACCTGTACGTCGCGTATCACTACATACAGCGGCACGTATGTCACCATCCTTGTAATACTGCCCAACTGCTCCCGCCACGTAATCCTGGACATAAACGCTTTACGTAAAAAGGGTGTTAGATTGGTCTGTAGGAAAAGTCCATTAATTTCTAAGCGCCCGCCACGGTGGCTCAGCGGCTAAGGACGTGCTGCTCAGCACAAGGACTCGGGTTCCATTCCCGGCCGCGGCGGCCGTTTTCCCGAAGGAGGCGAAAGGGAAAAACTCTCGTGTACGAGATATCGGCGCATGTTAAATATCCCCAGGTGGTCGAAATTAATTCGGAGCCCTCTACTACGGCGCGCCTCATCGCCTGCGTTCGGTCGGCGCGTTAAAACCTACAATAAATCATTTGTTTCTGAGCCGATGATCCCTCGAGGCCGACAGTGAACGCCAAAAAAAAAAAAAAACGTATGGCTCTAATGATTGCATAGGACCACGTCACCTTGCCTCCGCGGGCAAGCGTTATGATTGCCGTCTGCACTCAAAGTGTTGCCCCTGACACCGAAGTTAGAGTAGAGAATTGCAACAGACCATTTCAAAACCGCGATGGCTCCTTTGAAAAAATCAATTCGGACGTGAAGCAATAAAAATCGCAAATGTTTGAGATAAGTTTTATGCAGGATTATCATCACCTAAGATATGACGTCTTGTGAATTCCTGCAAACTTTAAGGAGCACCTGACGGAATACCTTTCGCTGTGTTTCAACACCTGTCTGAAGATTGATGCACGTTTTCGCCTATTTGATCTAAATCCTGTGCTACCACTAGAACTGGAAAGTGAAAGCCAGTGTTACGCCACTGCGGCGAATATTTATGGTCGACATACAAGCTACGCCAGACAGCCGTGACGAAGCACGAAATTATCACCAAAGATAACGCCCGGCCTGCGCAAGTCACCATACCGGGTGTCTTCACCCGGGCCCGAAAGAGCAGAACGGAAGTCAACGCATGCTCGATGATGACTTCGCACAATCATCGAAAACCCCTTCGGCTGGCCTAGGCCTCCTCCACAAGAATACTGTTAAAACGGAAGACTGGGCGAGTTGGTACATGTTCATAATAACAGCGCTACAGACACAGACAGAAAGAAGAGGGCACAAACGCGGCGCTGACTAAAACTGTTAGTCAGCGCCGTGTTTGTGCCCTCTTCTTTCTGTCTGTGTCGGTAGCGCTGTTATTATGAAGAATACTGTGCACTGAGGTTCTGTGTGGACTGCCGACAATTGAAAAAAATCACAAAAGAGGACGTATGTGCACCCCAACATAGCCATCTACAAAAGAGCACGACAACAGAAATCGCGTTACCACACGTGGACGGGTCAAAAAAGCAGGCGTCAAAGCAGGCGTCAAAGCAGTGAAACGTCGAAGCAGCAAGCGTGGATAGAGCGGAGTGCAAAACAGCAGGGCAGCAAAAGAGCACGCTGTGAAACCGGAGCCGTGAATGTGGGCGGTTTTCTAGAACACTTTATGTCTTACCGCACTATCAGCGCACGATCTTCTAACCCCAGTTTAGATAACAGAAATAGCTTCAAATTTTCTCCTATTGCACTTTTACTTCCAGATTTGGAGAGGAAAAATTCGCGCAAAGAACCAATTAAAAATTTCCCTAAGGCTTTCTCTTTCAGGAGTCGTGTTCTTTGTGAGATTTAACCATTAACCATCAAAGTTTTGTCTTACCATAAACCGTGGCAGATGAATGGAAATTTATTATGCATGTATATTGAGCCAATTTTTCCACTACCTTAAATATGCGAATTCGGATTAAGCAGCATTTCGGAAGACCGTGTCATTTGGGTATCCTAATTTCCTTTGCAATGACAGCGGTCCTACGGTACATGCTGTAGTACCTACACGGTATCCGTTCGACAAATCGTGGTCACCGATACCAACACTATCCAGTGTACTAGTGGAACTTTGACGCGACGAAATCATCCAGCGCCAACCGGATTGGCACGCTTCGCATAGGTGGACGAAAAACAAACATTGATGGCGAAATATTGGGGCGCAGTGAGCGAACACGATAAAAATGCAAAGCAGTTTTTGGTGTTGCAATGCACCACGAGGTTATAAGTCATGATTTAGCATTCCAAAGCACCATTCCATTGCTCCAGAAGAACCGTTAGTTTCTCTAGCAGCAGTCATCATCTTTGAGACGAATTCAACCAAGCTAAACCAGTTTCGAAGCTATCAGCAGAAGCCTCGAACACATCCGGTACTACCATAGGTTTTAAAATGACATCACTGGATTCCGTAACCAAAATATTTTAACACATTCGCTTTGCACAATAACAAAATGACATAGATTCCGCTCGCAGTTGAATTTGTCAAGGGAATACTTACGCGTCACACAGGGACGCCGCACAGACGCCCAAAATTATCATTACGTACGTGGCTTTCATGTTTAGAGAATATTCCAATGCTATCAAAAAAGCAACCCAATGATTTTGCTCCGCTGAACCCGTTTATATATAGATGCGTCGAGAAAAACTTGAAAAGCTTATAATCAAAATAAAACAGCTTTTTTCATTTCGTTTTTTTTCTAAAAACCATCCATCTTCACCCTTTGAAATAACATCATGAAAAGCACGTCGTGTACACATGTCGTTTGCATGCACATTCATTTTTCGTCTTTTATATAACCATAAAAGTCCTTGGAGCCCAACATAGGGGGAATAGCAGATTTGCGTAATGCACACTGAACAACACCGAAGTACATTCACTGAAGATGCTACAACAATTATGATATATACAAGTTGTTACAAAGATGTTAGAAAAGATTTTCACGAAGTTTCAAAAAGCACACAATATATCTTTCTGTAAAAACTGAACGTCGTGAGCTTGGTCGTCTGCTTGTAGTGCGGGAGCGAACGAATATTAGGTTGAGGTGGCTACATGAGTCTTTTTCCTATGGAACTTCCAACGTGCTCTTACAGCGTAGCCTCATTAGTATATGGGGTGTTTATTTTATGGGGCGTAATCGCCTTAGTCACTCACAACTTTTTGTGGGAACCTTCCTTATTAAAATGTAGAAAACTTAGTCGCGTACCTTTCGACTAATTCGAATTAGGTAGATTTTTACGTGGGCAGGGACACAAAAAAAGGGAGGGGTAATGAGGACACGGAGACTCTACGCGTATGACTATTGAAGATATTTTCTGGCCATGTGGTCAGTTTTTTTGCTGTTTTTGTCTTTTCTTCTACAAACGTGGTTTGCTGTTACTGTTCGCTGCAAGTTCACTTTTAGGTTAGCACGACTAAACGCGCCGAATATTTTCATTAAAAATTTGTTGTGTCCCTCGCTGGCCGCTTGTGTCTAGTAGTCCTCAACAATTTTAAAGACGATAGTCTTTCTTGGACTACTTAAACCCAGACTTTTTGGTGTGTCTGTATTTCTGTCCGTCTATCTGTCTGTCTGTAGCTCGATTCAGCCAGCCGGCCAAAATAAAATTGATATTGCGCAGTAGTCTTATATACTCACACCCAAATGTAACCGTCTAATCCCGGTTTATATGTTCATACTTGTCAACTTTGTTGAGCAAGAACAAGACATTACGGAAATATAACATGGGAAATTAGTACACAAGAGATATTTACAGTGTTTTTTTTATTAAAAAAATTATGGATGCTTGGTTTTTGTGATTACAAATGATATTCTTCATCTACTGCAGAAAACCGCCGCCTCCTGGCGGAATTAGAAAAATCACGCGGCAACAGCAACGAAAGGTTCTACTAGCTAGGTACCACGTTCTGCTTGGAACGCACATGGAGCACGGCAACGCGGTAACCTTGTAGTCGGCCGCCTCCGTTCACGCGCGTCTCCGCCGTACTGCAGCGCTGGCATCGAGGAACCCCGCCTGTAGCAGTGAAATGCGGTAAATTCAAATCGCCTTGCTCAAATCTTTAGTGTGTTTACCTTGGGATGAGCGCGACGGTACAGGAACAGCATGAGAGGTGAGCGGGAAAGTAAGTAAGGAAGGGGGAGGGGGCATTTCCTTGGCAAATGTCTACAAGGGCTGTTTTCTTTTGACGACATTTGCAACGAAAGGAGCAGATACGCGGCCAATTTTTTTTTCATCATTCGCGATCAAAGATCAATTTACAGTGTTCTTTCCCAATCGCGCCAACTTATACAAAACTCGTCGAAGTTACTACGGAAGTGTTCATACAGTAATTGTGCAGTTTTATTTTCTACATCCACTAGCATACATATAGATTATATATGGTAACAGCTAAAATAACTTTGAATGACAAAAACACTACCGCGAAAGCGTTGGCAGAAGTTCATTTTCACAGGGCCAAAAGTAACGGGACAAAGAGGGGAGGAAAACACAGGACAACGGTAGAACCAAATTTGTATTGAAGTGAGAGAGAAAAAAAAACATCTTTAATGGGCCAGTTAGGTCAGCCAGGCTGGACGCCCGACTTGCTAATACCAAAGGGGGGTGAAGGTGGAATGAAAACATATAAAAACTCTCACTTACGCATGAATGCTGAAACACGACACAAATATAAAGCCAGCAAAGGTACGAAAACAACATTAAAAATAAGAATATTGTACTTATTAAAAGCATTTGCACCGGCGCGCGTGATCATGCACCTCTCCCCTCAAGATACACCAGTCATTCGTCTAGAACCGACAAAGGCCGGTCGCTAACACACGAGTCAGATATTTTCCGAATTTTATACGCTTCCACTACTTCCCTCGGATTTTTTCTTACCATGCCGGAACAGTACTGTCACATAACATAGGAACGGCGTACAACATCCATCTTTGCAATTGGTCGAAACATGGCCTGAAGGGACTCCCTGAATGGAACTATCATGCTCCAGCAAGCGAACATGAAAGCAGCGGCCCATCTAGACAAAACAATAGCGACCAATGTTGAAGGTAATGCAATACACTACTATAGATTTATAAGACACAAACTGTTTTTTTTTGTTAAATACCGCAGCTGTGTGCTCGGCCATATGTGCTAATACTCTTATTGATGGCGGGGGAGATGCGGTTTAATCTTTTTTTTGCCGAAAACATACATTGATATTATATCTGCTCCCTACTGTCGTCAAACGGTGTGATAAGGTGTGCAGATACCATGTTACAACATTCTTTCGCCACGTCTCAAGTAGGAAATCAATTTTGAGTAGGGAAATTCAACAACATGCGAAAGGCTGACCCAATGACTCCGCCAACGTAGCCAGCATTACTTAGTCTCTCTAACTGTGCAGCGAAGCAAGACTTTAATGGGGAAAAAGAACACTTGGTTGGAGCTACCATGCATTCCATTGAAGTTTCTTGCCAAATCCACGACGCTCTCTCATCATCTCGCGTCGGAGAACAAACAGGTGGTGTCCTGACGTGTCTGTGTTAGTGGCAGTAGTGCGGTGTCCAAGTGGCAATATGACGCGGTTTTTTACCAAGTAGTATTAAGAAAGGAACCCTCCTCTCACCGAGAACCCGTTAAGGGCGATACCCGAAACCCAGGTTTGCAGTTCTGTGTGGTTCGGTAGAAAATAAACACCCCATATACCAATGACGCTATGCTGTAAGGGCACGTTGGAAGTTCCATAGGAAAAAGACTCATGTAGCCACCTTAACCTAATATTCGTTCGCTCCCGCGCTACAAGCAGACGACCAAGCTCACGACGTTCAGTTCCTACCAGTTGCGGCCATTGACTCAAATTGTCATGACATGAACTCAGCGCTTTTGTGGCAGCCGTGTGCACCCGCAATGCCATGCATTACCGACCACGATTTTCTATTGTCCGTGCAAGGAAAATCAACCTTCCCGTTGGGTTTTCGTGCTGAGTATGACTACTCATGGCATATAATTTTTCTCTTGTGATCGTGAATTTTATTCTAAAGAATTCAAAGAATAGGCTATACTTTGACAGCGAAAACATTAGGTATTTTAATTGCCTGCCATGTTTCCCGTTTGACAAAAGTATTACTGAAAGTTAGCATTGAAACGTAGCTAATCAGCCACTTACATATCAACACTTAAATATCACAACAAATAAATATCAACAATAGAGGTTTTGCGGTGATGGAGTCAGAAAACGGAGTCTGTCGCGTTTGCAGAGCGACTTTCTTTTCACTTCGCATTGTAGAGCACTGTCATAGACATGCAAAATAAATAAGAAATCTATCAACTCATTTTGAATCACCTTATATTGCACTTAAATATCAAAACACCTAAATATCAACAATAGATGTTTTGCGGTGATGCAGTCAGCACGTGGTTTCTGTCACGTTTACAGTCCGACTTTCTCTTCACTTCGCATTGTAGAGCACTTAAAAGGATTTTGTCGTAGACGTGCAAAAGAATTAAGAAATGTGTCAACTTCTGTTGCATTACCTTATATTGCATTTTCAAACCTTCGGACGGTTCGTCGCTATTGTTACCGATCGGCATTGCTAGAGAATGCAGTAGAATACATAAAAATGCTCCTCGCTGGACAAGCACAGGAGATAAAGTGTTCTTGTGTTCACTGTAACTGTACATCAAAACGTGTTCCAGCACAGATATTTTAGCCTTATGTGTGGCTTAAAGCAACCGGGGCAGCCTGAAAAAATTGTCCAATGCCAGACACAATCAGCAGTCAAGAAAGCACTTTCTGACGTGTCCTACAGTAACCGAAAGAGACTCTCAATATTGACAATGCATCTTAGCAATCAGCTGCCGGGCCAACGCTAGGTAGAAAGGTCTAAGCAATCATCCCTAGGTGCCGTACAAACGTTGCAATCAGCTGACTAGGATCACAAAGTTTTATGTTGTCTAATCGCAAAGAGCATACTTGTAATGTCACACAAGAGACATAGAAAAACAATTTGCAGCTGTGGCATTCGTACGCAGCGCTCGCGTTTCGCAATTCCTCAGAATTACACTTGGTTAGACAAAGTGGGAAAGCATGTTGTTTCTTGCCGGCTAAAGCAAAGACCAAAAGAATGCGACATAAACCTTGAAACCACTTAACTTCACATGTGCAGGGGGAGGGCTGCGTTGCAAGCGCAGTTGTAGTTGTATGGGGCCATCCAATCAGTGAGTGTGCTGCACTGGCAGCGTCAATATCTTCTTATAGTTGCTTCTATGGCAACCTGTCCATTCAAGCAATTTGGTGTAACTGAAAGGAAACAATTGCGCTCAGAGCTGTCACTAGCACCAAGCCGGAATGTAGGGTTGCATTACTGCTGTGCCACTACCTAGTTATCGAAAATTGTGATCGGCGATATCAAGACACAGTTGCTCTTTCTACAATCTCTACATCTGGTCCCGGCACCTGTTAGTTTAGAGGCCAGCATACGTTGCGAAGAATCAAGCAGAAGTTACAACAAAACAACCGCGCCTAGAGTTGCGGTCGATTCATAGCCGGACGGCGAAGCGAGTTTGCTCCCTAGGCTGAGCAGTGCCTAGAGAACGACCGTCCTGTCAGCCTTTTCTGGTTTGTGCCGTTCATTATTTCCGGGCTCAATCTGTTGTTTTAGTACGCAACGGTTAGGTTGTTCATTCAATATATCTTTTCATGCTTGAAGTTATTATTCATCGCTCGAAGTAGGTGTTTCATAGGCGAAGCTTCTTGCTTCGATTCGGGCAAAAGCCCACTCAATGCTCTCTTCCTTGAGCCTGATTAGGTCTAGGATTGAAAGACGTCGTCGCGAAACGAGGAAACGAAACCCTGTAAGCATCCTCTCGAACATTCTCTGAGGCTGAGGCGGCGCAACTATTCTGGCGACATGTACAGAAACAGACCGCGCTACCAGGTGAGATTGTGACCAGACACCCGTTGTGGAAGCCAAGGCACATTTTAATTGTTCGTCCCTTGTGGTCGGCGTCATCGCTCTTTTTGCTTAAGCAATCGCTAACATCACAGCAAAGCACTCCTCAATGCTTTTGAAAACTCTTGCCACATCATGCACGGGCTCCTGCTCAAGGACATATATAAGGATAGGTCGCAGCAGAGGAGTAGGGGTGCGCGGTTGCTGCACCAGGAGAAGGCCGGCAGCATGAAGGTCGTGGTAGCGCACAGACAGCGGCGGGGTGGCGATGTGGTCGACCGCAACGGGCCGGGGTTTAAGGCTAAAAGATGCATGAGCAGAAAGTGCAAATTTGGATCATTAAAAAGAATCATTTGTCCAGATAACTCACATCATCATCATCGTAATAATAAAATTATCAATCAATCAATCGATCAATCAATGTTTTTATTGTGTGCCGAGGAACAGCCCGGGGGCCCTTGTGCTGGCGCACGAGAAAAAAAACAACCAGAAATAAAAGAAACAGGCGACGCAAAATGTGCACATTTCACACACAAAATGAAAATATCATTTCTAAGCTGAACAAAAATTACACCCT
>CM023453.1:132688088-132807609 GCA_013339765.2 Haemaphysalis longicornis
AAATTTTGTGTTCCTTCTTAATGATCGATAAGTATACTGTGTTTTGCAATTTTCAATTATCCGTTTTGACAATATCGAAAACCGGTTGTACGGACGTGCCATGTGTCCGGAAATCTTAGACCTTTTTGGTCGATCAAATATCTGTGGGGAAATGAATTATTTCTTTTAACAGAAACCCATCGCTCCCACTAAAAAGCTCTTGCTTTAAAAAAGAAAAGCGGTCACCTAAAAGTAACCGCATCACAGTACTAACTATGCACTTTACTAACGCGTGACCTGAAAGTATGTCTGCCTATATTTTACAGTGAAGGGCTGAGCGATAAGTGAGCAGACGAAAAAAGTGTTGCGTATCTAGTTCAACAATACCAGCATAGAAACAGTATATATAGCGCACAATTTGTGCTGCTCGTAGTTCTTTTCCTTGATGTAAATTTGGAAACGTTTATATGGTAGCTGCGCTTCCAGTAGTAGCATACGTGCGTTTCGCTCTAGCGTTGCACTGTCGGATTTCATGATCAAGTTATTTGTCGAGTTCGAACGTATGAACCAGCATACAGGCTTTGTTCATTTACGATCGCAGGAGGCGATTGCACTGTCTAAGAAACGCATACTAAGCATCTAAAGTGCAGCACCTGTCTGGTAATTAAATCATTTAAACAGTAACTTTGTTGCAAGGAAGATATGCATGCGGCGCACCTGGTAATATTATGTGCTATTGATTAAAATCTTTCCTAACGGTTGATTGCAGAGTGATTTAATATATCAGACAACCGTAATGTGTACAGCAATAGTGCTTTCTTAGCGTCATAGTTGCCGATATGCTTCTTTTTTATTCTACTTTTCTTTCTGCCGACAAAAGAGCACGAGAGATGATTTTTGGTGTCCACGCACAGCGGTGAAATTTCTTCACTTCACACCTAGCGCAGTGCAAACGAAACTCCGCTCCAGCCATCAATGTTTTTTAACTTTTGTAAAATAAAACGGGTTTGAAAGTGGCCAAAATCATTTTGAACCCCGGTCTGTTATTTAGTAAAGTAACGCCATAGTGATTATCCAGGGAATCTGACGTGGTGAGAAAATATTTTTGTCTTGTTCCTAAAATAGGTCGTTGTCGAAACGCATTTTCAAATTTAAGGCTTTGAGTCGAGTGGAACCGGAAAACAAATTAACAAGACATACTTTTTTATCCTCCTCACAATATGACAGGTTCAGCACGAACGCATAAGCACTGTTGAATCACAGATCTAGGACAACTATCTCGGCTCTGAATAGGTTCACACGAATTCACGGCCACCCTTTTTGTATTTTTGTTGGTACAATAATAAAGTACCCCTACAAATACGTAAAACTTATACCTTCCCCATTGCCATCTCCCTAACTGTTATCCCTAATTTCCGAGACTCCGAAATTTACCGATTAAAAATTTTTGGTAAGAGCATACCACACCTAATTCAACTGTTGACGTATTGAACAATCTTTATTTTTAGAATATTGCAAAGAGGCGTTTTAAGTGCAGCACTGCCCCAAAGTAACTGGTCACTGCGGCCATGCAGCATAGGGAGCTTTAGCTAGTCTTTTGTAGTAGCAAGTTAACATGTCTTTATTGTGGTGACAAGAATATAAGATGTCCCAATAGCTCATGTGGAGAAAAATGGCATCTGAGTTTTTAGCTCGGTCCACAGATGTAGGCAATTGCAGGAATGCGGTTTCTTTTTTGTGTAAACCTGCGCTGTAGTGTTTTTACTGTGAACCGCTCCTTTTTATTGGTGCATAAGTAGCCCGAAACATGTGATTGCTAGAATGAACTTCTTTAGAATGTTCACGTCCAGTTTACATTGCTTTGTTCCAAGAATCTCCTTAGTACCAATTGCCCCACTGTTTATTTTTGTATGGCAATACATTTTTATAGGATTCCTGGACGTAGATAAACACTGGCACCACGAGTAGGTTGCGGTATTTTCCTATTTGTGCACTTTAAAATTTGTAGTACACTATATTTCCAAGTACACATGCTATAAAAAGTTTGAATATAACCTGTAAGAAGACAGTGCCTGAGTTGTGGCTACTCATATAGCTTGTATGTGCAAACAACCAAGAAAACTAAACTTAGTGCCTGGGCCGTGCTACAGAACTTAAAACAGTCCCTGGCGCAACGCGCTGGCCACCAAAATTTTGTGTGGACTATTTGGAGCACAGTGAAAAGAAAATTCAATGCCGTTTATATTACCTATATTTTTGCCACAGTTACAGGCGGCCAATTGCCATAATTGGAACAAATTGATTATATTTCGGATGCGCAAACGCCAGTGAAATCTGTGACTTGGCAAATCACAGGCACGCTTGTCCGCAAAATTTATGTTGTAGACAAGGCCGCCAATAGTTGTTAAACTTATCCGCTATTCTTTACCTGATGGGACATCACCACAAGCTGAGACTTCTACGTGAGTCACGCAGTATTCACTGCAGATTACTTCCACATTTTTTGTACGATGTTAGCTCGTGGACATGCCATGAAAGTAAACTTTCGTTATCTTTCTATCTCTGTATTGAGTTGTTGTAAAAACGTGTACACTTTGTCGAGGCTGTTTGTTTGTCTGTTTATTTATTTGTTTATTTATTTATTCATTTATTCATTTTCATAGTATTTATTACTATTCTACTGCATTGTTGGGTGCCAGGCTTTAGAAAGGAGTGGGTATGTAATTATATAAGGAAGGGGAAAAGCACAAGAAAAATTCCGATGAAAGGCCCAAAATGGAACTGGAGAAGCTAAGCAATGGAACCAGACTAGAACAACCACGAGGCCGGTGTAAAGACCCCAAAACTATTCCATTCTCTTGCTGAAATGTTATTCTAGACCAAACGGATCTGGAGCTTTTATATACGCTCCTTATTGGTATGATTTGTATGCTTTCAGGAACCAGAATGCACGCAAACCCTGCGTGCGCATTGCGGTCCTTGCGGTATGCCGTGTAATCGGCTAGAAAAACATCACCATTTGTGATATGTTCATTTAGCCAAGATTGAGTAGCAAAAAAAAACATCATGTTACGAAATTTGAAGTAGGCCAGTCAACGTATTTGCTTTATTCTTCATGCTACACAATCTAAAAAAATTAGCCCCCTTCCACGCTGTGAAGAAGCACGACGCCGGCCATGGAGTGCACGAATTGAAGCACATTTGTTCATATTTTGCAATTGAGCATGCTTTCTAGCCAATAGCTGAATGAAGCTTGGAAGAAGGCGGGCGTCAGTTTAGGGGACAAAGAAGGAGCTGTATGTTTTACTCTCGCGTCGTATGCATCTTACTCGGTATAACACACCATTTCGATCCGCTCGACCAGTAAAAGGACACCGGACAAGTCGCCTGGGCCGTTTGACGTCCACGTGGAGACATTCCGCTAGCACAATAGACATGTCATCAGTAAGGGCACAAAAACCTATACCTTCGCGTGCACCGCACCCCTCCCAACCCGTGAACGCGGGCAGCCAATTATGGGCATGACCTTAGAAATGAAAGAAACCATTTAAAATTTTGTGCCAATCCCTTTAAGCTAAACAAGTAATACTGCCCTACGTCGTCCTTCAAAGAGGGCAAGTGGCCGTTCATCCGGGAGGGATTCGCAGCTACTTGACAAGGTAGAACTACAAGACGCAACGGTGGTAGCAGCGGCTTTCTATTGCTTTCCCACCTAGCGGCGCTTTTGTTCGTGTCCACGCTTGTTTACTTCTCGCTCTTCCTTCAAGCGAACGACAAGCGTTTGTCCTATAGCAAGTTAAATGTGGGAGGTCTCGAGCTTTATTCTAGTGAACGAATATGTGACTGTCCGTTTCCCTCCACCGTCATTGGCATTTTACTGTCTGTGTAACACACCAACCCAGACCGCAACTGCTCGATTACGGAGGACAGCTGACAGGACGCATTGAGCCATGAGACGTGCCCGTATATATCTCGAACCAGCACAACGGCCACTTTCGGTAGCGGCATGGTGCCCAACTTTGCATACAATCTCCAGTTATCCTCTCCCCCCGCTACCCATGCACGCATAAACAGGCAGCCGGTGAAGGGCGCATACTTATGCGTGAACAATCAGCAACGAAAATGTCGCTCAGAAAACCTCTAAAGTTGAATAAATTTGGGCACACGCCGGGATTCCACCCGGGAAAGTGGCTCTTGTTTCACACATACTCCGCGAAGTGGAATTTGAGGCGGCCAGAGTGTTGGCGGATTTCGGTCATTTTAAATGCAGAGCATTTCTTAGCCTCGCCTCTTCCTGCGTCGGACGGCGTCCACAGCTCCGCGTCCGCAGCAGGTGCGCCTCTCGTCCTTCCCTCCTCTCTCTCAACAGCAGCTGGCGCGCGCATGCGTCGTAGTCAGCCCGTTGCTCCGTCCGGTCTCGGCGTAACAGGTGCGTGATAGCAGCGCGGTGGGGCGTGGAAGGGCGCGCGCTGCTTGCGCATGCGCGCTCCCCCCCGTACTGCTCTCCCTCTTCTGCGCGTGCTGCAAATATAAAGCGGCTAGCGGTCGCTCGTGCTTCAGTCGCTGCGTTGCTCCTTGCTTACTTGATTAACGGTCGCTCCCACGTTTACTCGTGTTTGCTACTCCAGCATCACGGAAGAAGCGATGGAAGCAACACTGCCTTCAACCAGTACTGAGGCCCCAATGCTCTGCATTTACTCGTGTTCCCCTCGCGGGAAAGCGCGGGAATTTTTTTTACGCCCATTCGCGCTTCGTATGTTCCGCGTAGTCATCTGATAATGGTGCAATCACCGTTGTCAGCCGATTCTCGAACTTGTGAAAGAGGCAACGGTGGTGGCGAGGGGAATAGCAGTTGTGATAGCGCGTCGGCAGTGGCCAGGAGGAGTCCCGGAGTGGCGGAGAGAAAATCGGCGTCGCCGCATTGAAAACTGGGGGGGGGCAGAGGGGGGGGGGGGGGGGTTAAAATGCAATTGCATCGTTCAAGCTCAAATCAAGAATATTTTGGTGGGCGTGAAAGCTCACGCATAAATGTTAAATATTCGCGAGTTGTAGAACATTTGTAGGCAACAAGTTTCATTCGTGTGGTCCTTGAAAAAAAAACTGTGAAAGACAGTCCTACACGTTTATTCGATAACTTTTTTGGTGGGTGGGTAAATCATGTCTGCCAACTTATAGGCGGTATGGTGCATGCACAGGTGTGGATTCCAAATTTCAGGTGTTAGGGCAAATAGTGTTTTCATCTTTTACGGTAACACTTAGCTGCGAGTTTTTATATTTGACGTTTGCGGAAGGCCTCTAAGCGAGACGTGTCTACTGTAAGAATTAGGTACTAATATTGCAGCCTTTTTTGCACCAGGGGGGTGAAGCGCGCTCCGAGACCGTACGAATCATGGGCGCTGACATGATACAATTCCGATGGTTGCCAGATCAATTGTAGTCAGCCTTCTAAAGAGTTGTTCCGTAATTATTTTACTCAAACAAAGAACTGAAGCAAAATAGTTACAAATAATTGCCTCAATAATTAAAACTAGCTCTATAAAAAACTTTTAGTGTAATTAAGCTCTAATTAGCGAACAAAGAGTAAGTGCGCAGTTCAGTTTTGGTTTTGATTTTCTTTAAGTGTGCTAGGAAGTGGCGAGGCCCTTGCGCCTGGCTTGCGCAGCGTGTGTGTGGTGTGTGTGTGTGTGTGTGTGGTGTGTGCGTGTGCGTGTGCGTGTGCGTGTGTGCGTTGTGCGTGCGTGCGTGCGTGCGTGCGTGCGTGTGTGTGTGTGTGCGTGTGTGTGTGTGTGTGTGTGTGTGTGTGTGTGTGTGTGGTGTGTGTGGTGTGTGTGTGTGTGTGTGTGTGTGTGGTGTGTGTGTGTGGTGTTGTGAGAGAGTGACGAGAGTGAGAGTGTGTGTGAGTGTGCGTGCGCAGTCTCCCGCTCACATCTGCGTGCGTACAAAATGTGCAACTGGTACAACTCGGATGCACGCGCTGAGCAAGTGCCTCCCCGGCGCTTGTGAGACTGTCATGCGTTTCTTCACGTTGAGCACACTATCTATTACCCCTGAACTGACGCCGGGACAAAGATTCCGACTGACCTTGACTACCACAAGTTCACTATAGGCTACGGAGTGGCAGCCAGCCGTCGTTCCCGTTGGAAGAGAAATAAAAGTTGCTGCCCATTTAATACTGCCACATCAGTCCCGTAAGCTTTCTTTTTGAAGTGGTGGAAAGCAGCTAGAACTTGACGAACACAGACACAAAGGCAAAACGGGACACGCCGCTGACTGTATTTCGCATACTCCCTTGGCAGGCATTCTCTACTCCGTTGGCCTGCGATCGACCGCTCTCTTTCGTTCCTGTGCTTCAAAGGGCCGCGACTCACCGGCAATATCAGCGTTGGCCCATGCGATAACGTTTTTTTTTTTGGTGTCCATAAAGGTTTTACATTCAGCTTTACCCACAGGAGATAAGGCTTTACCCACAGGAGATAAACTACACAATGCTGTCGACGGCGCCTAACAAAATCCGCCTGGCCAGCGTCCGCCATGTTACAATTAATCCCGGCATGCTTCGCTAGCCGGACGTGGAAACGCCACAGTAGCACGTTGCCAGATTACAACCAATCGCTTTCGCCGTTTTTAGTAAGCAAAAGCTCAGCTGGCAACACTTCAATCGTTGTATCATGTCTGCCACTGTGTGTCGTACGGTTCCAATGCATTGGCTCAGCGGCGCGCTTTCCCTCTAGAGTCAGTATGTTATCTTTATGTTTTGCACGTCCTCCGGCTTCAAGCTAGTTTTTTTTGGGTGCAGTTCCAGTGTGACCAAGGCATTTTTCAGTAAAGGTGTGATGTAGGTGTTAGAATGTAATAGGTCTATATCATACGTTTTCTACAGCTCTTCATAAAGAGCTAAGCTTCTCAATTGCTTTTTTTCTGAATGTATGTAATATGGTGTTTGATATTTACGTTAGAGATTTAGGTATATATAACATCTTTATTTAGAGACCAGATGATTGTTCACGCTATACGCGTATGGGAACGAATTGTTTTTGTGCGTGATTGTCAGTGATACGCTTTTTTAATATTGAAAATTGTGTGCCATATGGTTCTCCAATATTGTATTTTACGTAGTGCGGAATTAATAGGGCCTGATCCGAATTGTTACACATTTCATATTAGACATTGCAGTCGTTTGTATATAGCAATCTATTGATGGGCATATTGTTAGCAATATGAGTAGTAAAAGCGAAAATGAAGAGGGGTTTGTGAACGCAGCCTTCATCGTTCGAAAAGCTCTGCTAGATGTCTGGACACACGGCGCGTGCGTGCAACCGCCGGGTTTCTAAAGGATCGGACAATATACTTGAAAATAGCAAACACGACATACCGGTTTACATGTACATTGATGTACAAAAAAATAAATAAATAAATTTAGCTATAGTTCATACCATAAGCTAGCTGCAGCACTGTGGAGGCTACATTGTTGTCCCACTCAGGGCGCCTGACTCACGCGAAGGAAGAGACAAAAGGCGCCGGGGCCTTGCGGGGCCACTTGCCGAGAGGGGAGAAGGGAACGTCTTTTCAGGACTCCTTCACGGCGAGTTAGGCGCCCTCAGTGGGCGCAATTTAATAACAATGTAGCCTCCACAGTGCTGCAGCTAGCTTGTGGTATGAACTATAGTTCATTGATGCGTGTAGATAGTGTGCCAGGCAATCGCCGCATGAGTTCATTCATAGTTTGCGATTTGGGTCTATGAAGGTCCAACGACCCAGTGGACGCAGATTCAGCAAAGGTTGGACGCACCTTTAGCGATGTTTTTGACGCAATTCTGACGACTTTTCGATCTGAGGAGGTTCTCGCCCTCACTCAACTTTCCTTAGGGAGCGATGACAGAGTCTTTTTGAAAAGTGTCCAATCCACCGACACCCAATAAAAAAAGGAAACTTTGTTACGCGACCTAAATGCAACGCTGTCACAGCTATTATATGATATGTTTCATCTGTGGGCGAGGCCACGTTAACAGCAACAAGTAAATAAAACATAAATTATAAACACACGATATTTAAAAATCAAATAAGGGTAATATGCTAATAAAATATTTCCGTTGGACAGTTCGAGCTAGCAGGTGAGAAATAACAAGGAGACCGTCATGTTGGCTATATTACACTGTGCCAAAGGCACACTCCCTTTGGGAAAATTAGCTTGGCTTGTATTCAGCTGAGCCACCAGTGTATCTAGATCCATTTTCATACAAAATACGATTTGCGTAAACGTTCCCGGGGCAATATCTGACATTTTATGATGGTACCGCTTTTCTAGGGGAAGGTTGCCAGTTTTTTTCAGTCAGTAATTGGCATAGTTCAGGTTTTCCAATTTCCTCACTTCGAAGGAAAACTGCAATGTCCTTTTAAAGTTTAAAAAGATTACTTGTACTTGACCTTTTTATTTATTAGTCTACCTAAACCATAAAAATGTCTCCAATCACTGCGTGATAGTTGGTAGGCCCTGCCTGAAACCATCTTGCCGAGAGTCTGTAATGCTGTTCTGGTCAGTGAACTGAAAATTGGTTTGAATATGACGTGTTCAAGTCCTTTTACATATGCAATAAGCAAAGAAATGTGTCGGTATGACGTTGGCATGAAGCAATTTTTTGTTGGTTTTGTACACGCGTTATGGCAGCGGTCTTTCATTCAGCAGGAAGTTCGTTCGGTAGAGAGGGATTCATAAAATAAAGGCCATACACATTTGTCGTACGATTCTGCGTAGCACACAAGGAACGCGTTAGTGGCTTCATTTACGCCCAAGATTTTTATTTTAATCTAGCTGAGTAAAAACAGACAACACACCTTCTTTAGCAACACGAGAATTTTCTATGGGTAATACGTTCTGATATGTTCTGATACGTATATGGGTAATACGTGCTGATGTGATTGTTGATTTGATTGTGTCGCGTGTTCACTTTCCAAATGACGGATGATGAATCAACTGATATTTGCTTGGTGTGTCAGGAAATCATTACATTCGATGGCGTTGCAATCACGTGTACTGAATGTGCATTCTATCATCATGCGGGCAACTGCTCAGAGGTGGCAGAGGCGACGGTTCGGTCCAAACATGATATCGGCGCGACATGAATGTGCGATACCTGCAAAGGCGCTAAACTAAGGAGTGGCAAGAAACCTGGAAAGTCAGATAAGGAAAAAGCAGAGGACATATCTGATAAGCTGGCTGTAATGAACCGAAGGATCGCTGCGCTTCTGCCAGTCTTTCTCCATATGAACGAACTGATGATAATCAAAGAAAGAGTTAGAAACAATGAAACCGCGGTTGAGAATTTGTGCGCTAACTACGATACCTTGTTATTAACGGTTGACTCACAGACAAAAGATATTGCTTACGTGAAGGCCAGAGATGACAAGGTAGAATGTAGTACTTCAACGACGCAAGAGCTGAAAGAGCTGAAAAAGGAACTAAACGACCTTGAACAATACAGTCGCAATTGTAACCTAGAGATTCAAGGTCTAGAACATACTGAAGGCGAGAATTTGCTCTCCAAGAAACTGAATAGCATTGGCCGCAAACTAAACATTACTGATGTCACCACCTGAGAAATTGAAGATATACATAGACAAACACCGAAGCCAGACAAAGTCCCAATTGTTCTTGTTCTGTTTAAATCCAAGAAACACAAAAAAATGGGATTAACAGAGACCGCTGGTGAAAATCAAGGAACCTGACCTCCGTTTTCTCGGCAACTTCACACCGTACAATAATATATCTTCTATGGATGGCTATTACAAGAGCGCTCGAACGATTATATCACTTTGCATGGCAAAAAAAAATGGCAAGCTGCTCGTCAAAAAGAAGCAGGACGACCGTATTATTCACATATAATCTGAAGAAGACCTAAACAAAATCGTTTGAGTTACATAATGGGAAACCGGGCACCGACTCCCTTATGGCTGAAACGTCTGAAACGTTATGGAGTTATCACGAAGCTGTTTCTTTTTGTCGTATTCTTTATCGAAAAAGGTGCCAGGACAATTCAATGTATATATTTACCTTTACGCGCAATGCTTGCGAAACAAATATGTGGAAATTTCTCTGTACATGGAAGAGCGGAAGCATAATTTTGATGTATTAGCTTTTACGGAATCGTGGTTTAGCAATAAAAATGGTGTCGTGCAGTTTGATCCTTATTGCTCTGAGGCTATATTTCGGCGTAGTAAAAGATGCGTGGGCCTAGCGCTTTACATCGCTGACGGTATCTGGTGTCACATCATTACCGAATAAACTGTGTTCACTGATGACTATGAGTGCCTAGGAGTTGCCGGCAAAGCTTTGCTATTACAGTTTTCTACCGACCACCTTCCCATCCCTAATCTATTTTTGTTCACTTCCTTGAACAACGTAGTGAATACTTACTGTCCTTGAACCTTCAAGTAGCAATTGAAGGGGATTTCAACATTAACATGCTGATAAGTGATGTCGCCAACACTGAACTTTTAGAATTGATAACTTCAGTTGGTCTTACAAACGTTATCGATGTAGCTACACGTACTACCATACAAGTCATTCTTTATTCTCTCCTTGCCTTACGCGTTCTCTGGGCGGGTGTATGTATGCTGGTGTTTTATCTGCAGGAATTAGTGACCACATGGCACTTCTTTGTTTTTCGTCTGGTTCGAATTCGCGGCAAGGTACGGTAGAACAGGTTTTTCGCAGGTTCAATAACGAAAGAAGTTGTGAGATGTTTCGAGAAATGCTTCCAACACTAACCTCGGCAAACGTTATAAATTCTGCAAATCCTAATGATGCTTACGACTTGTTTTTAGAGCTATTTAGCGAAGCCTACAATTTCGTTTTTCCTCTAATAGAACAAAAAAATTCCGGAAAGCCAGGAAACCATGGGTTACTAGGGAACTACTAAATAAAATGAAATTCAGAGACAGTTTGTTTCACAAGTTTATAAAATCTAAGGATATTGGCAAGTTGTTTTTGCGCTGCTGAGCACGAGCTCGCGGTTTTGGATTCCCGGCTGGTGCGGCCGCTTTTCTGATGGAGGCGAAATGCTAAAATGCCTGTGTGTACGAGATTTCGGCGCACGTCAAAATCCCCAGGTGGTCAAAATTAATCCGGTACCTTCCACTACGGGGTGCCTCATCTCCTGCATTTCGTCGGTGCGTTAAACCCTACAATTATTCACTCAAATCAAGTCGTTAGAATACAAAAAAAAATAACAAATATTCCAACAACTGAATTGAAGAAAGCGCAATCTACGTATTATATAAAAGAGGTTTCGGCCACTTACGATAAAGCACAACAAACATCCATGCTACTAAACTCCCTCGTATCTGTTAAGAAAGCGACCGTCCCAGACGAAATCATTGTTCACAGTGGTTCGTACTCGGGTACCGCCTTGGCAGATAAATATAACAGTTACTTCCTGACGTCTGCTGAATCGCTCCTCCCACGTCGCTTCTTTAGGGCCTATATACGAGATAAAGTTCCTACTTCCAATTTTGGAGCACCGACTTCACCGTACGAAGTAAATACAAAATTAAAAAGCTTAAAAATACATGTGCAAGCACCTTCAATGATATCAATGTTCGCCCGATAAAAGAAACAGCCGATTGTTTAATTAGCCCGCTTACCCACATCTGCAACAGTATCTTATCTTCGGGTATTTTTTCTGAAACGATCGAAATAGCCCTAGTATGTGCCGTTCATAAAGGGGGTGCTTGGGATGTACTCGGGAACTGTCGCCCGATTTCGGTTCTTACAGTGTTCTCTACGTTTATAGAACAGGTTATTAAAGCCAGGTTTAGTAGTTTTTTTACAGTTATTAAGTGATAGATAATGAGCAGTACGGGTTCCAGAAAAAAAAATCTGTGGGAAATGCACTGTGAGATATAAAGAAAAATTAATTACAAATATTCAAAGCCAATCGTATTCATTAGGTATTTTTTTAAACTTCAAAAAGTATTTGACTCTGTTAAGCATGATATTATTTTAACAAACTTGAGCTGCACGGCATTCGTGGAATTGCGCTCATTCTCATAAAAAGTTAGTTGCAAAGTCGTCGTCAATTTGTGACGATCAATAACTTCGCCTACTGCGGAAATCATAAGGTATGGGGTGCCGCATTGTTCAATTTAGGGCCCTTGTTTTTCCTTGTTTACTTCATTAATATTGTCCTTGAACCTGCAACGCCAAGTACTGTCCTATACTCTTACGATACGAATTTGTTTTTCTATGGAATTAATCTCGAGATTTTGGTTCTAAAAGCTAATACGTGCTTAAATGAACCTCATTAGTGTCTCTTGATAAATGGCACCACCCTAAATACGGATAAAACAAAATTTATTGTATTTAAATCCTGGAACAAGCCAATAATTACCAATGTTGTATTGTCAATACCCGGCAAGAAGATTGAAAGGGCGAGATCAGTAGAATTCGTGGGTGTCACTTTTAATGAATAATTAGGCTGGACACAACACATTAGTAATTTACGTATAAGCTTATCTAAGACTATCGGCATGTTAAACAGATTTAGAAGTTTTATTCCTATGGGGTTTGAGTGTCAGTTATAATATGCTTTAATGTATTCTCGTCTTACTGCATTCTCGTCTGGGGCACTACTACCAAAGGCAACATAGACCGTATTTGTATCTTACAAAAAAGTGTGTTCTATTTATAGAAAATCTTAACTGGGACGACCACACCCTTCCATATTTTTACACAAATAACCTCCTAAAATAAAAGAAAATCTGTCTCCAACGCTTAGCTTTCAAGATATTCCATTACAGAAAACCCGCTGCTGTCCTATATCTGAAAACATTTAAAAGAGAAAAACGTCGCTATAAGCTCAGATAATGGACGATAAGTAACAAAACATGTTCGCGCATCTTATGCTAAACAAAGGTTAGGCTTTCAAATTTCCCACTTTTTAATCAACTACGCGAAAATGACCAACATTTTTCAAAGTTCTTGTTCGATCGGCTTATTGATAAAAGAAATTAAACAACCTTTTTCCACAGACGATCATTGCCGAGCCTGACAGCCTTGTATGCCACATTTTGGCTCATCACATTAGTTTTGAATACGATGTCATTGTGTAGTGTGTTCGCGTTCGGTATAGTCCGCATACTTGCTATAAGTACCATCCCCTTTCTCGATAACACCTTCTAGTCTTTAACCTTTTTTTATTGTTAGTCTGGTTTATAATTTTCGCTTTGCTAAAATTGTTTTGATAATTGTACTGTCAACGCATATAATGTTAACGCATGTGCCACAGAAGGTGGAAACATACGTGGAAGCAGAATAATGAACTATCATTGTGCAGCTACCACAGATCTGATGTCGTTCCTGATTACAACAGACTGTTCAGTAAACTTGGACAATAGTGTTTTTACGTTGGCTTCATATAAGGCGGGAGAGCTGGATAACCGCTGAAAAGTTAACTCCTCATATTAAGCTAACTTTGTTTCACTTATCGGCCGGCCGGGAGGATGTTAAAAATATTAGAATAAAAAGAGGTGACCATTACAAGCTGCCATTAACTATCACCACCATTCTATAGTTCAATCGGCCATTAAACAGACCACTCATGCCCGCGGTCCCCGCCTTTGCTTCTTCAACACTAACCTTTCTTGAATTGCGTTGCCACACTATGTTCTCTTGTGCTTTATTGTGTAAAATGAACCAGTAATTTTGTTTATACCTTTCGCCTACGTCGCAGTGTGTTATAAAAATGTCATAATTTGCAGTCTTAGGTTGTTAAACATGCTTAGTTAAGCTGGTGCTGCTGCCGTTGTGCAACTTCAGATTCGGGGCCTAGTAAGGCGTCTTGAACGCCTATTACCCCATCCACATCTAAAAGATGAACTTTGAAATGTACCATATGTTATAGGTGTACTATGCCCAAAATATACAAAAATAAACAGACAGATAAACAAACAATGGTAGGAAATCTTGGTGTGGGACCATGATATTGCGTAAATACAGATGGCCCTCGTGATATCAGAAATGCGTGGTAAAGCGTTTTCTTTTTTTACTTTGTTTTATGATATGCGCATTGATCCGTGGTTTACCTACCTTTTTTTATTAATATGTTCCCATTCGAAATGATTCAAAATGCATTGTCTTACAAAGCTCTACAAGCATGATACGCTGATGGTGCATACTGTATGAGAAGTATCTCAGTTCAGTTAGTTTTTCGAATATTATCTCTGATGATTTGATCGTGCTTGACGATACTACGCGTTTGCTTCCTTTTTCGGCAGTACAGGTCAGTGAGCGTCATCCTTATAGAAAAAACAAAATCTCGGCATGTAATCACTAATGCCACAGATCAGAACCCCCTATATGGTACTACCTATTAAAATGCTACGGTGAGGAAAGTACAAGCAAACGCGCGAAAATGTTAAACCTACTACACAGGATAACGATAAAGGCGACCTCGACATCGTTTTTACGAACTTTAGACACTGCCACGATTGTTCTGGGAAAATAGTTCCCTCTTCTGTCTTACGAATTGCCCTCCGCTTTCGCATAGAATAAATAAGAAGTAGAGTGTATAAACACCCTGAAATAATCAAAACCCAGACGCCGCAGTGTACCATCTCAGCAGTGGCGATGGAAGCAATCGCTTAGGCTTTTAAAATATCGTATGGCCCAGCGCAAGCATCTACTCAAAGGAATACGTTACCCACCGCGGTGGCTCAGAGACTAAGGCATTGCGCAGCAGAGCACGAGGTGGCGGGTTTGATTCCCGGCCGATGCGGCCGTTGAGGCGAAAAGTAAAAACGCTCCTGTGTACGAGATTTCGGCGCACGTTAAAGATCCCCAGGTGGTCAAAATAGGTCCGGAGCACTCCACTACGGCGCGCCTTATCGCCTTCGTTGCGTCGTCGCGTCAAACCCTACAATCAATCAATACAATAAGTATCGTTGTCGCACTGATATTTCCGACGCGGATGCACGGCCGAAACAGAAAATGCCGTGAATATTAATGCGCGTGATTGATGACAAGAATATAATGTGGCCAGGAAGCCAAACGCAAAGAATGACGCCGAATTGCTAAATCAGCTTTAACAAAGACTAACAGCTTTGCCATGCTGCGTGTGCCGTTTCTTTAAACGTTTGACGGCAGCCTTGTTTGAAAATTTATTCGAATAACAGGTAAGGTTTCAAATTTATGTTTTATGCGTGATTCTCCGATCTAGCACGTTTTCTGAATTTTACATCGGGTGTAGCTTTTTACGGCGAATTCTGATGATGTTGAAAGTGATTCCACCAACTGCTAGATTTCCAGCGCCTAAAATATCAGCATCCGCAAAATTGAACACCTCGTGTTTTGCTTTGTTTCGGACTGACATTATTACATGAAAGCTGGCAAGAGTCACGCAGTGCTTATTCCATTCCTGTCAGCTCGAAAACCTCAATACGCTCAACGAGCTGTTCCGTTTTTTATAAGGTAATATACTTAGGAACCTACTTTGTGATTATTTAATAATTTTAAGAATTTTACTACCACTTCCTTTTAGCTCATATTGTAGCGTGTACCACCACCGAAAAATGGCGGCTATTACCTTCATCACGAAGACTCCTGCCGCTGGCAAGGTCAATTACAAGGCCCCAGACCCCTGGTGCTCTCCCCCTGCCGCCACCGGTGCTGCCGGATCCTATCACCGGCGAAATGACCGCATCTGAAACTACAAAATGAAACGAATGCGTTAGAGCTGCCGGTTAGGGAAACTTAGCACTCCGCACGGGAGATGTCAAGACGGTATGTTTTATCACACACAGTGGTACTTTTATCCTTGACGTTTTTTAGCAGACTAAGGGCACTTCACTTTATTATCGACTGTCTCAAATTGACACACAAAGCCAAAGACTGAATTTTTGATAAAAAATAATGGCTATGAGGAGGAGCCCGTTTGTCTGATGGAGGGACTGGCAGCTTTTCACTAGTTGTTCTCCTCTTTGTGGGCTTCGCAGTTCAGGCACCTATGTTCCTCACATACAGGCGCCGGCGAAATCAGAAATTCCGGGGATCAATATCTGTTCAAAGTTTTTGCATCGTTTAAGTAAAAGCTCGGTGGTGCCAAATGTAGAATTGTAGCTTTCGCACTCAAGCTTCAAATTCGTGCTTCTCTGGTGCTGTGGCACTTCTTTTTTCATGAGAAATTGTTTAATTTCTAAAATTGTATCATTATCATTATCGTTGTCATTATGATAAGAAATTGTTGTTGTTGGCAGAGCTTCCAAAAATTACGAATGGCCACTGGAAGTAGATTATTATTTTCGCTGATTTTGATACGCCGCATGGGCATAGTTTCTCGGCCAGCAGCTGATAATGTAGAAGTGGTTTCGTAAATCTTATTACGGCAATGCTCGCGGCCGTCATCTACACACGCCCGTTTGGTACAGAGGAAGAAGCCCCATTTAATGTTATTCGCCCACGAAAATTTAGTCGCGCAACACCACGCTCCGACGATTATAGCATTTGTGTCCTTCAGATCGCGTCCTCTGCTGCCTAATTTTTTGGTCCAAATGGCACTCCAATTTTATTTCTGATTTTGGCATAACAATCTGCCGAACATACGTAACTTCTTTCGGCTCTATATTGTGGTTGTCAGTCACCCGAAGTTTCTGAACCATATCGTAGCGCCAACATTTATGAGATACTTTGGAATGTATCAATGACACGAAGGTTGCTCAAACGTAAAGAAGCACTTGCCAAAGGTGCCCCGATTTGAAGTGATCCATTGAGATTTATTCAGCCGCGCAAACTTTGCCTTTGAGTTTCACCTGAGCGCAGCGCAGGATTGTGGCATGCTAGCTTAGGTCAGTATTGATGACGCGATTTCAGAAATGGAATCAGCACGGAGAAGCGAAAAAGGTAGCAGTACGCGCATACACTTACTAAACTATAAATAATATGGAAGCATTAGCGGGAAAGTTCCGAAATTAAACCGGTAGAACTGAGCCACTAATAAAATATTGAAAATAAATTACAGCATTTCCAAATGTGTACTAAGAGTAGCTGTCATTGTTGGGGTTGTCAGTTGTGCAGTTGTGCAACACTGTACAAATTCTGTAGAGCCGATATGAATGTGTTCACAAAAAGAACGCCTGGCAATTACTGTACAGCCGTCTATAGCAACCGGCAACAATCTGTTAGCCAGCAGAAAACCCCGAAAAGGAAAATGTGCACGTCTCTGAATGAAACCGCGTTTCAGGGGCGCCAAGGCAGACAACAATACGAAAACTTAAGGTCAGTGATGAACATGGTAGGTTTTCTTGGCGCATTGTTATCATAGCAAGACCAAACAGCCCCACTCTATAATGGTGACTTATCTGAGTAGAAATATAAAGTAAAGATTAGGTGATAGGACATATTTAAAGTTACTAAGTGAAAAGGACAACCTTGCCAAAACAGGCATAGATGGCCATGTAAAAATTAAATTCATTAGCTCTTGAATTTACCACGGGTGCCCCACGCCACCGTTCTTGGGGAAGCAAGGCCGGACCATTCCGGCTTCATGCGTGGGATGGTGGTTTCGTTTATAAGGAATGAAACACAAATCTTAAGAAATCTAAGCACGATGGCTGCTTAAAAAACGCGGTTTCAGAAATTGGGCCGTCAGATCAAAATAGGAATAGATATTGTGGTATCATGTCTATATAAAACTTTTGCAAGTGGTGCTTCCTTTGGGGTTTGAGAAGTTTTTATTACACGAGTATATGAACGGCAGATAACAACCCTCCCCATCTTACGCAGCGTGGCTGTTTTATACCTCTCATTGGATACGATGAGTAGCATTAGTGTGGACTCTGAGCAACCTAACCAGAGTTACCTCAACTATCATTTCTCGTTTACCACGGATGGATCTACGTATTCGTTGTTTTGTCATATTATTTTTATTTGCTCTATGCCACTTCCAGTTTTCCTGCCAATGTTCACACAGTCTCTTCCGAATGTTTCATTTAACATTATTGTAAGAGACTCATCAAACATAAATATCTCCGAAGACCAGAAGCAACGACATTCCTATCTGTTTCCTCACTTCGGGGGACCCCGCAGTGCGCCTGAACCAAACAAATTGTGATTTTCAGTTTGCGCTTTGGTGCTAGATGGACCTGTTCTATAGGCGGAATAAAACTGGATTTTTGTAAGTTGCTTAAGCACAAAGCGTGCACTCAATTTTAAGACTTCGTAAATATCACTGGTCTGTGAACTTCACCCACAATAATATCTTCTACAGCCATCAGGACACCGTGCGTTTCCGCAGGGGTATAACTGTGGTCTTGGGCATAGTTTCGAACAATGCATATTCCAACCATGTCGTGCAGATGCAAAATCTTCTATGTACTTGGGGTCATCTATGTGGCAATCAAGTGCTCTCTATTTTATTTGTACGTACACTAAATGCTACATTTTAATTTGCTTAGAGCGGCTTTCTTTTAGTCTCCACAAAACACTTATCGACAGACCTCGGACCAAGTAGAACAAGACAGAAAATGAAACAACGCTTAGAAGGGCAGCCAGATAACACCGCAAACGCTTCTCCTAAGTTAAGCTAGCGGCATCTCTTATGGGAGAAAAAACACTATGATCAGCACTTACTGCAAACCCTCAAATAAATTGTGGCCTCTATAATTTGGTTCATCAGGTATCGCTATCCTCTCATTTGTTTCGCAGCTACGGTGGTACATAGTAAGAGTTTTTTTTTGTTGCGTGAGCTGCACTGGCCGAGGTTTAGCAGTTTCGCGTGGATCCTGGGGAGCCGTGCTGCGCATGCGTGAGGAAGAGTGACGTCTCAAGGCAACTGTTGTTGCGGCGTAGCCGCCGCCGCCGTGACTGGATTGGATTGGATTAGAATAATTAGTTTGGATTGGGATAAATTGGATTGTATTGTATTGGGTTGGATTGTAAATTGTTTTAGCAGCAGCAAGCATAATAATCAGCTAATCCTAGACAACCATGAATCCTAAGAATAACCAGCTGAACCTTAGCTCACGCTACGTATATCCTGGCATAGCCGAGATAAGCCACTGCTAATTTTTTCATTGTGACATTATCTGGTCGCTCACCCGCGCCAGCCCTAAGTGACCGTTAGCCCCTTTTCTTTCTGCTGCCCGGGACGTTGGCCCTAAGGAGGAACAAAGTCATCAACCCTAGATTATTCAGATCAGCAAATAACATAAGGACCCTGGCTAGTGTCCGAACTTGCACAAGAAGTGGTTAGGCAAAGTTATGCCACTTTTCAAACAGCCGCAGCACTTGTTTGCTTCTAGGGGTGTTCTGATATCCTGTCAAGTATGCCACTTCGAAGGCGCATGTTACCCCCGTGTATATGAGCTGTTTCTTTAAACATGACTGGTTTGCTTCCACAAAACAATTAAAAAAAGGACTGCGCTAACATCCCTAGCTCTGTTTTTCCAAATAGTTATCCACAGCACGTCCCTTATCTATGCGTGAACTCAAAAGAAAATTGTATTAAGCCATTAGGCACTTTGTGTTGGTACGCCATAACTGGTGTGAGAGGACTTTTATAACCTTCAGCCCCTCCAAGCATTTCATTCTTAGGTGCTTGACATGGTAAATGAATGATAGTTACTGATATTCCCAACACTCAAGGTGCTTTTCGAGACACAAGTGTTTTATTGAGTGTCATGGCGGGGTCAGGGTAAATACAATGCTGAATACAGAAAACCGCGCATGTTTTTTTGCCCGGAATAAAGTCGAAACCATTCTCATCTGCCCATTTCGTAAGTCTGCTTAAACCTCGTTGAATCTGCCTCTCACATATATACATACAACACACTCCGGTTAAAACAAACTTGTTTAACACGAGCTTCAGGGTTAATACAAACAAAACGTTTGCCGTCTTAACACATTCAGAATGCAAAAAAACTTCCGCTCCAGAAGAATTTATGATAATACAAACACGTTTTTAAGGCCCTTTCTAGTTCATCTTAACCAGACTATATGTTTTGCATGACTTATAGGCAATAGGAACGGCGTCTGCATATAGTGAGTAGGAAATAGAAGGAGGAACTGCATTTCCCGAATATTTCACAAAAATAATGAAGAAACTGCAGCTGAGCCCCTCCTTTGTAACTACACTTTCTTGGTTTTAACGTTTTGATAAGACATTCCAAGTCTAACCAGAAAGGTTCGCTCTGAGAAGCATTCTTTATAACTGTTAACCATGTTTCCAGTTACCACAATACGCTGCATGTTACAAAGAATGCCATAACGCCATGTTGTGTCATAGGCTTTCTGCATATCAACAAAATAAACCATTCTGTTTGTATACAAAGGCTTCCTTAATATAGTATTCATCATCATCATCATCATCATCACTAGCCTATCTACGCCAACTACAGGGCAAAGGCCTCTAGCTTTATTCTCCAACTACCCGGGTCCTGCCCTAACTGCGAGAATCTATCCCTGCAAACTTCTTGCCTTCTCTAGGGATCCACTCTGTTACCCTTAATGACCAACGGTTAGCTTGCCTTCAGACGTGCAGGCTTCATATTATCACATTTAAAATGGGACCTAATATATTTTGGGATCACTGTGTGGCAAATATCACAGCCTTGGCTCAAGGCATAAAAACTCATATTTAAGAAAAAAAGGGGACCCAGTAGCATAGGGTGTTTGAACTGGTCCCTAAACTGCATAGCCGGGCAACCCGCCCAATTGTGCTGACTTTATTTAAACAGTGAAACGCAGCCACGCGGACAGCGCATTCTCCGACGCATCACATGGTATGCGGCTTGGTGTTCGCAAAAACTGCTGTGCGGGTGGCGCTTTTGTTTTCTGCCTGATTTGTCAATTTTCAAATGCCTTGTCATAACGAGTAGCCGGCTTGTTCTTTTCCTTCGGCATGCCAGACTGCATGTTCATGCTCCCTACAACCGCGGGCCTGAAATAGGCCGCATGATGAGAACAAACGCCAGGTTCGACTGTTTGAAAGCACAAGCACTTCACAAGCACGTCAACCCAGACCGTTTGCATAATCGCTTAACTTCGTTGGAAACCCAGTTTGAGCATGGTCACGCGTTCAATGCATCAAAATAAGGTCGCTAATACGCAAAATGCGAAATATACGCTGGACTTTGCGTGCATTATCTAGACGACAAAAACATGATTAGCGCGCTTTATGAGCGGTACAGCGAGACACGCCCGGCTGTGATACAGCCTAAGAAAAACAGATTCGTGAGTTTTTTGTGAACAGAATCGGGAAGCTTTATTTTAGAGGTCCTCAACTTTGTTCATAAGATACCATGGATGGGGTTTCAACAAGTATTTGCCCCCCAGCAGCTTTCTGCACGTGTTAGCTGAATGCAGAGTGTGCCTAATCGATCTGAGTGATTTCGATGCTTTCCTGGATATTGTATTGATATGATTGTTCCAGTTAACTTTAAATGTTATGTGACCCTCTCCCCCCCCTCTCCCGAATTTTTCCATGGTCACGTCTTGTATAGGCAGGCTAACAAAATAGTAACGTGGCTCTGACAGGCTAGTTTTAGAAAATGGGATGCCGTCCGTTAGTTTTGGACACATCTATTTTCATCTGCTAACCCCCACGTCATTCTGTCGGTTCATTAAGCCCTACTTGCAACAATAAAAAATTGTGGTGGTTTGTAATTTTCTATAAATAACGCTGTCATCCGCAAATATTAGAACAGTACAACAGATAATATCGGTAATAACTGTTCTGGTAATACTAGTAATATTGGTAACGACGATCTATAGAAAACGAAACACAAACTCACCAAGGAGAGCCAAAAGTGCGATGAGCAGCCGGTGCATTGTCCGTGCTAGGTGTTTGAGTGATATTGAGGGAAATGTTTCGCATGCTTCAATAAAAACCATTTATAGCGGTTTTGAAGATTCTGGTAAGTTTTATTACGCTGTAGAATGTAGGCGCGGAGTTCCATGGAACTTCCTGAAAACTTTGAAATCTGGAAATTTAAAAACCACCATCGATCAAACGTGTTGAACTTTTCTTTTACAAAAGGTCACTGTTCTCTTCTCCGTCTACAAGATAACACCTGTTGCTCGTTATGCAGAAGTATGCCAAACAAAGATTCTCAAAGAAGTGGCAGTTGAAACACAGCAGTCTAAATCGTTCATGGGCCTGCTAAAAGACAAGTAAACATGGGTAACGTTTGAACTACCAGGAGCACAACCAGCTGAAAACGTAATTAAAGCTTCATAGCTTTCTTCTAACTGGAAACCCGTCACCGAGAAACACACACAAGAACACTTGTCAAGCTCCGGTGTGCAAAAGCAAATATTATTTTTCAAAATTATCGCTTCCTGCAAAGTTATGACATTTCGGCGCGTAGCGAACAAGCTATCGCGGCCTCTTGGCAGAAGAAAAGAATATATAGAGCAACAGAGAGCTTCTTATTATTGTATATATATGTATGCACACTAACATGCACCACGTACGGACGTAAACAACACCTTTCACTCGGCGGTGAATTAAGTGACACAATAACAATTCATGTGGTATGCTATAAAGCTTAACACTAAAATAATGCTATCTGTAATACCAGGCTACCCATGTTAAGTTCGCAAATGGAGAAAATGTGTGCTGGAGATAGAGGTTTGCACTGCCGACGTCTGGTTTACGCGTTTACTACAGGAATGATCGATAAGGGAAACAATGGCGTTGGTTCTGTCTTCAGGTTGGCATAAACCGTGTATATACTCGGTAGAAAAGACAACTGTTCTATCCTCGATTTCCACCTGAAAGAGCACTGTACTTTCCTCCAGTGTTTGGGATTTTCACTTTAGCCTCCGCAAAAGCCATCAGTAACTCTACAAGCAACTGCCTAAATATAAAACTACATAGCAGGCCACAAACTTAGCCCATAACAAGCTCCAGATTGACATTAGTAATGTCTTTTCTATTGATAAATATGCCAAATTTGTCAACGCTGTCCGAAAAACTTAGTTGCTCTAAACAAAGAGGTTCTTAATGTACACAGTTAGACTTTATGCGCTCAGAAGATTTTGTCACAAACCAAGGTTTGTTTGTTTAGGCGTGCTTTCAAAAACAACAAGTTGGAAATACAGCAGTGTTTATTTGGTGTTTGTGGAGTAAATATGTTTTTTAAAAATGAAAACATAGGGTATGATAAAAAAACTGGCTAAATAAAACTATAGGCTCTAATATTTTTTTATAAATTATGTAACGTTTAAGAGGCCATAAATTATACAGCTAACTAACACCATCGACGAGGTGGGCAAAAAACAAAGCATTTATGATTTCTTGAAAAAATTCCTGGTCGTAAATACAAGTTTCCGAGTCATGAACTAGATTTTCGTGCTCTATTTATTTATTTAAAAATACCTTACAGGCTCTATTACGGAGCATAGAGTAGCATAGATTCCCAAAAATCCCCCGCAAATGTAGAGCTGCTTCAGTATAGAATGTCGGAAATCAAGTTTTTTATACGTGTTAATCTTAGAAAGGCTTGTATTTGAAGGTTCGAAAACAATTTATCAGGTAAAGTAACTTTAAGGATAATTTTTATAACGAGAACAGATGCCAGTGGTTGCAAGGTGGTCTCAAATTGTCAAATTAGGACAACCATTCCTACAGCACGTCCCAACCTATTCCAAAATGCGTTCTACTTCTTTCAAGAAAGAAATTGATTTAAGTGACATCAGTAAGTAAAATTACATTGTAGTGCCACCGAAGAACTTGATATTTCAGCGGTGGTAGCTAGGTTACATATGGTTCAATTCATGGCTTATCGACAAGGGATTTGTTTACAAATAGATGCGATCTATTTAGAAATAGCCATAGCATTTCTAGCCAGGCGGCTTGCTGACCGATCTTTCAGCGTCGCCGGTACTGGGTCAACTGGGCGATGCGTAATGCTTTGCGATTCTTTTTATAAGATGCGACGCATCTCTTGCTCTGAGGCATGTCCCTCCTGCATCGTCGTCGCGCCGTCCGTCCGCATCGCTCCTCCGTTCTTCTCTCCCACAGCTGTGTGCAACACTCTCACTCCGGCTCATAAGCATACCACGCTGGCGCGCTTGTTTGGGCGCGCTTCTCTGCGTAACGCTGCATTTACAACTGCTCCGGAAAGCGCAAGTGCGCGCATGCGCGACTCACCTCCATTGTCTCCTCTCCTTCAAGCACTGTGAATATAAAGCGGGTATCGCGCTGCGGTGGTTCAGTCAAGCGCTCGCTCTCGCACTTGACGTGACCTTGCTTAACAGACCATTGCTACAGCAACCTCTGACGGTCCACTTTACTGACCATAAAGCCAACATTCTTAAATGTAATAAAGAACTTGGGGGTGGTCAATGCCGCTAAAACACGTATACTCTCTCATTTCGCGTATGCATGTGCATGAAAAGTAAAATAACGCCCATCGTCCCGATCATAGGAACACCCGCATGTGATGGAAATGCATCATACGCGTTCACAACACGTTTCACGCGATTTAGAGAATCAACCCAACGGAAACACCAATTGAACACCCCGATGCGTCGCATCACACCAGGGTTCCCTCGCGGGAAGATGGGCGTGATTTTTTTTCGTTACAGTATTCTCGCTTTTACATGCCCATAAAGAAACCAAAAGAGTGAAGATAAAGACAAGTTGTTCTAAAAATCAGTTAGCATCAGTGAGATATTAGGCAAAGGGCCTATTATTCTAGGAATAAATCAAGAGGGTAAAAAATACAAACCTAAAACAATAACTGCACTGAAACTAAATAATTATTTTTGCAAAATACTGATCAATAACCACATTGACATGAATTCTATGAGCTTCCGTATATTCCCAATAAACGCAAACACTCAAGTTTGCAGCGAACATAATGGCAGAAAATATGCATGGTTAAAGTCACATCTTTAAAATTAACTGCACCAAAGCACGTTCGTGAAGGTAAAGTTACAGATATCGCGATTATTATTTCGGAAGTTAATAAAACAGCACCGTTGCTTCAATGATCACGACAGAGGTTAAAATATTTTACCTCGAAAAGCACTTCGATAGAACTAACGCCTGTAACGCTTAGCCGTAGAAATCTTTGCCTATAAAATGAAGCGCCCGATTCACTGACTGATTGTTAAATTACTCGTTAACACCAAGCTAAAACTGCTGGAACTAATGCTGTGAAATATAAGGAGTACATTCCTGCTATGAGATAGGAGCTCACTAAAATTGAGTTTTCAAAATATCTACCAAGACAGGAAAGAGGGGAGATATGGTATTCGCACCTTCGTGGTTATCTGGCCTACCCGTTCCGATATCGAAATGGTTTTTCTGGCATATCTGCCCCATGAATGTCTTTAAAAGCCGTTTCCGGGTTTTACCTAAAGAACTAGTATGGTACAAATCTGCATCATGGAATACGTTCCGGTTGTTTACGGACTTCCCTAATTATGTTTGAATGAATAATATACAGGAGTGGCTTTCTCTGACTAAGGTAAACCATGGAAATTCGCAAATATAATTTATAAGTTTTCCACCTGCGACGCACCCAGACGGGCGAGATTATTTCTTTAAACGTCTAACGAGCTGTAAGGGCGAAAGAGGTGATGTAATTGGCATGGAAACCTGTATATTCTGCAGGTTTTAAATTTTAGAAGAACATGGCTGTTATTAATTAGGAGCTCCATTTGCTGAATGTTTGAACTTGAACCACCAAGAGAGAAAAAAGGTGATAACATGATTTTTCAGAAATTTATCAATGTATCACAGGCCTCCTAGAGGTGTCCAACGTGTTTTTTGTCTTTGCCCAGACAACGTGTATTTGCCAAGTACCCCCAAAGCCAGGACCTTGTAACACCCTGCATTTCCACAAAAATTCTGACATCACGGCAGTTCCACCTGTAATCGCTATTATAGCGTAAGCGAAGCTAACTGGTCACACAAAATTAAAAAAACTACGAAATACGGAAAATACAAAAACACACGAAAAATGGTGAATTATGCATCTCCCTGCATTTCCACAACAATGCAGATTTTGTGAAAGTTCGAATGTAATACTAGTTATAATACCATAGGTGGAGATACTTGGTCGGGCGAAATTAAAAAAAAAAGCATACAAAAAGAAAAATATTAAGAAATTACAGAAATTGGCAAAAAATACAAACCATGGCATTTTCGCCATATTCAAATTTCGCGAAACTTCCACCTATATTCGTTATATTAGCGTAAATAGAGATAATTGGTCGAACGAAATTCAGAAATGCTAAAGAAATAAGCAAAAGTTAAAACAATTGCCGAAGATGGCGAAGCGTGTAACGCTCTGTATTTTCACAATTATGCATATTTCGGACAACTTCCACCTGTTACTCGGTATAATAGCGTAAGTGGAAATATTGGTCGAACGAAGTTACAAAAAAATAAATAACAGAACTATAAAAAATACGATAAATGGCAACACTTATTACGACCTACATTTCTACAATAATGCAGATTTTGTGGAAGTTTCACCTATTTATTTATTATTTATTTATTTACGCATTACCCTACAGCGCTGAGGCATTACAGCAAGGGAGTGGGTTTCATAGTACAAATGGCAATAAAGTCACTAGCACTGTCACTGTTTTGTCAATATATAAAAAGTAAAATGGAGCACACAACAAAATAATATTTATACAGCGACAGCATCGCACTTCACTAAGCACGCGAGTAAACAGTATAATACCTAAAAGAGAGCACACAACCGTATAACATTTATACAACTAAAGAATCACAATTCGCTAAGCACGCGAGTGAACGTCACAACACTATTCGAAATGATGTCGGCTGCCAATTCATTTCACTGAGATATAGTCAAAGGGAAAAAAGAAAACTTTTTATAATTGGTCCTGCATTTTATCTCTCGTATTTTGTTAATGTGATCATGTCTTTGGGATACATAGTGGCGGGTTTGCAAATACTTCTCCTTCATTATTCCTATTAAATTGTTATATATACAATAGAGGAGTTTTAACCCATGCTTTCTACGTCGCTCCCTGAGAGGTTGTAGGCCAATTGATGATTTCATTTCTGTGACGCTTACCCCCCAAGTGTAATTACTGAGAATAAACCTGGCTCCGCGATTCTGTATTGCTTCAAGTTAATGCATTAAATACTCTTGGTGAGGGTCCCATGCGACACTCGCATATTCTAGGATGGGTCTGACCAGAGAAAATTAAGCGGCTTTTTCACAGATGAAGGAGCATTGCGAAGGTTCCGATGGAGTAAGTTTAGTACACTAACTGCTTTGTTTACGGTGTTATCAATGTATGATTGGAAGTCAGATCCGCACTGAGTGTGACGCCAAGATATCTAACTTCAGATACTTTTTTAGGGCTTCAGTACCAATATAGTAGGAAGAATCGACAATTTTTAAAATTTTACTGAAAGAAACATAGTAACACCTAGCTGTGTTTATCCCCAATTCCCACGTGTGACACCACGAGTTAATGTTGTTCAAATACTTTTGCAGGGTTGACACATCATTGAAGTCACTCACTGTGCGGTAGATGACGCAATCATCTGCGAAAAACCTGATGCAAGATGAAGTCGTAGTTACAATGTCATTAATATAGACAAAAAATAATAATGGCCCCAGAACCGATCCTTGAGGTACGCCAGACGTCACGGCTACAGTTTCCGATTTTTGCCCCGTACAACAACACATTGATTTTTATCGGAAAGGTACTCCTCAATCCAAATTAAAACGTTATTATCAATTCTTAAGGCTCTCAATTTGTGCATCAGAAGGCTGTGTGAAACGCGGTCGAATGCGTTACAGAAATCAATGCAGATAGCGTCCGTCTGAAGACTATCCTCAGCGGAAGTAACAAGGTCATGTAATAGTTCAGTTAGTTGGGTTTCACAAGAAAGCCCATGGCGAAATCCATGTTGATTAGATAAAAAAAACTATTTTTTTTCAAGGTGCTTTGTGATGTTGCTGTAAAGAATATGTTCAAATATCTTGCAACAGATACAGCAAAGTGAAATCGGCCTGTAATTCTCAACATTTCATTTTGGTCCATTTTTATGAACTGGCACAACATATGCCATTATCCAGTCCTGCAGTAGCCATCCGGATTCAAGAGACTTTCGGAATATGACATAAAAATATTGTGATACGATGGAGGAACAGGCCTTAACACTTCCGGGGATATTTCATCTGGACCAGTAGCCTTCGATTCGTTTAGAGAGTCTAAGCTTTTTCTTATTCCTTCTAGAGAGAGAGAGTAAACATCTTTATTGAGTCCGGCAGCTGGGACGCAGCCTAGTCGTCGTGTCGGGCTGCCACTCGTCGTCGGCTCCCTACTCATGCATTGCCTCCAGCAGAGGCAGCAGTTTCAGGGAGCTGGCGTTCGAGGGCCCCCAACACCTGCTGGACGGCCGTATGTTGTCTTTCGTAGTCCTTGTCTCTGGTCGCACTTGCGAGGAGCGGCGGGAGCGTTTCGGCTGTATTGTCTTCACTGGGGTGTAGTCTACAGTCCCACAGAATGTGAGCTGCTGTGGCTCTGTCCTTCTTACACAACACACACACGTCGCTTGGGAACACTTCTGGACCAATGTGTTTGGCTATCAACGGAGTCCTTAGCGCATTAGTTTGTAGTTGTCTGTACACGACAGCGTCTCGTCTCGTCAGACGAGGGTGCGGTGGTGGGAAGGTCCGGCGGTTAGCTCGATACCACACAAGGATGTTCCTATAGGCGGTGAGTGGCGACGCTTCGTCGAGCTCTTGCTCTGCAAGTTGGGGGCTCGAGCTTGCGCCGCGTCCGGTGAGCGCGTGCGCTGCTCGGTCCGCCTCCTCATTGCGGTTGCTGTCCGTGCCCAACGGGCCGGCGTGCGCCGGGAACCACCTAATAGTCACCGTCCTTTCTTTGGGAGGTAGGGCCCCGCACACCCTCACTGCACTGAGGGAGACACGATTTGTGGCGTAGTTCACGATCGCTGTCCGCGAGCCGCTGATCATAGTGGTACACTTCGGACTTGTGAGTGCCAGTGCGATCGCCATTTCCTCGGCGTGATGCACACTCTTGGCTTTGACGCTGCCTGAGGTGTATAGTTCGCCTGTGTTGGCGGCTATAACAGCTGCCGCATACGTGTACGGCTGATTTGGGTACTTGGCCACATCTACGTAGTGTGCTCCTGAGTCGGCGCGCGATGCCGTGAGTGCCTTCGCTCTTGCGAGCCTTCTCTCTTGGTTGTGTTCGAGGTGCATGTGGCGGGGGATCGACGGTACGTGGAGTCTGCGGAGCAGGTCCTGTGGGAGTGATACATGGTCCTTGTCGTCTTGTAGTGCTTGATTTTGATATCCGAGCCGTTGCGGTATGTAGCGTCCCGTTCTTGTTCGCGATAATCTTGTAAGCTGCGCTTTATGCCAGGCTTCTGCTATTTCATCTAGGGTGTTATGTATGCCTAGCTCAAGGAACTTGTCCGTGCTAGTGTGTGGATATAGCCCCAGTGCTGCCTTGTACGTCTTGCGGATGATTGCGTCGAGCCTCTGGCGCTCGGCTGATTTCCAATTGTGGAAGGCCGCGATGTATGCAATATGGCTGATTGCAAAGGATTGGACAAGGCGGAAGAGGCTTGCTTCCCTCATGCCTGCGTATCGGGTGGACACCCTTTGGATGAGTGTGGTGGCTGCCGATACCTTTGTTTCCAGTTGCTGATGGCGGAGCCGTTCCTTCTGTGCACGTCCAGATGAAGCCCGAGGACATGCAGGGTTTTGACATGTGGAATTGCAGTACCGTCTCTTGTTCGAAGGGTGATGCTTGTGGTCGTAGATGTACTGGCGCATTTCTCTCGTGGTGGTAGGATGAGGAGTTCAGATTTTGAGGGAGAGCAGGATAGACTGCTACCTCTCAGCCGATTTTCTATCACGTCAATTGCCTGTTGTAAGGTGGCTTTTATGTGGCCATCGCTGCCCCCCGTCACCCACAGGTGATGTCGTCGGCGTATATTGTGTTCCTGATGTCGGGGAGTCCACCAAGCCTGTTTGCCACGTCAATCATTACCAAGTTGAACAGCATGGGTGAGATTACTGACCCCTGCGTTGTTCCGACGCTGCCCAACGACTTTGTGGGGAGCTGGATATCCGCAGCATGGATTGTTGTTGTTCGGTTCGACAGGAAGTCTTTAACGTAGCAGAAGGTCCGTTGTCCCATAATAAGGTGAGATATTTGTTTCAGGATTCCCGAATGGCGGATTCAATTGAACGCAATTTGGAGGTCCAGGCCTAGGACTGCTCTGTTGTCCAGGGTGTTGGTCGATTCGTCTATGAGTTCGTCTTAGTGTAGCAGCATAGCATCTTGTGTGCTTAGTTTCGCTCGGAAACCCAGAATTGTGTTTGGTTACAATCCTTGATTCTCTAGGTATCATTGCCATCGGTTAAGCAGCACATGCTCCAGAACTTTGCCTATGCACGATGTGAGTGAGATGGGACGCAGATTGTCGATGTTAGGAGGCTTTCCGGGTTTAGGAATAAGGACTGTTTTCACTTCCTTTCATCTTTTGGGACTCGGCCACTGCTCCAGGATTTGTTGTAGAAGCGGTTTAGTGCGGAAATGGCATTATCGCTTAGGTTGCGGAGAGCTGCTGTTGATCGTTTGCAATACTGCCCTTACTTCCCATTCCTCGATGTCTCTGTCGAGGAGGTCGTTGCTTACTTCCGTGTAGTCTGGGAAATGTTCGGGGGGAGCAGCGGGCAAGTATTTGTCGTTTAGACGTCGGCAGATCTCGTCTTCGCCAAGTTCTTTCTGAGCTCGGTGTATGATGCGGGCAAGTACGTGGTGTTGCGTCCCTTTGCTCTTGGTCTCATCTAACAGATGGCGTAGCAAGTGCCAAGTTCGACTTTTGTGCAGCTGTCCGTCAGCTTCATCGCACACTGCGTGCCATTGTTGGTGACAGAGGAGTGCGCAGTGTTGCTCAATCTCGCGGTTGAGTATTGCGACCTTCCTACGAAGCTTTCGGTTGTGCCGCTGTTTCTTCCATCTATTGTGTAACGATTTCTTTGCTTACAGCAGGTGAGCTAGTCGGCTGTCGGCCTGAGGGAGGGATCGAGTTCTACGTCTGTGGTGGCTGTTCGAACCGCTTCTTTTAAAGCTTGCATCCATTCTTCGATGTCGTCCATCTGGGTCGGGGAGTTCTCCAGTGCTTTACGATAGGCTGTCCAGCCCGTTATGATTTGTTTTTTTGGAGTGTGCCCCATGGTCCGTAGCTTAGCGGTACTGTGATCTGTATGATGCAATAGTCGCTGCCCAGCGTTTCGCCGGTAATGCGCCACCTATCCCAGCGTTGCTGCGTGTCGCCTTACAGAAAGTAAGGACCGGGTTCATGTCCCGTTGTACGGATGAGCCGATTCGGGTGTACCTTGCATGATCGTTGATCAGCTGGTAGCCGGCGTTCATGTTGTCCTCGAGCAGGTTGCGTTCCTTGGTACTTGTCTTGGGGTAGCCCCAGTCGGTGTGAGGCGCATTAAAGTCGCCGCATAGCACCGCGGTGTTGTCTCGGGCTAGTTGGCTCGTTTTGGTTGGTTCTGAACTGTTGTGGTATGTTACTTTTTTTTTTGTTTTGGGTTGCTGTATACGTTGACTACGAAAGTGCTCTCTTTCTTCTTCTTCCTGGTGACAAGTTCCACTACACAGTGTTCGGTGGCGCTGTTATGTATAAGTGTATGTTCGATGTAGGTGATACCCTTCTTCACCAGGGTGCATACTCCCTGACCGGCGCCTTTAGCGATGGCTCGCGCACTGGGTGGGCTGGCGTGGGAGCGATACCCCGGAAAAGTCAGAGATCTCACTATGGGTTTCTTGGAGTAGGATGATATCTGGTGATCGTGGGAGCTGTTTGATGTATTGTTGTAGGGCTGCTCGTCTGCGCTGGAAACCGTTTGCGTTCCCTTGCCAGACAACTAGTTCTCGGTGAGCGGCTAATGCTGTTCTGGCCATGTTGGGCATTGGTTGGGTTGCGGGTGGTGCGTTCCGGAGCCAAGTATAGCGATGGCCACGTACATCTGTACGAGTGTTTCTTGTATCGCCTGAATGCTGTGTTGCATGACTTGACACGTCTGTTCGAGCGTCGTGAGGCGTGTGATGATATTTGCAGTGGTAGCTTCGAGTTCTGCTAGACACTTGTTGGTTTATTCCGCATGTTGGTTGAATCGTTCTTCATGCCTGTTGAAACGTTCTTCGAGGCGGCGAAAGGCTGCTTTTAGCTTGCCCTCCTTGGGTGCGTAGGTGGCTCTTCTCTTGACTAGGGGTTCGGGTTCATCTGTTTCCGAATCGTCGTCGACCATTTCTTCAGCAGGTGCATCTTGGGTGGGTGTCGGTGGTTATTGCTGGAGGGCGATCAGTTGGTCCAGCTTCCTGTTCATTTCAGCAATGCGGGCGTCTTGCTCCGTGACCTGGCGTCTTAGTCGGTAATTCTCTGCTAGAAGGGCGATCATTTCTGGATTCAGTGAGGGTTTCGCCGGTGGAGGTGTTGGCTTGGGTGCTTGCGGTTTGGGAGCTGGCGGCTTGACTACGTCGGCCCACGCCACTCGCTCTTTTGAGCGCGCCGCTTGACCTTTCCGACTAGCGCTGCGACTGGCGCTGCAGTGGGGGCTGGCCGAGTGGCGGTGACTGCTGCTGCGATGATGTGAGCGGCTCCGTCGGCCCGCAGCTGGCACTTGCACCTGCGCTCGCGCCTGCTCTTGTGGCTGCTGCTGCGGGAAGTCCGCTAGGCCTGATGGCGGCTGCTGCTGTTCCACGCGCTTTCGTGCCCAGCGGCGACGCGTTACAATGTATGGAATCTTGTAGCGGTTCTTGCATCCCGCTACCCCGGTGGGGTGTGGGCCGTTGCACAGTTTACATCGTGGTGAACATTCTTTTTCATGGTCTGGGTCAGGGTTCGGTGCATTGCATGCGTAGCATACTTTGACGTGTGGAAAGGGGCCACATCTGTGCGGTGACCAATTTTGCCGCACCGCCGGCACACTTCTTAATGCTGGCGGTACAGACTGCCTTTCACTTGGATAGAGCCGTATTTGATGCAGTTTGGAACTTTGGTTCCTTCAAATACTACTATGATAGTGGTCGACTTTCCGATTCGGTGCACTTCCAATGCCAGTGGGTTGGCTTCATTGATCATGTTTGCTTGTAGTTCTTCGTGTTAGTCCGTAACAGCAATACCTCTAATAATCCCCTTGGTTGTTCCGTTCGGGGCTGAATGGTACGCGCTGACTTCGTGCTCCCGTCCCCCGGTGCAGAGGCAAAGTGTTCCGACGTATCATTCGACCCTTGCTTCATTGGGGGTGCTAATTAAAATGATATTTTGGGCCGCGTTGGTGCAGATCGTGTCCTCTTTTGACTCTAGTTGTGATATTGTTGCCGCCGCAAAAACGGCCGACATGATAGTTAATGCCTCGGTGCGGGCAATGTTGAGGCCCTCTCGTGGGCGCATAACGATTCTGTAGCCTCCTTTCGGAAGCAGGTGGGGCATGCGAGCTGCTTTGGTGGTTCGGCCCGTCACTCTTTTCGCATATGAGGCGCGATGTGTAGTGGGCGCTCTGATGATGGTTCTTGGCTTACCGTTGGGTGCGGGGGTATTTCGTTGCCGGAAAGCGTTTACCAGCGACTTGCCAGCCATCGTGTGCGTCCGTCGGCGGGGGCTCGGCTCCCTGAACGGCGATGAGGTTCGGCCTGGTCTTTGGTCGATTTGGTGATAATGATCTTGGGATCTTTCGATGCAGGTGGGGATAGATCCGATGTCCATGTTCGCTGGCTCCGCAGACGCAGCCATCCTTTCAGAAGGCGGCCGAGCGGCCGTCGCCGGCGAGCCGGGAGTTCGGAAGCGTTTCTCTGTGGTGGTGGGCGGCTGCTGAGCGAGCACGTGCACGTGGCGTTCGGTCCCGGCGGGCTCCATTGCACGCGCAAGTGGCTGCTATGCTCGCTCGTGAGTTCTATATTTTCATGACAGGCCTCGCCTCAGAATTTCAAGTCGTCGTAAAATTCTTTGTTGTCCACTCACCCACTTCAGTATAGGCTTGTTAGATGCCGCTTGTAGAGAGGAATCGCGTGGTGCCAAGTAATCCACCGGATGGCGGATTTGACTGAAGATTGGCGATTGTAAAACGTGAGCCTATGCACCGCACCTCAACATGACTCGACCACCTGGTGGCCACCCCTTATTCCTTCTAGAGATATTGTAATAGGCGGCATTGCACTTTCTATGTCAACCACGTATGTGGGGAGCTCTTCGAGGCTGCATTGTTTCAAAAAGACCATTTTGAAGTAGTTGTTAAAGTGTTTTGCTTTGGCCGAGCTCTCAGTGATATCGGTACCCTCGTGTACCATTTTCGGGGTGCTAATTGTTTCCTACCGTGTCTTTCGGAGGTAGCTCCAGAAAGGTTTTGAGTTGGATGTTATGTCCTTGGCCAGCCTGGAAAAATAGTTTTCTTTGGCTGTGGTTACTGCCACTTCGTATAACAAATCAAGGTTGCGAAGCTGATCCTCAGTACTTTCAGTTGGGCTTTTTTTGTATTTTTTATACAAACCGGCCTCTTCGTTTGATTAATTTTTTGACATGGTGTGACGTCCATGTTTTATCAGGTTTCATTTTGTTTACTGCATGCTTCATTGGAATATGTAATTCAACGAGTGATCTGATGGAGTTTTTGAAGCTTACCCAAAGTGAGTCAGTATCAGCATATTCTGACTGTAAGGCAAAAGTGTCGTACTTGAGCTCAAGTTGGTTTATTATTTTACTAAAATTAGCCTGGTTGTAGAGGTATACTTTCTTTACATCAATACTACGTGGAGTTAACTGTGGCAGTGAGAACTTAGCCGTAACTATCTTATGCTCGCTAATTCCGGGTAAAGTCCATACCTCGCGAACAATAGCTGGGTCATTGCAAAACAGCAAATCTAGTATATTGTCACCTCGAGTAGCAGTAAAAACATATTGCTGAAGACCATACCTGCTTGTTATATCGCCAAATGTGGACCTAGTTTCTTCAGCTCCATTTTGTCCCATTTTAGGTTCGGCATGTTAAAATCACCAGCAAGGATGATGTGGTCGTCAGGGAGAGAGGCCAAGACTGAATCTAATACTCTGATATTTTCCATACTAGCGCGAGGGGGTCGATAAAATGAGCCTACGGCCAGTGTTCCCGTGTCAAGAGTTTTCATTCTACTCCAAATGGTTTCCACTTCACTGGTCTCAATCTCAATTTCAGAGCATTGTAAGGATTTTCTCACCATTACAACCAGACCCCCCCTTGTGAGTTTCTATCTTTCCTAAAAACGTGGTAGTGCGCAGGAAACAGTTCACTGTCTTTCGCTGAAATATCTATCCATGTTTCTGTTGCGAATACAATATCAGGATTTATCGCTAGGAGGATCCCGTTGAACGAGTGTATTTTGTTTTTAATGCTTTGGCGGTTGAACAAAAGGGCAACACATTCAGTCCTGTCGGAACTTTTTACGATTGGTGGGTGTCATTTCTTGTTTAGTTTAATCACGGTTTGCGTATCACTGCTCCATACAAAGGCCTCGCTGTTTATGATAAGCTTGTCGTGCACAAGAAAAGCTTTGTCCTGGCCGTCTGCTTTTCGGGCTTTGCCAACCTCCCAAAGTTTTCGCCGAATTTCCCGGAGCCGGGGAGAGTAGTCTCTTGAAACACTAAAATCGGTACCATTCAGTTTATTGCAACTGCTCACTAGTGTTTCAGTGTCCTCGAATGAAGCAAAGCACGCAATGTTAGGGCGGTTTCGTTTTGGGTCATGTTTTCCCATTCGGTGCACTCTCTGTATGGCTCCCATATTCACCTGTAGTTTTTGCTGGCAAAACGATTTGACTGCGTTTTCACAAGCTTCCCAACTTTCAAGTTGGTCGTCATCCTTTAAACCATAAAACACAAGATTCAGTCTTCGGCTCCTGTTCTCCACGTCGTCTAACCTGTTAGCGAGAGTTGCCACATGCTCAAATTGCGTTCTAGTCTGCTTTTGAATCTCTGCTCCACTTGCCTCTATTTTCTCTAATCCTTCCCGTCTACATTCTAGTTGCTGGATTCGTGTACCTAAATTGTTAGTTGTGCTTTCTACGTTTGTTTGGTTTTTTTCAATGTTACCTAATTTTTCCAAGATAGTAGATTGACCCTCTTGGAGTTTGCGCAGAATCTCAGCTGTATTTGGACCGGGGTTTTCTTCGGTGTCCCCCGCTAGCATCAACAAATTAAAAATAAAATCTTTTGCCATTGTAAACAAGTTACGCGCGCTTTGTGGGAATGGCAGCAGCAATAGAAAGCGATGGTCACTGCGAAAGCAGGGAACAGAGCCCCTTACCTGCATGAGAAAAAAGTGCCGGATTATCCGCATGTTGTCGCGGTTTGCGCTACCTTTCCCACTGAAGCTTGGGTGGCCCAAGCTCTCTCTTTTGGAGGGTTCGTCCGGGAAGTACGTCGCTATTCCCGACGGACATTGCGGTTATACTCGAGACGACAATCTTGCACGTGCCGGTGACGCCCCCAGGGTCCCTCAGTGATAGTGGCTGCTCGGATGCTATATTGGTTTTGTGGCAGAGTCGGCGCATCGGGGGATGCGCCGGGTTGGTGATCGCCATCGCCGAAAGTAGCCGAAAGTAGCAGCTGCATGAAAAAAAGAAAAAAGTGCCGGATTATCCGCATGCTGTCGCGGTTGCCGCTGCCTTTCCCACCTATAATCGTTATATTAGCGTAAATGAGATAATTGGTGGAAAGAAGTATTGATACCCTAAAAATTAGGAAAATAATCAAAATTACAGAAAATGGTGAACCGTTTAAATGAGATAATTGGTGGAAAGAAGTATTGATACGCCCTGTAAAAATTTCTATAAACATGGAAAATAATCAAAATTACAGAAAATGGTGAACCGTTTAACGCCCTTCCAAATGTATTTCTATAAACATGCAGGGTAAATGCCCGAAAGTTCCAAATGTAATCAACCAAATTTTGACAAACTAGCAGGGTAAATGCAGATATTTGGCGATTCCGGAACCAAATTTTGACAAACTAGAAACCTAAACGTATTAGGCGATTCCTCCATTTCTGCAATAATGAAAATGCGCGAATGTTCAAAACGCCCTCCAAATCTTTATAATAGCAATAATATGGAGATAATTTCAGTTTGCGCGAAGGATTTTGAAAGACCTGAATATTTGACTTTATAATAGTGAATATGGAGATAATTTCTCCGACAGGATCAAGACCAGCGGCATTTGAAAAATGTTATGCATTAGTAGATAATTCTGAATATTTGACTGTAATCACACTCAAGACCAGCGGCATTTTAAATCTTGTTATCCCGCATGTGTAGAAATAGATTTAGAATTCTTTTTTATTTCCATAGAATTTTAAATCTTGGCATCCCGGACAACTGTGTAGAAATAGATTTAGAATTCTTTTTTATTACAGTCAACCAATCTGGAGAATCCGGAGTTTATAGAGATTACTTACGGTGACTAATGTGTCAAAAAGGAAGACAAGCTCGCTAATATTCTTACGCGTGAGGGAAGACGTGAAGCCCGCAAGGTATTTACAATGAGTGTAACAATACTGCGCAGGCAAGGCAAGGCGAAATATCCTCTTCTACTTCGCCGTCTGGCTCGTTGCCCGAGTCCGAACGCGCTACCGTCAGCTTCTTTTGGCTAGTACCTCGCACATGCCCCAATGTGATACATACAGAGGTTATGCACAAACTCTTCCTCTGCGTAGCAGAGCCCCCGCGGCTGAAAGCGCCGTCTCGGTGCTAATTATAGCGACGCAGGTCGTGGACCGTGGTACGGATTGAGGCGGGCTACGTGAACAACGTCCGTTGTTGAACGGTGGGAAGTTGGCGATGGCATGCCGGTGATATTTCGTACGTTGCATCGGTGACTTGGCGAGCGTGGTCGGCATGAGCGATGGCGGTTTCGCCATACTCAGTTGTGGGCTGAGAAGGCGATAAAAGGGTTTCAATCGGCAAAAATGGCTCGCGACCGTAGAGCAAGTAGAATGGGGACCAGCCTGCAGTGTCGTTACGGGACGAATTGTAAGCGAACGTCACGTAAGGCAACGCCACGTCCCAGTAGCGATGATCGGTGGAGACGTACATGGACAACATTTCTGTAAGCGTCCGGTTGAGCCTCTCCGTGAGACCGTTGGTCTGCGGGTGTTAAGCAGTTGTGACTTTGTGTTGTGTTGCGCATGCACGAAGAAGGTCCTCAACAACTCGGGGCAAGAAATAGCAGCCTCGATCAGTAAGAAGCTGGCGAGGTGCTCCATGTTGAAGAATGACATCACGTAGAAGAAAGTGGGCAACATCGGATGCGCAGCTGGTGGGAAGAGCTCTGGTAATTGCGTAGAGCGTCGCGTAATCAGTGGCGACTGCTATCCACTTGTTGCCCGAGGTAGACACGGGAAAGGCACCGAGGAGATCGACAGCAAACCGATAAAAGGGCTCAGTGGGGATGCTTAACGGTTGTAGGAGACCGGGCGGTGACGCGGTTGGCTTCTTCCGGCGTTGGCATAGGTAACACGTGGACACATAGCGTTGCAGAACGGTAAAGGCCGGGCCAAAAAATCGATGACGCACACGGTCGTACTTGCGGGAAACACCCAGGTGACCAGCCGTAGGTAGGTCGTGAAATTGTTTGAGGATGTCTAAACGAAGGTGGTTATTGACAACAAGCAGGAGCTGTGAGCCCTCTGGACGGAGATTCTGGCGGTAAAAGTTGTCAACCTGGAGTCGAAACAGATGCGTGGTAGGTGCAGGGGAGCCGATGGTAGACTGTCGATGATAGATTTCAAAGAGGGATCGCGACGCTGCTCATCACCGATGTGGAGTAATCCCGAAATGGAAAGCAAGCAGGATTGGGGCAGAGGTTCGGGAGGGTCAACCGGGTAACGAGAAAGACAGTCAGCGTCTTGATGAAGGCGACCAGACTTGTAGACGACGGAGAAAGAATAGTCCTGAAGGCGTAGTGCCCAGCGGCCCAAGCGTCCAGTCGGATCTTTCAACAAGGAGAGCCAACATAACGCATGATGATCGGTGACGACAGTGAAGGGCCGTCCGTACAGGTAGGGGCGAAACTTTCCAACGGCCCACACGAGTGCAAGGCCTTCCCGCTCGGTGATAGAGCAGGTGCGTTGGGCAGGGGAGAGGAGGCGACTGGCGTACGCGACAACGCGGTCATGGCCACGCTGGCGTTGAGCCAGTACGGCGCCGATCCCATGACCGCTGGCATCGGTTCGCACTTCGGAGGAGCGGCCGCGTTGAAGTGGGCTAAAATTGGGGAGGACGTAAGGAGGAAGATTAGGGTGTTAAAAGCCTCGTCTTGGTTGATACCCGAGACGAACTTGACGTATTTCTTGAGAAGGTCAGTGAGAGGACGGGCGATATCAGCGAAGCTTTTTATGAAACGTCTAAAATAGGCACAAAGTCCGACAAGCCCACGGACGGCGTCTATATAATACGGAAACAGGAAGTTCTTCACGGCGTTGACTTTGTCTGGGCCAGGCTGAACTCCTTCAGCGCCGACAAGATGGCCGAGGATCGTAATGCGGCGGCGAGCAAATCGACATTTAGAAGAGTTTAGTTCTGGCCAGCACGTCGGAAAAGAGATAGAATGTCGGAAAGGTGAGACAGATGAGTTTCGAATGATGGTGAAAAAACAATCACGTCGTCCAAGTAACACAACCACGTCGACCATTTGAATCCGCGAAGTAGAGAATCCATCATTCTTTCGAAGGTCGCAGGCGCATTACTCAACCCAAACGGCATCACCTTGAATTGGTAAAGATCATCTTGTGTGACAAGGGCGGTCGTTTACCGGTCCATCTGGTCGACAGAGATCAGCCAATACCTCGAGCGGAGCTCAATTGAGGAAAAGTACTTAGCCCCGTAAAGGCAGTCGAGAGCGTCGTATATGGGCAGTGCGTATACATCCTTCTTGGTTATTTTATTGAGGTGGCGGTAATCGACGAAGAAGCTCCGGTGCCGTCTTTCTTTTTCACCAGAAATACTGGAGACGCCCACGGACTGCAGGAAGGCTCGATGACGTGTTTATCGAGCATTTTTTCTACTTCTTTTTGGATAACATCGTGTTCCGCATGGGAAACTCGATAATGTCGCCTGTAGATTGGCCTGGCTTCGTCTGTGTCAGTCCGGTGCTTCACTTCATGTGTTTGACCCTAGGGGCGGTTCTGGAAGTAAAAAAATGTCACAGCACTATAGAAGAACCTCGCGTAGTTCTTGGGCTTGTGGTCCTGAAAGTTTGGAACTGATCGTTGTGCCAAATTTCTCCGCTAAGTTCGGGGTAGATAGGAGGTAACGAGAGGAAGCCGGTAGAGAAGTGTCGACGGGAAGCATAGAAATTTCAATGTCGTGCAGCGGATAGACTGACGAGAGTGAAATTTCTTGGGGGAGTACTTTGGAATGCAATTCAAAATTCAGAATTGGAAGGATGGTCTGGCTGTTTTTTATGGTTATAACAGAGTTCGGCAGGATCACATTGCGCGTAAGGAGAACGTTGCTGGCGGGGGACACGATGTACGGACCGTGAGGGAGAGGGTGGCCGGAGGATAAGGGAACTTCGGTGAAGGCTTCAGGGCGCAGACGGATGAACTCAGCTGAACATTACGACGGGAAAACTGAGGCGTCTGCAGCATCGGGCGAAAGCGGTACCTCGAGGCGTAGTAAACCCGTTGCACAATCTATTAGTCAGAATGTTCCGACAAAGAGTCAAAGCCCAGGATCAAATCATGCGTGCACGTTTCTAAAACAGAAAACAAGACTGTTGTTGTGTGACCCGCAATGGTCACACGGGCCGTGCACATTCCGGTAACGGGCGGCGTCCCTCCATCAGCGACATGGACATGCGACATGGGTGTCGTCAAAACTTTACGGAGGCGACGACGAAGGGGAGCACTCATTATAGAGATATGTGCGCCAGTGCCTATAAGAGCGGTGATCGGAACGCCATCTACTTCAACGTCGATTAAATTGTCTGTAGTCGGCAACGTGAAAACAGGATTTTCGGGCTGGGATCACAATGCAGCGTCACCTCTGGGCGCTGCATCCATCAGTTTTCCGGCGTGAAGCGTCGAGGGGGCGCTGACGGTGAAAGGTGTCGGCGCTGCGGCGAACGTGACTGGTGGCGCGGCGGCGGTGGCGAGCGTCCAAATCGGGAGGCAGAGCCAGCGGCATTAGCTACGGATTCTGGCGACGTGTGGGTAAAAATGGCGGGGCACGTCAGTCGAGGAATGGTCTGCACAGAAGTTGTTCCTGGAAACTCGTAGCCAATGGTTCTGACAGTACCAAGCGACAAGGCCAACACGGCGACAGGTGAAACAGATGGGCTTTTCGTCGCCGGTTCCCCAGTCAGCGGGATTTCGGTAGCGTGGAAGGCCGGACGCATAGCGAGGTCCAGGTGGGGCATAACTGTGGCGGGCGGTAGGAGGACTCACAGAGAAGACTTTCTGGAGACCCATGTTGCTAATTTCGTCTCGAACGACAGCTTGAATCAGCGATATGGCTGGAGAGGCCTGTCGACCGCATGGGGCAGAGTAACGGCAGAAGCAGTGGCTTCCAGTTCACGGCGCACTAACCTTTGGACGGTATGTTCGATGGAGCCGTGGCGAGGAGTCGCGGACCAAAACGGCTGGGGGGATGGTGGCTCGCAGGAAGAAGTCGCAGCGGTGTTGGGCAACCGTTGGAAGTGCTGCGTGATGCGGCGGCTCTTCGCTTGCTAGAACAGTCGGCATTCGTTTAAGATATCATCGGCTGTAGTGCAGCCCTTACACATGAGAAAGTGAAAAGCGTCGTCAGCTATTCCCTTAAAGCACATGCAAAACCTTGTCCTCCTGAGTCATCTTCTCGTCGACGTTAAGGCAGAGAGCCAGAACGTCGTGAATATAGGAAACGTATGGTTCGGTCGATGTCTGCGAATGGGATGCAAGTTCAGTTTTTGCACGTAGCTGACGTTGGATGAGATTGGCGAATATTCTCACGAGTTCGGATTTACAGAAGTCCCAGCTGGTTAACCTGGCTTCATTGGTTTCATACCACGTGAACGCCGCACCTCTCAAGCAGAAAAGAAGATTGGCAAGCATGAACGTAGGGGTCCCAACGGTTGTGGGATCTGATCCTCTCGTAGCGCTTTATCCAAACTTCGGCGTCAACATCATCAGTGCCAGTGAAGAAACCGGGCTCGCGGGGCTGCGTAACGACGACCAGTGGAGCCGACGACTCGCTCGGTGGAGCCATGCTGGCAAGAGTAATATGACGCCCGCTTCGGAGATACGTGATGAAGGGTCAAGATGCCTTTAGGATCGGATAGCTGAGACGAGAGGGAGGAGATGTCTGGGAACCTCCACCAAATGTAACGTGGCTGCAGAGCAGGTGAGACGAACCATGAAAAAATTCCCCCGCATTTCCCCGAGGGGGAGAATGTGAAAGTGCGAATCGGCCCGCTTGTCGGCCCGCTTGCGGCGCTTGCGCTCGGCCCCCGCGCCCAGCCCACCGCCTCGCCGCCTTTCTCTTCCATCTCTTCCATCGGGTTTGTAGTATCACGTGTACACTACGCAGTTATCAAGCCCGCTATAACGCCGCTGAGTCGCCAACGCACGCCGCTGACGACGTAGTTTGAATGCGTTAAAGATATAAGGCGCGTCAACACTGATATCACCGTCGCGTCCGTGGCTTGATCGGTAGAGCGTCGCGCTGCGGCCGCAAAGTCCGCGGATCGAAACCTGGCGCCGGATGCTGTTTTTTATAGAGGAGCACACTGCGGACGCCGACGCCGCCGCCGCGGTGGATGGTTTGGGGTCGATTCACACTTAAAAGGTGAACAATCTATTTACAGTATTTACATGCAGAGAATGTAAATACTGTAGAGCAGAGCATGTATCTGCTCTGCAGCCACGTTACAATATATCCAATTCGTTTTCGCCAACACATGCCTACTAGAACAAGTTTCCCAAAACAACTTTTAGGATTTCATCATAACAAACATTAAAAACGGCCAGCATATTGCCTTGGAATAACGCCTTCTAGCAAGTGAAATTAGGTTAAATACTCCAGCGTTATCAGCCGTGTTTTTCAGTCAACCCCATTCTTCCCGCAGAAGGTCTTGTTATTTATTAGAGAAATAACGTGTTATTGTCCATCCCACCGGCTGAGACGACGCTTACAATGGGTATCAAATAGAATATATGCACAGTAACGTCGTAAAGTTTTGTTTGATATATTTCCAATAAAAAACGAGTTCTACATGCTTCCAGTAGCCAGACGTCTACGGCCGGAGCCCATGTGTTAAGAGTAGCCAAAATTCCTGAATTTGTAAAACTTCCTTCAGAACAGAATGTGAAAAATAAAATGTAACTCAGTATTTGTTACATCATAGCACTGCTACATTCCCCCGCCCGGCCATCGCCAAGTGCTGCGGCTGTATTACATGTTCTTATGCATTTCTGTGAAATATATAGGCTTACAAACGTTCCAGGTACGGTTAAGTGCTGGCATGCGGAAGTAAAAATGGTAGACGTAGAACATCACCAGACCTAAATACAGTAGAACCTCGTTGATACCTTTCAAGAAAAAAAGGAAACGTTAGAGAGAAATGCATTATCCGGGAAAACGTATGATCCGCCGAAGTAAAAAAACGCAATCTAGACGCTAACATAAGCATTAATGGCATTTTTACTTTTGCGTGTCTGTTAACGTCTCATGGCGCATGCAGCGGCCCTTGGAGAGCACGAGTTTCGTTTCTAATCATTGCAGACTTTTGTCCGCATTGGGATTGCCCTTCGCACAGAAGTAACGCTACACTGCATCCGAGCCGACTACGGCCTGAGCATCTGAGAGGTAGAGGCTACCTCTACCTCTTCATCGTCGCCACTTTCTTTCTCGGAAGCTTTGTGCAGCACCGGTGCTGCTTCATAGCGTGATTCCGCCACGATTTATTCCAAGGTTAGTGTTTCGCACGTGGGGAGATCGTTATACAGGCGACATTGGCTAGAGGCAGCTACGTTACCAAGTGACTCCGGCGAGCCCAGAACAGCGGGAAAACCGCCACGGTGACCCAGGCTGCCTGACCGCCTCAGGCACCTGACTATTGCGCCGCGCGACCTAAAGCTTGATCCGCCCGCATGTCAGCACGTTTTTTGTTCACCATAAAATGTATCATCTCGTGGTAGTTCAATAAAATCTTTAAAATTTTCAAATCCCTAGCCCTGAAATCGCGTTATTCAGGAAAACATTACAGGGGAAAACAAACAGAAATCCATTTCTGCGCCTTGTTTTGACGATGAGCTCTTTACAGCTATTGTTTTTGGTTTTTATAAATCCAGTTCAACCAATTATGTTCATTTACGGCAGCACAAGAATTACAGGTGGAATTTCCGTGAAATCTGCATTATTGTGCAAATGCAGTGTTTATATGCTTCGCTATTAACCGCAACATGTTATATTTTTTTTATTTTAGGTGTTCAAAATTTTGGTCGGCGAATTATCTCTATTTACGCCACTATACCGATTAGAGGACGAGCTTTTATGACGTTTGCATTATTGTGGAAGTGAAGGGCGTTATACGGTTCGCCATTTTCCGTTATTTTTATTACTTTTTCTTCTTTTTTAGTTTTTCACAATTTCGTTTTTGATAAATTACCTCCCTTTAGCCTATTAAAAATATTGGAGGTGGAATTCTCGCGAAATCTGCATTATTGTGGAATTTCTGGGCGTTACATGGTTCGCCATTTTCTATAACTTTTTATACTTTTCTGATATTTTTAGTTTTTCGAGAATGTGTTCCACAGATTATCTCTATTTACGTTAATATATCGATTACTGTTAAAATTTCTGCGAATTGTGCATTATTGTGGGCCTGCAGGGCATTAGACGGTTCGCAATTTTCGCTTTTTTATTTTATTTTTTTGTTAATTTCTCAAAATTTTGTTGGAGCATGTATGTTTATTTACGATATCATGACGACTATACAGGTGTACCTTTCGCAAAATATGCATTACTGGGGAAATGCATCGCGTTACACGGTCCTGGCTTTTGGGGTGCGGGGCAAAGAATGCTGCGCAATAAAATACTGTAACACTTACGGGACATTTTTGTGGTCGCATTTCAGAGCGTAATACCCGGGCAATCATATGAACTGGGGAGGTATCAAGAAGGTTCTACTGTAATGTGTTTGCCGTTATCCTGGGTATGTCCTCCACCACAAACGAAACTGGTCTCGTCTAAGAGGCTCCATGGGGCAGACATCCATGAGCGCTTGAATAGATGTTTTCTAGTTATAAAAGTTGTTTCACATTGAGAGTTCCTTCTATCAAATGGTGGTAGAGTAAAACTCATTTTACATTGCTAAGGCCGCGTAGTATCATTGCAAGAGTTCCAGGCTGTATATTAGTTTGCGCCGTTCCTAGTAAAATACCACTACTTAGCGCATCCACCCACATTACATTCTTGCATATTCTTCCTTTCCCGGAGAAACTTAGCGTAGCAAGCTAGTTCCGGTAACAATATGTTTTTCCACCTCTACTTATATAACGTTTCAGCAAGAACTTGTGTTCCTTTAATTCACCGCCAAAGGTAGGCTGTTATTTACGCCGTTACATTTATGTTTGTGTCCGTGTATGCATCTACGGAAATACCAAGCTGTTTCTTCGTTGTTCCTAATTTTTCTATTCCTACTTTTTCTACTTCAATTCTTTGAAAGACTACCGAATGTTTTTTGCTGCATGAGGAAATGTCAGGCAATCAACTTTGACAAGAGCTGTTTATTTTCTCCCCAGCTCAGAGCCTGCCGGTGTTTGCGTGATCGCATCGCATAGAGCTGTTTTACTTCCCGAAAAATCTTCGAAGTTTCTTTTTAACGTTTTTCACTCGCTTTTGCCCCTCCTCCTTTGGACGCTACCACAATTCATTTGTCTCCTGCATGTGCATGTTCATACTACCCTTTTGGAAGCGCCATTGTTTTAGCAGTAGTTTTTACGGGGTTTCTGCGAACTGCATAAGGCACACACCAAGATCGATCACATTGTTTTGAAATATTTTCGGTCTTTCTTTCAAATTCCGAGTATTTTAGCTACATAGAAAATTGTGAATATTGCTTGCGACCTACGTTAGTTCGCCAAGGCTCTGCACAGCATCTATGAGCTAACACTGATGTTTAATGTTTGTATGCCCAATGAACCTGAGAGGTTGGGAAAAGAATAGAATAAATTTGGCACACACCGGCCGAAGTTATGTTTTTTCTTAGATAAACTAAAGATATGATATCTTGCAATAGCTCCAGAATATATTGTATTACGAGGCTAATAATGTGGAGCCCAAGTAGGTTCTGCAAGGATTCTTCTGTAATCATGCTTTACAAGAGCTAGGCCCCAGCGACAAGGGTATACAAATTGATTTTGGTAATAGTAGTAGCTTTTCAGCGAATTGTTGCAGCTTGAAAAAGCGCAACCTGGGAATTGTAGAGTGCTCTATTGGGTCACATTGTAATTCATCCTGCCATATACTGCGTGCGAAAAAACCATTATAAAACGTGATGCACACAGGACGATAGCTGCCTTCTTAAAGATTTCTTTAAAAAGCGAAGCTGTTTACCGAAATAAAATTTGCCTGTGTGCAGTTAAAAATACCACACGCGGACGTGAGCGCGGGCTTCGCTGCGACCACCGGACAGTCAACAAAACCAAGAAATTGCCGAGCGCTCGTGCGTGCCTGCTTCGCGACGACCGCGGAGCATCCACTGTGCCCGTTTGCTATTGAAGCATACCCACTCAGGGAGATTGGCCAAGACTGGGGTGACCGCCGAGCAGTAAAACAACCAAGAAAAAGACGAGCGCTCATGTGCGCGTGTTCGTGGTGACCGCCCAGTGTTTCGGGCGCACGTCTGGAAGCCAAGTATACGCACTCAGAGAGATTAGCCAAGATTGGCAAAAAGCTCCAGCGTTTTCTGTAATCGTTGCAACACTTGCTCGGAACGAGAAAGCTGCCATCTTTCGCCATAATCGTGGGAGCACTTTCTAACAACAAGACAGACAGGTCACAGTGTACGCCCTCCAAGATGATGTCCAAATATTATTACTTCCAAGAAAATGAAGGAAGTTGACATTTATAGCAACAATTATGCAGCAGAGGTCGCTTTATTGCGGCAGCGAAGAAGAAACTAGGATGCATCGCGGACATAAACCTGCGGGATGTTCCTGAAGGTTGTGGAACCTTCGCTACCTTCCAGTCTTACGTGTTAGTGTGAGCTTCCTCATTGTTTGCTTTAGAAATATGTCACTCTTATAAACTTACACGCGTACACAAAATGAGCAAACGAGGTAAAGGGCTATAGTATATAGATAAACTTCCTTGCCTTGACACTGCTCACGTATCCAAATTTCAAGATTATTACGCTATGTCACGGGGTTTCTTTTTTACAATTTAAAAACGTGTAATGAATCATAAAGGGCATACTGACACATGAGTCACTAGGCTTAGGCATTTACGCGGCTTCTACACTTTCTGTCGTAATGTATTAGCATGTATCTAACCGACTTTGCATTGCCCTAGCTTACAAATTCACTAGTCATTTCACTAAGGTATTGTGGAACGCCTTCTCATGATTCGGTCCACAGTGAACCTGTGATCCCAGAGAGTGTTGTTAAGATTCTCTCTCCGGCCTCCCGTTTCTCCTAGCACGACAACAATATCTCTCAGGCCCCATTTATAAGTCCGCGGCAGAAGCACGACAAAAGCTATTTTTATCTGGCCGACGTCGTGTAAACCACAACCTCCACTGGGACGGCACAGCGAAGTCACAGGGTCAGCAGGATTGAGTTCGTTAAGTTATGTTGCAGCTGCTGTAGCCCACTGCGATGAGCTTTTTTTGCAGCCACGTAAACTTGGCCATACATGCCCGATGCTGCGGAATCCAAGCATTTTTAGTAGCGAAGCTCTTTTGGTCAAGACATTTATGAGGCGAAATGGGGCAACCACGCCACAGCTAACTGGAGATGTCGTAATCTAGTGAGGAAAAAAGCAAGTTGCAAGCACACATGCAGCAAAAAAAAAAGAATGCTTAACGCGATGCTATATAGGCAAACCTTTTCTAAACTACTAATTGTGGTTACATTGCTTATGCTCCTCAACAGTGTTAAGCAACAGAAAACATTAGCCATATTTGAGAAAAAACTTGATCACTAAGTGATATCTGCATTGTTATTTTAATAAATATACGTGGTTGTTTGATTTTTGCTATAGTACAAAAACATCCGCCATGAAAAAACAAAAAAAAAACGCTCGCGGCGCGCTGCAAAGTTCAAAAGCAACAAACTGTCCCTTGTGTTATGAAACCCGCTTTTGTCTGATTGCGCCCTTCCGATACGGTCGAAGCACCTTCGTGATTTCTAAGACTTTTTTTTTTGGTTTTAAGACGATTTTCGATTTTTGTTGGAAGTACGGGGGAGTAGATGATGTTTTTAATTTTGTAGGGAGCATCTGAAGCTGCTACAGTTCTTGAATTTGGCGTTAGTCTGTTACCCCGCTCAGGCATTCCGCAGATGAAATGTCCAACCATAGATTACGTCCAGCAAGGCTGGCATTTAGAAATTATTGGGTGGCGAGGTAAATTTCGAGATTGAGAAGTTAGGCCATGGAGGTGTCATTGCGTTATTTTAATGTCTGATTCTAGGCTTTTCCGACGACTACATCCACTTGGTTTTTATTTTCTTGAGAGCACTGTTTAGCTGGTTGTGAAGAGTTTTGGATGGATGGAGAAACGCGTCAATTATCCGTATTGTGTCCTTGTTTGTGCCGTCTGTTTGTAAAAGATTCCGCAGTTCCCAAAGGTGACTTATTTCGCTCGGTTATTTTGGTGGTTTCTTAAGATGGAGTTCGGAGTAACCGCCTATATAAGCATTCAAACCAGTTTAAAGAGACCGCGCATGAATGAATGTAGTCCCCAACAAATAAAATTCGAATACCGTTTTACTAAAGATCACAAGTTGTACTAGTGATGTGAATATGTACCGTTAAAATAGTACAACAAACCGGAGAGGCATGACATATCTGCTTCGTCACCAGACTCATTTCTTTGTTACACCACCATTTAACTGGGGTAGCAACCACCGATGTCCAGGCGGAGTTGCGCAAAAATAGCGCTGGTATTAACAGCCACACAATCCTTGAGATATCCTGGTTTGAAAATTTGCCGCGTCCATGTGCTACAGTGTTCTGTAAGGGGCGGTGTTTCTGGTCGGGTGAAGCTGCCTTTGCAAGGGCGGGGGGGGGGGGTGACAAGGTTTCGATTTTCCTTTTCAAAGGCTTTATTTATATAGAAACGTGAAACACATCAGAACGCATATACCTATCGCCCAATGACAAGCAAGGAAGAGCGCCCAAATGGTAATTTACTACTGTTTACTACCATGCTATGAGATGCTGGTTTTCGCGACTCTGGCTGTGACGCCACCCGTGGCTCTTATAGAGAGCGAAGGTACCGCACTAAGACCGCGTCTGAAGCATGTACTCTCGTACATACACCACATTTTCGAACACACTGGCTGCTCCACATCAATATGTGTCTCCAACGCATACAAGCGGTAAATTTCAGTCGGGAAGGTGCTGCAAATGCAACAGCGACCATGAGAGCTGGCCAGTTTCCCGCGGCTGGTTTCGAAACGCCCGGCTAGGCAGATTTTCGCGGCACCGTTACAGGCAGCCATCGAGGCGTATACGCCTCGATCTTGGCTATCCCTGCGCCACCTGCCGCCACTTGTCCTCGGCGCTTACGGGAGCAGGGCTGTGTTGCTCATTGCGGCTTGTGCAGTATTTTGGTTCTCTTTATCTTCTTTCCTTAAGCTCCCAAAAGAACTTGGTATGGTGAAGTCTGCAAGCAATAGGCACCTTTAGAGCACTTCAGAAAACAGCTGCGTTTTGGTATTGTGCTCGAACATCAACAAAAGGTATACGGGGACGCGGTTCTGCGCGCTTCTAGGCCGCTCTTTTGGGCGTCGTTGATGGTAGCAGCATAGCATCACTGTCACCTCCGAATACGTCAGGCACAAATAAATTATATTATCGCCTCGCTCAGACCTGATACTGAGACAGTGAGAGGTTGGTTTTGTCTTCAGCACCGCCAAAGAATCAGCTTTGTTTCAAATATATGCGTCGTAAAAAAGTATGCTTCGGGGATGTGATTCCCCATCCCCTGGCAATAACCTGCCTGTTGGGGGAATATAAGCCACGGAAAAATGTTAAGTGTGTTCCAATTCTTCGGCTCGTTAATATGTGCCCACTCACGTTTATAGCAAGGACCAAGGAAGGTTATTGAAAGCACGAAAAATTATTGTCTGCCAAGTCTGGGAGTAACAGAACAGTTCGTAGACGAATGAAAAAAAATACCAGGGCAGCTTCGAAAAGGCTAAAAACTTTTGTCGAAAGTTAAGCGAGGTGGTGCTCACTAGACCAACCAGATGCGAAATGCAGTGATAAGTCGCAAGACAGGGAGGAGGAGAGGGGAGGAAAGGCTTAACTATCGTCGTGTACAAATACAGAGCGAAATAAAGGAATGAACGTTTCAGTAATCTCACACACAAGCTGTGCGTTCACTTTCCTTTTGTTTTTCCACTTCAAGAAACAGCTGATCACTAGGAGGACGCATTTTTGAAGTATACGGCCATAAAGTATACAGTAAGTAAGTTCACAAACGATAAACGGTATGGCTAGAGGGGTGCGGTGTCTGATAAAGCCCTCTTATTTAGTTTGTGCTAGCTCTTCAGGCTCCCTGTGTCATATACCGATAATTCTAAGAAACGTTCAGTCGCGGACGCTGATTACTCTATAAGCCCGTCACCGCGCAGCTCCCGGAAGGTAAATGTATCAGCTTTTCGAGTGCGAGCACTGACCTCAAGATAAGACGACCCACCATAAATTTTTTGCCGTGTTCTGATTCCCGCGTAGAATTTTGCATTATGCATCGTACTTTTTCGTATTATGTCCTTAAATTTATGGCACCATGGCTTGTCAGGGAAGTGATCAATATCAAGGTATGAAGCGTAACTGGCGCAGTTAGGTATGAGTGCTGCGCTAGATTATATAGGCAAATAAAACCGATTTACATCATAGTGTATAGCCGTAGCATGATCATCTGAAGGAACACTGCTTACTGAGATACTGCTAGTAACATCGAAGGCAGTGGAATTACAATCAGCTCCACGCATACGCCGGTTTCGCGACGCGGCTGTGAGACACGCCTGGTGCGTATACCAAGTGAATGTACCGCACTGAGATCGCGTTGGAAATACTTACGCTCTCGTAAATACACCATATTTGCGAACAGAGTGGCTGCTGCAATGAATATGTATTTACAACAAACAAATGGTTCATCTCAGTCGTAAACGTGTCGCAAAAGCAGCGGCGACAGTGGTGAGTGCGCCTTAGCCTCCCGCGACTACTTTGAAATTGGCCGCTAGGGGGATTTCAGTGGGGCCTCTAAACGCAGCGCTCGAGGCGTACATTCCCTGCTTGGTTCTGCTCACCTGACTTAAAACTGGTTCAACTGTATTGCTTTTCCCACCAGGAGAAATTTTTCCACTGTCTCATGTAGCATTTGAAACAGATGCTAACATATTGTCACGAAGCCAAAGATGATGCAGCTGTCTTCAAGGAAAACAAGTTTATTGGAGCTAACTTGTGCATCCTAACAACTAACTAAATACACATGCGCCGAAGCACCAGTCAAGAAAGTTACGCGCGCAGGCGAGCTTTGGCGAGTCGAATGCCGCGGCGCCTGATCTGTGGACTCTATCTCTCGGCGCGATGGTTTCTCGAACAATCGAATTGCATCCAAAACACTGTAGATCAAAGAATGTTATTCTAGGGTGGTTAGGTTAGTTGGAAACACTATTCCTATCAAAGGAGATAACACGTGTGGCATAAAGAATGAAAGATGCGTTTCACTTGGCCGATGGATAACACAGATAACATAGCCCGGTGCAGCCGGTCGCCAAAAACAAAAGAAAACAAGCAAACCCAAAACATGGTTCATGGTATTACCCCTCTCTAAAAGGGCATCGACGCGATGCTAAAATAAGACGGAGTCCGAAGAAACAACAGAAAAGAAGTCTGTCATTATGCGTAGTGGGGTTCTAGGCGAACCACGTGGATGACATCGGGCCGCGTGCGGCGTGGTGATGTTCCGGAATCGCCATCGGGGATCACATCGTAGGTAAGTTGGCCAACACGTTGTAAAATACCGTAGGGTCCGAAATACCGTCGCAGACGCTTCTCACTGAGTCCAAGTCGTCGGATGGAAATCAAAACCCACATATAACCCGTGGGCGGTTCTCGGCGTCTCGGCGTCGGAGGTTGCACCGTCCGGCATAAACCAGCTGCCTGTCCGTTGTGTGAACTTGAGCGAGGTGGCGGGCCTCCTCCGCTTGCTGAAGTTATCTTGGCCGTCGGCGTTGAGGCCGTCGTCTTCTACGAGCGTAGGCATGGCGTCAAGTATCGTAGTCGACCGTCTTCCGTAGGCAAGCTCGAACTATGTCATCTACGTAGTTTTCTGGCTAGCGGTGTTGTACGCAAACGTGATATACGGAAAGAATTCGTACCAAGTATATGTTCAACGTCGACGTACATAGTTAGCATATCCGCGATCGTCTTGTTGAGACGTTCGGTTAGTCCGTTCATTGGGGGTGGTACGCCATCGTTGTTCGGTGATCTTTGTTGCTGTTTTACAAGATTCCTTGCATAACCTCCGCATTCATGATCATTCCGCAGTCCGTGATTAGGACTTCAGGGGCTCAATGTCGACACACAACTTGATTTATAAAGAACTTGGCGACTTCTTGAGCAGACCACCTCGGAAGAGCTGCGATCTCTGCGTAGCGCGTCATCTTGTCTGTTGCTACGACAATCCACTTTTCTCGGATCGGGACGTAGAGAACGGGCCCAGAAGGTTCATTCCAATTTATTGGAAGGGCCTAGATGGGACTGCGATCGGCTGCAAAAGTCCAGCGGGGCTCGTCGGTGAAATGTTTCTTCGCTGCCAGCCACGGTAGCACCGGACGTCGTAGGTGGCGTCATATGTGAAGCGGGGCCAGTAATATTTCGTCTTGATTTTTCCAATTGTGGGAGCTGTGCCGTGATTTCCGGAAGGCGAGTCATCATGGCATGCTTCCACAATGAAGTCACAAAGGTCTGCGTTGATGACAATACGATAATTAGTTTATCGTTCCGGGGCTCAAATTCTTCTCTACAACAGAGTTTTTCAGGGTAAATGCTGGTAAGTTCCGTTTGAACGTCCTAGGCACGGTGACATTTTTTTCTTTGGAGTAGTCGATCATGGAGCGTGAGCAGGCGTCGGCACGCTGCTGGGAGGCTAGATCGCTCTCCGTCATGATTCCGAAGAACGCGCTGTCTTCATCAGAGGCTTTACGTGGTGGGTCCACGGGGCCGCCGGACAGGCAGTAGGCGTCAGAGTGTTTCCAGCCGGATTTATCGGCGATTGTGTTTAAACTCTTGCAGGTGCAAGTTCCACCACCCAACACAGCCAGATAGATCCTTCTATTTGCGAGCCAACACAGCACATGGTGGTCTGTGCAGAACCTTGAAAGGTCTGCCATACACGTTTGGGCGAAATTTGTAATGGCCCATATAATGGCGAGGCACTCTTTCTCAGAGGCTGAGTAGTTGTTCTCCTCCTTCGACAGACCAAGGGTTGCATAGTCGATTACATTTTCGCAACAGCTTTGCTACTGCACGAGGGCGGCACCAAGCCTATATCACTGGAGTCTGTGTGCATTTCTGTTTCGGGTTTTCGTCGAAATGAGCTAGCACGGGCGGGCTTTGCAGGCGTTGTTGCAGCTCGTAGAATGCTTTTTGTTGGACGTTTTCCCAGCTGAAAGGAATGCAATCTTTTGTAAAGGCCCTGCAATTTATGGGAAGTTTGCGGCGAAGCACCGGTAGTATGTGCAACGTCTAAGAAATCTATCTTCTCACGCCCTTTTTGTCTATCGGTCTTGGGCAGTTCGCTATAGCTGAAGCTTTCGCCGGGTCAGGCAGTACTCCAGCTGCGTGGACGACATGGCCCAAAAACGTGAGTCCCTCGTACGCGAAGCGGCACTTTTCAGGCTTGAGTGCTATTCCTCATGATAGAAGAACCTCGAGTACAGACTCCAACCTTGCAAGGTGTTCGTCGAAAGTCCGGGCGAATACCACAACGTCGTCGAGGTATGCGAGACAGGTGTGCCTGTTCTGACCAGCTGCACGGTGTCATTGTCTCTTGGAAATATTGGTAGTGCCATGCACAGCACGAACGGCATCACCTTCAACTCGGAAAAGCCGTGGTGGGGGTGGTGGCGATTTATTAAGAAGGCCGAGAAGTGAAAAAAACTGGGGACATTGTTGAACTCAACGGGGAATTCGCTCTTATACAACCCAGCCGAGGGAAGGGAAAGAGGTTGCAAAGGATAGAAAGACAGAAAGCGAGGAAAGAAGGAGGTGAGTTGGGTGCAGTCTATGTAGCGTTCATCTCGTCCAAGGCTCGATGGCTACAAACGATGCACCAGTCCTGTAAAAACCAGGAAGTTGAGGAGGTGCTGGAAGACCTCCCGTAGGAAGGCGTGCGGACCCGTTGGGAAAAGCAAGTCTTCCAGCTTGTGGCTTGGTGGCACTAAGTCGCTGGAGGGCGGTGCGGAGTTCCTCCATTGCGGTGTCATGCTTGTTGGTGGCAAGGGCACAGGAAGTGCTCGAGCGTCTCGGGCTCTGGGCAGGTGGCGCAGGTGGGGGATGCCCGGCGGCCTTGGTGGTGCAAGCGGGTTGCCACCATTGCAGCAATAAAGCTGCAGGCGAAGCAGGAGCGACCGGGCGTGTCTCCGGATGTGTGCGGGCAGGACACGTGGGGCTCGACCACTTACCACTCGGGTATCTGGATGCAGGGCCTCCACCACCCGTGCCAGGATAGTCCTTGCAGCGTCGAATGGCACCACGTCCCGGGAGGCTGCAACCCCTGCCTGGTGAGCAGCTCCCTTGGCCAGGGCGTCTGCTACCTCGTTGCCCATGGTGTCCACGTGCGATGCAGCCAGTGAAGTCGCAGTGGACACCCCTTAGCCTCCACCGCATGAAGCTCGACCGCCAGCGACTGCTCTAGGTAGCCGCTGGAGCTGCCTGGCTGGTCAGCAGCTCGCAGAGGGAGCAGGGCAGACCGGCAGTCAGTCAGGATGATGGCACCTCGGACCTGGGTCCCCTGCTGTAGAAGAAGGTCCGCGGCCAAGTGGAGTCCAGCCAGCTCTGCGTGGGTGCATGAGGCCGCGAAGAGCAGGCTGCACACCTCGCTGGTGCCTTGTTCAAGGGCTGTGCTGGCGGCTCCGGCCCTACCCGTCGACTGTTGCACGGAGCCATCCGTGTACACCTGCAGAAGTGCAGCAGTGTCGTCCTGCAGCAGGGCGGCCACCTGCTGGTACATGGCCTGGGGTGGAGTGGACCTTTTGTTATGGAAACCCGGGAATGCTATGGCGATGCGTAGAGCCTGCCCCGTGCCAGGGGGTGGTGGATCCAGGCCGGGCCGCTGCGGCAACGCGATATGGCCCTCGTAGGTACTGAGCAGCATGCCCATCTGAGAGTTGGGCCGGCTGCGGTTGCGCTGGAGGAGTGCCGTGCCGTCCGATGTGCCTTGCAGGCGGTGGATGTGGTGGAGCCCCACCTGCAGGGCCCGCATGTGGCTAGGCTAGGAGCCTGTCTCTGCGTACGTTACCGCCACCGGAGATGGGCTCGCAAGGCCCCGGCAGAGGCGCATAGCCCGGCACTGATCCACCTCTAGCTCCTCTCACCGGCGCGGCTTGAGTTGCACCAGAGGCACAGCATACTCCCCTGAGCAACCCCAGAGCTGTCGTCTCGTTGGCTGCTGGTTGCTCGGCCCACCTTGGCTCGAAGGGTCCGGTTGTTCAGCAACGCCCTCACGTATCTCCGGGGGGCCCAGGAATGCCTGTAAGGGGTTAGGAATGCAGTCTTCTCTCGGTCTCTTTTGTCAACTGCTATTTTCCAGCAGCATGTCTTTATATTCATCGATGGCAGACTTGGCGTGCAGACGTGGTCGAGGGCGTCGCCGATTCGTGACAAGCGGTACCCGTCCATTTTGGTGATTTTGTTCAGTCGCAGGTAGTCAACGCAAACCTTAATGTGCCGTCTTTTTTATTCACGAGTTATACCGGCACAGCCCAGGGGCTTTTCGATGGCTGTATAATATCGTGGCTGAGCATGTCTGCCACTTCTACCCGGATGGCTTCCCACTCGTGTGAAGACACGTGGTACGGTCACTGTCAAGTAGGTCGGGCTCCTATCTTCGGGTATAATTCGACTGCTTCGCTAGAGGTGTCTGACGTAATTTTGAGTTCGACAAAACACGTTTCGCTTTAGCGACGCAGCAAAGCCAATAATTTGTTCCGTTCTTTTTGCGGTGACTTCGGAATTACGTCGAAGGGATTGGGAAGCTTTAAGTTTTTCTCCGGGTGCACGCTCAAAGTCGGCGACCGCGAGCACGTCACTAGATACTTGCGTTTTTTCGAGGAATGCGTTTCAAGCGCCCTTGTTTAAATCCTGGTACTTTTCGGTAAAATTGTGTGTTTGCCGCGAGTCACGAACACATGAGCGCTCGGCATTGTCTTTGATTTTTTAACTGCCGGGTTGTCGCTGCAATCTTGACCAATCTCTCTCAGTTGGTGTACTTGGCTCTAGAAACGTGAGACAGGAACGCTGGGCGGCGCCGCAAGGCATGCACACATTGGCGCTCATTGTTTTTGTTTTTTTAAGTTCCGGTAGGTCACGGCGAGGCACGTGCTCACGTGCGCTGAGCATTTTCGTGCTATTTTTAGCAGCGGGCACGAAGAATAACGTTCTGCTAAACTTATGCGCGGTTAAAAGGTAAATAAAAGAAAAGCCGCGTTTTTCCGAGCTATACATAAAACTTTAAAACTAATATTACCTTAGTTCATAATACCCAAAATAGAATTTATTTGTAAACAAAAAGTCTCGGTGCCTGTTTTTTATGATATTGGATTTGGAAGTAACACGTTAGATGTATTTCCAATAAAGTTTCTTCAATACCTCGATCTGTATCCCGCTGTCGAATGATCTTTCCGATGAACGGAAAGCTCGAACAATATTATGTTTCTTTTGCTTCGCAAATTCATCAATATATAGTTAGCCTATAGAACGACTGCTAAGGGACGCATTTTAATTTTTGCTTTAGCAAAAAGCATGTTGTTGAACATAGCAAATGTTAACAGTTCAGGCTAGAACAGAAATTGTGAATTGATTGTTTATTTCTTGGGTTTGAATAATGTATAGGCTACAATGTCTAAAATGAAGTATTACCAGCCAGATTTCCTTAATTCAAAGATACCGTCATTATGAGAGTATTTTATAACGTGAAAGGGGATAATAGAAATATCAGAAGTGGCTGCAGATGTGATGGTGAATACCTGAATCAAAGTATTATAAACGAAAAATAGAGTACACATAAATTTTATAGTAACGAGAACATATAGGAATACGTGGAGCTAACAGCTGTGTATTCATGCTGTGTATTTACAAGTCTGAGAGCACCACAACGGCCAGGGTCGGAAGATGTACATCTACTTCCATCTTTGTGCCTGAGTCTGCGTGACAGCGTCATCTTTTTTTGGCTTCTACCTGGCACATGTCCGAACGTTGTACATAGGCTATGTACTAAATGTTCCTTTAATTCTTCGCTGAGGGACTGTATCATAACCCCCGTACCTGAAAGCATAGACTTCGTGCTTCTTATATCGGCTTATTTGCATTGCGGAGTAAGCTGGCAGGCTGCGGCTGCGACACAGTGCTTAGAACATGTGTCTGCTTTGTGCAGACCCTCGGATTCCTGGACGTTTTACTTCCACGTTACCCCAATGCTGCTGCGGGCATCACTGCTCTGTTTCCGTGTGCCTCACTGTGTCAAGAACTGTACGCGGTAACATTCGACAGAAATCCGTCAAGCAGGAATATCAGCCACGTCCGTTATATTTCAAGCTTATCTGGTACACCGACTCCGCTCTTCCTGCACTCACCAAGCAACGTCGGCACGTTGAATGAGCCGATCATCGACGTGCCTAGACCTATGACGTCTTCCACAAGCCGTATAAACTCTGCAGGATCGCCTTCACTCGTCAGTGGACTAGGCGGCAGCTGCTGCGACACAATGCTGAAAAGATGTGTTTTTATGTGCAGGTATGTTATTATAAAAATGGTCCTTGCTTTCGTTCTGACTATCGTTCACTGCTGTAGTTCCCTAGCCCACTTGTCGTAGCATGATTTTTGTGTCCATTCAATGTACTCTGCATCGCACTTCTGCTGAGTGGGGACGTAGAGTTGAACCCGGACCCTCCTAAAACGGCTCCTACACATAGGACGTCAGTCAATCGACCTCATCCGCACTTCTCTTCTGACAATAAGAATGCAACCATCTCTACGGTGGCTCAGCATTCCTCTACTTTATCATTTACTACTGCTGGCAGTGTAGCCAATGCTTGTTTTTCTTCACCTTCCTTACTTCCCGCTGCCTCCAAGTTCACTAGAACTGACAATACCACCATCACCAATATGCTGGTCGAACTATTACGATGTCCGAAGCAACTCACAGATGATGCTGCTGCGATAACGCTACACCAGGAGAACATTAACTTTCGTTTTGATTTTCTTGAAGACGAATCACATAATCCCAGTCTTGTCACTGTACTGGCAATAGCCAACATGCACAACACCTGCGTTCAGAAGTTAGGCTTCTTTAAAATACACTGGGCAAGCTTACTAAAACTACGACGATCTCGAGAATCTTTCCCGAAGGACAATATAGTATCCATGGTTTAGTCGAAGGCTCCGGTGCAGACGGACTCCACGTTGATGGGTACTTTTTTAGAATTTATAACGACTGAATGGCAGATTGATTGGCAGCCTATAAAACGCCGTCATTGACTCGATAGGAAACGACAAGGAACCCAACGCCCCATCATTCTGAAGACGCTGAATTTGAGAGGGAAAAGTGCCATAATGTGTAATTTGTTGAAACTAAAAGGGGGTGATTTTTATATTAGGTGAAAATTTCTCTCCGAGTGTAAGAGCCATCCGAAAAACGATTTGGGCGTCTTCGGAAAACTTTCGTGCACATGGTTCAGCGTGTGGGGCTCTGTTACGACCATGCCTTTATTGACAATATTCGTTACACATGAGACGAGGCTTCCAAAGCTCTTGTGCCGGATTTCAGCCATTGAGACGAGCTCCTAGCTCGGGGACTCTCACGGGAACACCCCTAATTCCTTGGCAGGAGACATGGCTACTCATTCTGGGTCTTTCAATTGACAGCGCCATACTTCTAACCAAAACATCAGGTGTTACGTCTTAACGCTAGATGTATAACTAACCAATTCGTCAGCCTCCTCATATTCCCTTGACTTGATTGGTATCACTGAGACTTCGTTGCACGATGGAATTAACGACTCCGAAATTTACTATTCTGGCTACGTGGAAGTTCGGACAGACAGACAGCACGCTAAATATGGCGGTGGCGTTGTTATTCCTTTTTCGTTCTGACTTTACCTTTCATGGGCCTCTTTCTCTCTTGAGCACAGAGTTTGTTTGGTGCAAGCTATATCTCCAGAAGAGACACGTCGTAAACGGCTTTGTTTATCGCGCCCCAATCTCGTCTTTAAATAACATCTAACACTTTAGCCAATACGTAAGCCAACGGAAGCTTACCGCTAGCAATCTTGTCTGCATAGGCGATTTTAATTGTACCAGGGATTCACTGACCTTTGTTATCCTCATCCAATAGAAACAGTCTATTCAAAATAGAGCTACTAAATTCTCCACTTTTGTTTGACCTCGTTTAAATTGTGTTTCCACCAGCGAGAAACAAAGCACTCTTAGATTTGGTTTGTGCTAGCTCCCACATTGAAGAAGCAGGATTCACTGGGAAGGTATCGGTAGTATTTCAAACCACAAGGCGCTGCTGCCACATCATGTTTTCCAATTCAACGGCAAAATGTCATGTTCACTCGTTTTCGTGATTTTCAGCAGGCCGACAAAGTTTCAATAGCAGATTTACTGCGGAACGTTTTGATGAATTCAATTGCTTAGCACCGTCTCCGATGTTCGTACTGTCATGAGCTATGTTTAAACTACTTAAAAACTCTATTGAAAATTTTTATCCCTTTGAAACTTAAGAAAACGTACACTAAGCTTCCGTGGGTGAACCTGTGAGATTTTGCAGCTTTCGCGCCGCGTGCGCAGACTCGGCCGAGCGAAGCGCGCGGATAACAATAGTGGCATTGAGCGCCTCACGCGTGCTTAATTTAAGAAGAGTTACACTGGCAATCGAACTCGGTAAAGAACTTCATTTATCAGCACCAGCTGACCGGCTTTTGAAGAACAACCGGCGCAGGTTTTGGTCGTCAATGTCACCCCACCACTCACCCTCCAGTTCTATCCTTGTTGGCAGCGAAATTACCAATGATCCGGCTTTCATCTCTAACGCTTGCAATGCCTATTTTCAGTCTGTATTTTCACTCGACAATACTCTATATTCCCCTTTTTCTTACACTGACCGAGGCATCCCGATAGCAGAAATTGGCTTCGCTGTTGAAGGTTTATTCTTGATTCCGCAATATTTGCAGGGCACAATGATATATTGATCCCTTTTCGCATCTGTTACTCGTAGCGGACGCCTAGATATCTCGCAGGGAGTTTTCGAAAATAACTCAGCTATGGAATAGTACCACTCTCTTGGAAATTCTCCCTTTTGGAAGTTCTCCCATTTTATAAATGTGGTAATAAACAGATCATCGGTAATTACAGACATATTTCACTGACCGCCTATTCATGCAAACCAGTAGAACATGTAGCATACGAACACATTACCCATTATCTGTGAAAGTAATGAACTTTTGTTTAACATGCGACACGGTTTCCGGCATAGTTTCAGCACTCTTAACCAATTAGCCGAGTTTTCTGATGATATACTCTATAGTTTCGGCGTGAAGCATTTAACGTGGTATCTCATCCCCAAACTGTTGCTAAAATTAAACGGTATCCTTAAAAATCCCCAACGGGTTGGTTGGATATCTCGCTTCCTTACGCAACGCACACAGGTTGTATAATTCAGCAAATTATCCTCGTCCATAGCACTGGTTTCATCAGAGGTACTACAAGGGTCAATAATGGGTCCTTTGCTTTTTCTCTTCTGCAATAACGACTTGCCTATTTACATTAAATCTAAGAGTCGGCTTTAGGGGGACGATTCTGTATTAAAGCGAAGATTTCCCTGTTTAGAGATCCCTAGTATTTGCAAGAATCATTTTCAGATTTTTTTTTCATGGTTGCAAACATGGCAAAAGAAAATTACCTTTCGTAAAACCGTGACAATGAGGTTTACAAATTGTAGAGCTCCCTCCTCCATTTTCTGCCTCCATTTTCAGTTACACATTTACCGCGCCATCGCTTAATACCGTAGGTGAATACAAATATCCTGGGCCTATTTTTACGTCAATCTTGTCTTTGTAAAACCATATCAACAGTATAACAAACATGTACTGGAAAAACTGGCTATTCACGCCAGCACCTTGGTTGAAGCATCCAGGGAAACAGCTGATTGCTTACAAATCGCTAATAAGCCCCATGCTCGAATACGCTTCGTCAGTTTGGAACCCCTACAAGCAATACGAAACAAACCAGATTGAATATGTTCAAGAGAAAATCATTCGCTCTATTTCTCTTCGCTTTGATTCAGAATTTTCACAAACCAATGAACTTTATTTCTTAAGCCTAACACCTGTAGCTGCACGTCGCACTACCGAATCACGAAAGATTATCGTTTTAGCAACTCGTACTGTCGTCATTCCGATAACCATTGCATCATCCTCGCTGAACCGTCCCCCACGCGTAGTTGCCACCCACTCAACGTTATCCCGTATTTTGCCCGCGCTAGTATTTTAAGTACAGTATATTTCCCCACACAATTGAACAATGAATTCTGTCCAGGCGAATCCGCTTTTCTGTCCTATCATGAATTTGTGTACGAATTTGAGAATCAATAATTGTTATTGTGTAACAATGTTTGTGAGTTTACCTTGTTTTAATCTTATGCATTGTACCTACTCACTCCTGCGATATCCCTCTTGGGCTGCAGTGTGTAAAAAGAAAAATAAATCAATACAAAATAAGTGTATTTGGGACGTCTGGATACTGTATTTCTGCACGCGTATTTATTGTAAAAAATGTTTCTCGAAACTCTGGAACGTTTACTTTTTGCTTCCTGAACGCGTTATTCACTGAACGTGTGTAAATGCTATGTAGCCTTTCTTGTTCTTAGTTATCTATAACGCACGGACTTCCTTGGCTTAGTCCACCTGTTGTTCGGAGCTTCCAGCCAAGGCGTCCGCCATGCTGTTGCTGCGGAAAATAAACTAAATAACTACGTTCGCAGCATTAAAAATGCGCTTCGTAACTTCACCAGTGCCACGTCTTCGAGCAGAATAGTGACCAAATGATAAAAGAAATCGTAAATTCTACAAAAATCACGAAGCTATGTGCCGCATTCGTTAGTGTGCTCGGCATGACCATGCCGAGGAATGCAACTCGATTATTTAACGGCCAATACATCTCTGCATGCCCCCGGAATCCCATAAGCTAGACACGTGCATAGGGTCACAGAAGGGATGCCTATTATGTTTCTTGGTCTATTTAGTGTTGCAAGTTGTTTAGAGGACTGATTCTGTGTGTGTATGTGCGCGTGTGCTTGAGCGTGTGTGTCGGTTTGAATGTGACAGTTTTGCGCAATAAAAATTCCATCGGAAGTTGGCGTTCGCCCTGTCTGACTACGCTCTGTTCCTTTCTTTTTTTGCACACTCTAGTTGTGAACAATAATTACCCATTTGGGGAATCGTGCACTCTGCCCTTTTGAACAGTTACGTAATTACTACTCAAACTTTTTAAAGATAAATGCCTTTTGTATTGTGCGTGATAGCCACATTTCATAACGAAGGTTCGGAGAACAACCTTTACTCAGTCTGCTTGGCTGGTTTAGGCTCCAGAAAGCTGTTCTCTCTAGCTCTTTGTTTCTGGAGGCAATAGCTGTTCCGAATTTTACAAGGAAACCATACCTTTACTGTATCACCAGAACAAAAACCATGGCGGCTTGAGCAAACACGCCCGAATCGGGGCTTAACTAATACGGATAAGCAGTGATATAATATACAGATCTCAAAATCAATGAGTCGCAATTCATTTCTGCGCATATACTACGCCAGCGGGTTTATTTTTAGAAGGTGCGCAGCAAGATGGCGTACTAGGTTTAGTCCCAAGGAATGTTCTCAATCTTGAGGAGCTGAAAAGCCGGAATATGGCGTAATACATGGGAACAGGCTTAAAAATAGGGAAATCAATACTGCGTTGCATTACACAATTTACAGAAATAATGTCAAACAAGGAAAGTGGTAGAAGTTGCGCTTGTACAAGAGAGTTTGAGATAATTTATGCGCGTGCCAGAAGACAACTCACCCAGGCTAACAACAGAAGGAATCAGAAGCTGAAACAGCTGAAAACGTTTAAGAAAACTTCAAAGCTCGCAAAGCTCGCTCGTGTAAAGCTTGCAAAGGAAGAAATTGTGTGCCGGAAATACAAAGATTTGAACTGCAATTAACAGCGTTTTCTCCTGTGACGATACGTAGAGAAAACAGTGGTGCCTGGGTTCGACCTACTGATAACAACAAAAAATTTAATATTTAGGATAAAATGGTTCTTCTATCTCATCAAATTTCACCTGAAAGTGCGTCGAACGCATTTAAGGTTTTGAGATTTCCATTTCAGCCTCAGTAAAAGGCAACATTAACTGGCAGAGGCAACTGCCTAAAATCGAGAAGGTAGAATATAGCGACCGAGATGGACAACTATATACCGAAATTGAATATTTTATCGTATAAAAATTCATTAATAATCAGATATACACGAATTTCAGAACATTTCATAAATTTACATTAAAAGCAAACAATCAAGCTTTTAGCTCATACAATTGCACACTGAGGCACGTCTGTCAAGGTGAAGTGGCAGGAAAAGCGCTAAATGTTTTGCGAATCCCAATAGAGCTGCGCCGTTGCTTTAGTGATGACACCACCACGTTAAAAATATCTTGCATCAAAAAGTGATTCAATAGAGGTAATATTAATAAAGTATGGGCGTAAAAATCTATACCTTGAAACTGAAGCGCCGATTCACGTGCTGATTCACTAGCTGCATCATTAACGCTCAGCTAAGACTGCTGCAACTACGGCTGTGAAGTATCAGGAGTACATTTCGAATCTTTAGCCCAGCACAAAAAACGGGAAATTGTGTTTCGAACATTCGTGGTTATCAGTTCTGCCCGTTGAGGTATCGAAGTGGTTTCTTGTGCTGCATGTACACCGCGAGCGTCCTTAAAATTTGTTTCCGGGTATGTCCTCGCATGTACGTATGATCAGAAATTGTATTTCAGAATATTTACCTGTTTTTACTGACTCCCTCATTTATGTTCGCATGATTCTTATATATAATCGGCTATGGCTGGCAACAGTTAGATATAAAAATTCGCCGAAGCAATTTTAAGTATTCCTACATGCGATGCCAACACAAGAGCGAAAGCGTTTATTTAGGCCTACGAGACCAAAAGTCTGAAGAGGTGAAGTAATTGGCAAGCCAGTCTGATGTTTTTGAAAGGTTTAAACTTCAGGAGAACACTACTGTTGTAGTGCAGGAGTTTCATTTGCCGAATTTTTTAAACATTGCACCACCCAGAGAGAGAAATGTGCTAAAATGATTTTTCAGAAATGTACTCATGTATCGTAGGCCCCATTGAGTTTGATCGAAAGGGTTTTTGGGTATCCGTCCCCCGTGCAACTGTGCAAAAATAGTTATCTAAGATCTTTCTGTAACAGCCCCTCAATCTGGAGAATCATGATTTTCTGGAAACGAGATGTTTTCATGGACTCTGAGAAACTACTCAGCTCGATAATATATACAATTCAATAATGCGTACACATGCTATCAAAACAAATTTTTAAAAACAGTTTTATGAGTTCATTATCGCGAACATATGCAGAAACGAGCGTAACCTAAATAACACCCCCTATCAAGCAAAATTTGGTGATATAATTCCGCGTTGACATCCCTCACCCGCTACAGGTTGGAATTTCATGCACCTACACGCCTCATGCAGAAGCCTTTGTTTTTTATTAGAAAAATAACGAATACCGGTGCATCACAACTGCTGAGACAACACTTCTTATGGGTATAAATTTGAAGATATGGGCAGTTATGTGCTACAGTTTGGTTTGAGATAGTTGCAATAAAACACGAGTTCCAGACGTTTTCTAAAATCCGAAGCATTTGGCAAGAGCCCACTCATCTGTTGACAGCAGTCGGGTATTCGCAATTTTGTGCTACTACCCTCAGACGAAATGACGACAACTAATCAGTAACGTAGTGTATATATCATTTGAGATAACGGGCAAATTAGCGCACCCGGGCATCGCCGGGTTTTACGACTGTAGTGCGTGTTCTTGGGTAATTTGGGTATTATATTTCCCTGCAAACTTTCCAGGTACGGGGAAGAGCTTGTATGCGACAGTAAGAAGGCAGACCGTAAAATATCACCAGACCTAAATATTTTGTTAGCAGAAAGGCTGGGTATTTCCTCAACTCCAGACGAAAGCGTTCGCGCCATATGGTCTCTAGGATTCCGACTCCAATGGCCGCTTGAATAGATGTCTCGACAAATAAAAGGTGTCACATTTACGTTTTTGCGTCATCTTTTGGTTTATTTAGGCTTAATTTACATTAAGCCAGGCACGATCTTTTTAACAGAATGCTAGGTTGTATAATAGTTTGCTCCCTTTAAGTCTATTACCACTATGTGTTAGCATATCCACCCACATTTCGTAGTTTTCCCCACTGGTACATATGCCCCTCCTGCATAAAACATTTCACATTTTCTCCATGCTTCAAGGAGGTCTCAATGCCGACGAATCGCAAACTCAGTGGAGGATAAACCAAAGGAAGCATTTGCAAATCTATGGGGGCAAAGATGTATGTTGGGAGCATAACACTTAAACCTAAAGCTTTGATAAAATAAGAGAACCAGCACTCTCTTCCACGCGACCTAGCCGTGTTCAGCGGTATGCTCAAGGGAAAACAACGCAAAAGTTACGACTTCCAATATATCCAGACATAACACCAGCCCTGAAGAGCTGGGTACTTTAGGATCAGCATAAGCTGATGAAAGAGCAAGCGAAGGAGCTGCTGCATCCGGCTTCAGGTTCCACACTGGAGTTCCCTACCATCTCTTTTCCTGTTTCCTCAGCCCCAACTATTTCTTCCCTGACAAAGATCAGTGGCCATCCTTTTCTACTAAAAATTCTATCTCGCTCTCTTTATATCTCTATTTATATCTCTCTCCCTCTCCCACTCTTCGCAGACATACAAAATAAACACTTTTGACAATGACATTGACGCCGTCTTGTTCAAAAGTGCCAACACCCCGCTGCCGCAACCTTTCATGTTCACGTTATCAGCCACAGGGGCGCAGTGTATTTTTGTATCTCCTGGGCAACACTAAATAAAAGACTCGCTGCTAGTCATTTTGTTTTCGCTCGCCTTCAGTGCTCATGAAACAAAGATCGTAAATACAGCAAATGCATCTGAAAATTGTCCATAGGAGTCGAAGAAACGCTATCTCCTCCTACATCGTATGACCGAAGCATAGGTGTCACAAGCAAATTTATTCTCAGTCGCGGAACTTACTGTTTGCCCATTCACACTGCTGGAAGTACGCACCTTCTCTCTGCTCGACGGTGTGCTTTAATGAATGAATTTTTACAGGCGAAACTTTACTTTCCTGGGTTTGTGAAAGGACGCACCCAGCCGGCGTCCACAGACCGCGCATTCCTCTATCGTCCGCAAAAAGCGTACAGAACAGCTACCAATTCCCTAACTCATTCCAAAGCGTTCCACGTGTTTAGGAGCGGTACACACATCCCAGAAAATAAGGCATACAGAAACGTTTCTTCGCTGCCCTTAGTTTCATGGCATAGATCAGAACAAATAACCAACAAGAGTCACTTGTACCTAGTTCTTTCATATGCAGCACTCGAAAAATATAGCGGAAAGAACCACTCCGCGTGTTACCAATTCCCATTTGCTTGTGAGAAGTTCCTTGGGACGTCCAACACAAAAAGCACGCAAAGAAGCGTGTGCGCAACAAACTCGCTTCGGCAGTATCAGTTGCGATTCAGCTTCAGTCTAGGCAGTGCAGTAGCATAGATAGTGATTCTGCATCCAGTTGCTGCAGCGAGTCCGCTGTCGCGGTTGTAGGCTGAAGTCTGCATCGGCAGAAGAGTGGACGGCAATTTCAACCTAGCAAACAGAAACGCCTTTGCGCTTTCATGCCATGTGTGTAACTTTAGGAATATTGGGCACCTTTCATGAGTGAAACTTTCACTAAACGTGACGGTATACGGTATATTTCTTCGTACATCAGGGAAAAGTCACTCACCGTCGTGGGCCATTCCAAGGACGTGGGTTCCATTCTCGGCCGTGGCGTGCGCTTTTGTGAGGGAGGCGAAAGCGAAAACGCCCATGTGTGTTCGAGATTTTGGGCACAGTAAAGGTCCCCTGATGGTCAAACTTATTACGCAGCCCTTCACTACCGCGCGTCTCATCGTCTGTGTAGAGTGGGCACGTTGAACCTCCCGATAAATCACTGTGGGAAAGCCAGCAGCCGCACGGCAAAAGCAATTTCCTCTCATTGGGCTCCTATAGCTTGTGTAGACGAGCAGTGGCTCAAAAAGATGTACCCTACAAATTACTGCGGATGCGGCGCTATCGCAGGCCCTTAACGGGGTTAACTCTCCAATACCACACTTTTTTCATTTGTAGGGCTGCCAAGTAACCGAGGTGATCTGGTACAAGAGTAGCACAATTGGCGCGAAAGAGCCGCTGCCATTGAAGAAGTTGGCGATAACTAGTGGTCCTCTCGCTGGAAGCACGTTTCTTTCGTGCGGAAATGGCGGTCCTGCCACTGTCAAAATGGCCTCATTGGAGCTGGTGTACGCGAATTGAAGCCTTTACGCTCACGTTTCGCAAGTGCGCAAACGAGATTCACGCGAAAAGAAAGCTATTTGGTGTAAATACTAAGTCGGGAAGGGTTCTTTTTGTTTCAATTTTTGGAAATGCTCCAAAACAAATAATACCCGTCCAGCGGGCAAGCATAGTACCTGTGTGGTTTAGTTTTTCACATTGACTTTTGCATAGCTGAGAATGGGGTCTGGACGCACCCGTATGTTCCATCTGCTGACGCGTAATGTATGTACTGAGCAATCAGTACGGTTCGGTAGTGATTGGTACGGCGACAACATCTGATTCCCGCAGTCGAAGATCCCAGTGCGAGGAGAGCGAATGTGGCGAGCTGATGATGATGCTTAGTGGCTTCCCCTTTGTAACGGGGTGGCGTTGCACAGCGGCCTTAGTCGCAACGCCACTGTACAATCACCTCGCCAAAAAATACAAACAAAATAAATAAAAAAATTATGTCAAAATAGAAAAAAGATACTTTTACGAAATCTTTGTGCTAGACTGAATTTTTTTTGGATTGTCTTCCCAGATGGTTCTCTGCTATTTTCCCACCAACATTCTAACCTTCTTTTACTAACCTCTACTACTGTCCAATTCACGTTTCCGCTAACTTTAAGCCAAGGGCTTCCGGAAGCTGGATGGTTCCATCACTGAGGACTGGACGGATACTTTTGCGCTCCGTTACAATATGTCGCATGGTTTCTGTCTCATTTTCGCAGCCTGGGCATAGTTCTTCCTTGGGAATAAACTTGGGAATAAACTTAACGCCACCTGACGGAGTGAACCGTCCCTACCCAGCAATTTTTTGGCACCCTGCTTCAATTGTCGCCGGCTGCTGTGGGCACGTCGCTCTCTATAACGCTGGTCGTCGTTTTAAGAGGAAAAATAGCCTCTGTAGTCGAAAAGGTGCCATGAGGTTTCGTAAGCTCTGTGCGGTATCTTGTAAACCAAGCTCACGCAGGCGGAAGAAGAGACAAAGGATAGCGCCACAGTACAGACAGCGCCACCTTTTGTAAACGCCCTTACTTAACTCCTCCGTTTATAATTTGCGTGTCACCGCTTATTAACAGCTAGAAGGAGAATACTGCATACATGTTTAACATGATTGTTTACAAGGTGCATTAAAACAGTTGTTGCCCCTAATTGAACTAATAGCGCTAACCTAACAGGACGACCACAGCATAGAAGGAAAAAAGGACACATCTTCCGTTTCGTGTGTCTTTTTTTCCTTCCATGCTGTGGTCTTCGTGTTAAGTTCAGCGCTATTTGTTTCATTATGTCTAGACACCGACTAGCCAAACACCAAGCTTTATTGAAGTTGCTGCACGTGCAGTTTGAAGAAGTGTGAAAATTTGTTTCACCTTAATGGTTTCATTATGCGGGTCCGAGCTATTGTAGATGTCTTAGATGAGACGTAATAGAGATTGCGGAGCATATCTTTAATATGGTGGCTGTTTATTGCGCTCTGGAACATCACAAAATTGGCGGAAGCATCTCCGGCCTCTGTAAAGACCAGCCGTGTATTCCGTACTACAAACGTGCCTCTTCGCGCGAAGACGAGAACCGTGGTATCTATAACGAAACGTGTTTCTCGCAAATAAATGACCGAGGTTTTAATGAACCTAGTGTGAAGTTTAAAGTTCGCAATACATCACAAAGCGAGTGGACCGAGTCAAATGTTACTTAGAACTGAGAAAAAAGACTTGCCCTTTTACTTCGAAAGTTCATGCAGACTTGATTGATTGTTGTTTGTTACATTCCACTTTACGAATTGGCAGGATGAAGCTTGTATTCTTAAGAATTACTTTTTATTCAAGTATTGGTTCATACTAAGATGTGCATACCCAGTATAAATTTTGCGGCATAACAAGGTAAAATGTTTTTTTATACCTATTTAAAATATCAACGTTCACTATGCGTGTTCTCGCAGCCTTTTTTACTGCTCTTGCCAAGTTTTCTATAAATTGAGGAAAATGGCATGAAAAACTGCCTGCTATTCGCGAGCAAACTCGTTGCTCGTGTCTTTCTCTTTGGGCAGCTCGCTCGCTGCGCAATCGGAATATCCTGTTGTCGCATAACTAAACGGTTATTTTTTACGTTTCTGATAAGATAATAAAGTTAAGTAAAACGCACCAGTGGCACTTCCAAAGGCCACCCTTACTTCTGGGTGTTCTGCTGTTTAATTAAGTACATGTTGACGATTGAATGCATCTATAATGGCTTCTAAAATTGTTTGCGATAAAATAACTTAAAAACTATGCTCTTGACATTAAGAATATATTCGCAATCTATACTACCCTACTACAAATATTTGTTGCTTACTCCTGTTGTTTTTGAGCGTTCAGGTTACTGGATAGAAAATGCATCAAACAATATACGGCCCCCATTAGGATATCCTGGTATTTTAGCAGAACAAGCGTTGTCTTGCGGAATTTTACGTATATATAGAGCCGTGAAGATAGCGTGCAGCGGTCTGTCATAGGAAATAAGTCTTCAGCTTGATTCCTCAATTGAAAATTTCCTGCTTGGTTTTCGCGTTGGCTTCGACTTATCGGGCTTAGTTTTGTAGATTACTTGACCGGCGTAGCAGTTGTATACAAATCGCACTATCTGTGCATACACTGGTCTGCATTGTCTTCATCGTGTTGTGCTTCTCGTTTAGAAAATGGTGGGGCAACAATTCGATTTTTTTTTGTTTGATCACTGAGTTTTCGATTCAGTAGCATAATTTATTATGGTGGCCTGCATGCTGCGTTTCTAGATCCAATGTGACCCAAGATACCGTCAGCGATGTAAAGCGCTAGGCCCACGCATCTTTTACTACGCCGAAATATAGCCTCAGAGCAATAAGGATCAAACTGCACGACACCATTTTTATTGCTAAACCACGATTCCGTAAAAGCTAATACATCAAAATTATGCTTCCGCTCTTCCATGTACAGAGAAATTTCCACATATTTGTTTCGCAAGCATTGCGCGTAAAGGTAAATATATACATTGAATTATCCTGGCACCTTTTTCGATAAAGAATACGGCAAAAAGAAACAGCTTCGTGATAACTCCATAACGTTTCAGACGTTTCAGCCACAAGGGAGTCGGTGCCCGGTTTCCCATTATGTAACTGAAACGATTTTGTTTAGGTCTTCTTCAGATTATATGGGAATAATACGGTCGTCCTGCTTCTTTTTGACGAGCAGCTTGCCATTTTTTTTTTTTGCCATGCAAAGTGATATAATCGTTCGAGCGCTCTTGTAATAGCCATCCATAGAAGATATATTATTGTACGGTGTGAAGTTGCCGAGAAAACGGAGGTCAGGTTCCTTGATTTTCACCAGCGGTCTCTGTTAATCCCATTTTTTGTGTTTCTTGGATTTAAACAGAACAAGAACAATTGGGACTTTGTCTGGCTTCGGTGTTTGTCTATGTATATCTTCAATTTCTCAGGTGGTGAGATCAGTAATGTTTAGTTTGCGGCCAATGCTATTCAGTTTCTTGGAGAGCAAGTTCTCGCCTTCAGTATGTTCTAGACCTTGAATCTCTAGGTTACAATTGCGACTGTATTGTTCAAGGTCGTTTAGTTCCTTTTTCAGCTCTTTCAGCTCTTGCGTTGAAGTACTACATTCTACCTTGTCATCTCTGGCCTTCACGTAAGCAATATCTTTTGTCTGTGAGTCAACCGTTAATAACAAGGTATCGTAGTTAGCGCACAAATTCTCAACCGCGGTTTCATTGTTTCTAACTCTTTCTTTGATTATCATCAGTTCGTTCATATGGAGAAAGACTGGCAGAAGCGCAGCGATCCTTTGGGTCATTACAGCCAGTTTATCAGATATGTCCTCTGCTTTTTCCTTATCTGACTTTCCAGGTTTCTTGCCACTCCTTAGTTTAGCGCCTTTGCAGGTATCGCACATTCATGTCGCGCCGATATCATGTTTGGACCGAACCGTCGCCTCTGCCACCTCTGAGCAGTTGCCCGCATGATGATAGAATGCACATTCAGTACACGTGATTGCAACGCCATCGAATGTAATGATTTCCTGACACACCAAGCAAATATCAGTTGATTCATCATCCGTCATTTGGAAAGTGAACACGCGACACAATCACATCAACAATCACATCAGCACGTATTACCCATATACGTATCAGAACATATCAGAACGTATTACCCATAGAAAATTCTCGTGTTGCTAAAGAAGGTGTGTTGTCTGTTTTTACTCAGCCTAGATGAAAATAAAAATCTTGGGGGTAAATGATTGATTGATTTTGATTGATTTTAGGGTTTAACGCGCCGACGCAACGCAGGCGATGAGGCGCGCCGTAGTGGAGGACTCCGGATTAATTTTGACCACCCTGGGGATCTTTAACGTTTGGGCGTAAATGAAGCCACTAACGCGTTCCTTGTGTGCTACGCAGAATCGTACGACAAATAAGTATGGCCTCTATTTTATGAATCCCTCTCTACCGAACGAACTTCCTGCTGAATGAAAGACCGCTGCCATAACGCCTGTACAAAACCAACAAAAAATTGCTTCATGCCAACGTCATACCGACACATTTCTTTACTTATTGCATATGTAAAAGGACTTGAACACGTCATATTCAAACCTATTTTCAGTTCACTGACCAGAACAGCATTACAGACTCTCGGCAAGATGGTTTCAGGCAGGGCCTACCAACTATCACGTAGTGATTGGAGACATTTTTTGGTTTAGGTAGACTAATAAATAAAAAGGTCAAGTACAAGTAATCTTTTTAAACTTTAAAAGGACATTGCAGTTTTTCTTCGAAATGAGGAAATTGGAAAACCTGAACTATGCCAATTACTGACAAAAAAACTGGGCAACCTTCCCCTAGAAAAGCGGTACCATCATAAAATGTCAGATATTGCCCCGGGAACGTTTACGCAAATCGTATTTTGTATGAAAATGGATCTAGATACACTGGTGGCTCAGCTGAATACAAGCCAAGGTAATTTTCCCAAAGGGAGTGTGCCTTTGGCACAGTGTAATATAGCCAACATGACGGTCTCCTTGTTATTTCTCACCTGCTAGCTCGAACTGTCCAACGGAAATATTTTATTAGCATATTACCCTTATTTGATTTTTAAATATCGTTTGTTTATAATTTAGGTTTTATTTACTTGTTGCTGTTAACGTGGCCTCGCCCACAGATGAAACATATCATATAATAGCTGTGACAGCGTTGCATTTAGGTCGCGTAACAAAGTTTCCTTTTTTTATTGGGTGTCGGTGGATTGGACACTTTTCAAAAAGACTCTGTCATCGCTCCCTAAGGAAAGTTGAGTGAGGGCGAGAACCTCCTCAGATCGAAAAGGCGTCAGAATTGCGTCAAAAACATCGCTAAAGGTGCGTCCAACCTTTGCTGAATCTGCGTCCACTGGGTCGTTGGACCTTCATAGACCCAAATCGCAAACTATGAATGAACTCATGCGGCGATTGCCTGGCACACTATCTACACGCATCAATGAAATATAGCTCATACCGCAAGCTAGCTGCAGCACTGTGGAGGCTACATTGTTATTAATATTGCGCCCACTGAGGGCGCCTAACTCGCCGTGAAGGAGGTCCTGAAAAGACGTTCCCTTCTCCCATCTCGGCAAGTGGCCCCGCAAGGCCCCGGCGCCTTTTGTCTTTTCCTTCGCGGTGAGTCAGGCGCCCTGAGTGGGACAACAATGTAGCCTCCACAGTGCTGCAGCTAGCTTATGGTATGAACTATAGCTAAATTTATTTATTTATTTTTTTGTACATCAATGTACATGTAAACCGGTATGTCGTGTTTGCTATTTTCAAGTATATTGTCCGATCCTTTAGAAACCCGGCGGTTGCACGCACGCGCCGTGTGTCCAGACATCTAGCAGAGCTTTTCGAACGATGAAGGCTGCGTTCACAAACCCCTCTTCATTTTCGCTTTTACTACTCATATTGCTAACAATATGCCCATCAATAGATTGCTATATACAAACGACTGCAATGTCTAATATGAAATGTGTAACAATTCGGATCAGGCCCTAATTAATTCCGCACTACGTAAAATACAATATTGGAGAACCATATGGCACACAATTTTCAATATTAAAAAAGCGTATCACTGACAATCACGCACAAAAACAATTCGTTCCCATACGCGTATAGCGTGAACAATCATCTGGTCTCTAAATAAAGATGTTATATATACCTAAATATCTAACGTAAATATCAAAGAACATATTACATACATTCAGAAAAAAAGCAATTGAGAAGCTTAGCTCTTTATGAAGAGCTGTAGAAAACGTATGATATAGACCTATTACATTCTAACACCTACATCACACCTTTACTGAAAAATGCCTTGGTCACACTGGAACTGCACCCAAAAAAAACTAGCTTGAAGCCGGAGGACGCGCAAAACATAAAGATAACATACTGACTCTAGAGGGAAAGCGCGCCGCTCAGCCAATGCATTGGAACCGTACGACACACAGTGGCAGACATGATACAACGATTGAAGTGTTGCCAGCTGAGCTTTTGCTTACTAAAAACAGCGAAAGTGATTGGTCGTAATCTGGCAACGTGCTACTGTGACGTTTCCACGTCCGGCTAGCGAAGCATGCTGGGATTAATTGTAACATGGCGGACCAGGCGGATTTTGTTAGGCGCCGTCGACAGCATTGCGTAGTTTATCTCGTGTGGGTAGGTAAGCGACGTGTTTTCGGTTTAGCGTGACTTGTACGTACTGAGACTATTTGAGCAAGATGTGGCAACGTTCACACAACACTTGCGCGCAAGCTCGAATGCGGCTTGTCCCATGGGCGAGGACGCCAAAGAATCAGCTTATCCGCGCAGGAAAATGAATCTCCGTCACGATCTCCGTGCATTTTTTGCGCTGTGACGCTTTATTTGCTATTAAGTGACATTTTGCGACTCGCTCAATGCTTTTCTAACGAAGTGGCTTTAGCTGAATGTAAAACCTTTATCGACACCAAAAAAAAAAAAAACGTTATCGCATGGGCCAACGCTGATATTGCCGGTGAGTCGCGGCCCTTTGAAGCACAGGAACGAAAGAGAGCGGTCGATCGCAGGCCAACGGAGTAGAGAATTGCATGCCAAGGGAGTATGCGAAATACAGTCAGCGCGGCGGTGGTCCCGTTTTTGCTTTGTGTCTGTGTTCGTCAAGTTCTAGCTGCTTTCCACCACTTCAAAAAGAAAGCTTACGGGACTGAATGGGCAGTATTAAATGGGCAGCAACTTTTATTTCTCTTCCAACGGAAACGACGGCTGGCTGCCACTCCGTAGCCTATAGTGAACTTGTGGTAGTCAAGGTCAGTCGGAATCTTTGTCCCGGCGTCAGTTCAGGGGTAATAGATAGGGTGCGCAACGTGAAGAAACGCATGACAGTCTCACAAGCGCCGGGGAGGCACTTGCTCAGCGCGTGCATCCGAGCTATACCAGTTCGGCACATTTTGTACGCACGCAGATGTGAGCGGGAGACTGCTCTCTCTCTCTCACACACACACACACACACACACACACACACACACACACACACACACACACACACACACACACACACACACACACACACACACACACACACACACACACACACACACACGCACGCACGCACGCACGCACGCACGCACGCACGCACACACACACACACACACACACACACACACACACACACACACACACACACACTGCGCAAGCCAGGCGCAAGGGTCTCGCCACTTTCTAGCACACTTAAAGAAAATCAAAACCAAAACTGAACTGCGCACTTACTCTTTGTTCGCTAATTAGAGCTTAATTACACTAAAAGTTTTTTATAGAGCTAGTTTTAATTATTGAGGCAATTATTTGTAACTATTTTGCTTCAGTTCTTTGTTTGAGTAAAATAATTACGGAACAACTTTTTAGAAGGCTGACTACAATTGATCTGGCAACCATGGGAATTGTATCATGTCAGCGCCCATGATTCGTACGGTCTCGGAGCGCGCTTCACCCCCCTGGTGCAAAAAAGGCTGCAATATTAGTACCTAATTCTTACAGTAGACACGTCTCGCTTAGAGGCCTTCCGCAAACGTCAAATATAAAAACTCGCAGCTAAGTGTTACCGTAAAAGATGAAAACACTATTTGCCCTAACACCTGAAATTTGGAATCCACACCTGTGCATGCACCATACCGCCTATAAGTTGGCAGACATGATTTACCCACCCACCAAAAAAGTTATCGAATAAGCGTGTAGGACTCTCTTTAACAGTTTTTTTTTCAAGGACCACACGAATGAAACTTGTTGCCTGCAAATGTTCTACAACTCGCGAATGTTTAACATTTATGCGTGAGCTTTCACGCCCACCAAAATATTCTTGATTTGAGCTTGAACGATGCAATTGCATTTTAACCCCCCCCCCCCTCTGCGGCCCCTCCCCCAGTTTTCAATGCGGCGACGCCGATTTTCTCTCCGCCACTCCGGGACTCCTCCTGGCCACTGCCGACCGCGCTATCACAACTGCTATTCCCCTCGCCACCACCGTTGCCTCTTTCACAAGTTCGAGAATCGGCTGACAACGGTTATTGCACCATTATCAGATGACTACGCGGAACATACGAAGCGCGAATGGGCGTAAAAAAAAATTCCCGCGCTTTCCCGCGAGGGGAACACGAGTAAATGCAGAGCATTGGGGCCTCAGTACTGGTTGAAGGCAGTGTTGCTTCCATCGCTTCTTCCGTGATGCTGGAGTAGCAAACACGAGTAAACGTGGGAGCGACCGTTAATCAAGGAAGCAAGGAGCAACGCAGCGACTGAAGCACGAGCGACCGCTAGCCGCTTTATATTTACAGCGCGCGCAGAAGAGGGAGAGCAGTACGTGGGGGAGAGCGCGCATGCGCAAGTAGCGCGCGCCCTTCCACGCCCCACCGCGCTGCTATCACGCACCTGTTACGCCGAGACCGCGACGGAGCCAACGGGCTGACTACGACGCATGCGCGCGCCAGCTGCTGTTGAGAGAGAGGAGGGAAGGACGAGAGGCGCACCTGCTGCGGACGCGGAGCTGTGGACGCCGTCCGACGCAGGAAGAGGCGAGGCTAAGAAATGCTCTGCATTTAAAATGACCGAAATCCGCGAACACCCTGGCCGCCTCAAATTCCACTTTGCGGAGTATGTGTGAAACAAGAGCCACTTTCCCGGGTGGAATCCCGGCGTGTGCCCAAATTTATTCAACTTTAGAGGTTTTCTGAGCGACATTTTCGTTGCTGATTGTTCACGCATAAGTATGCGCCCTTCACCGGCTGCCTGTTTATGCGTGCATGGGTAGCGGGGGGAGAGGATAACTGGAGATTGTATGCAAAGTTGGGCACCATGCCGCTACCGAAAGTGGCCGTTGTGCTGGTTCGAGATATATACGGGCACGTCTCATGGCTCAATGCGTCCTGTCAGCTGTCCTCCGTAATCGAGCATTTGCGGTCTGGGTTGTGTTGTTACACAGACAGTAAAATGCCAATGACGGTGGAGGGAAACGGACAGTCCACATATTCGTCACTAGAATAAAGCTCGAGACCTCCCACATTTAAACTGCTATAGGACAAACGCTGTCGTTCGCTTGAAGGAAGAGCGAGAAGTAAACAAGCGTGGACACGAACAAAAGCGCCGCTAGGTGGGAAAGCAATAGAAAGCCGCTGCTACCACCGTTGCGTCTTGTAGTTCTACCTTGTCAAGTAGCTGCGAATCCCTCCCGGATGAACGGCCACTTGCCCTCTGTGAAGGACGACGTAGGGCAGTATTACTTGTTTAGCTTAAAGGGCTTGGCACAAAATTTTAAATGGTTTTCTTTCAGTTCTAAGGTCATGCCCATAATTGGCTGCCCGCGTTCACGGGTTGGGAGGGGTGCGGTGCACGCGAAGGTGTAGGTTTTTGTGCCGTTACTGATGACATGTCTATTGTGCTAGCGGAATGTCTCCACGTGGACGTCAAACGGCCCAGGCAACTTGTCCGGTGTCCTTTTACTGGTCGAGCGGAATCGAAATGGTGTGTTATACCGAGTAAGATGCATACGACGCGAGAGTAAACATACAGCTCCTTCTTTGTCCCCAAAACTGACGCCCGCCTTCTTCCAAGCTTCATTCAGCTATTGGCTAGGAAGCATGCTCAATCGCAAAATATGAACAAATGTGCTTCAATTCGTGCACTCCATGGCCGGCGTCGTGCTTCTTCACAGCGTGGAAGGGGGCTAATTTTTTGAGATTGTGTAGCATGAAGAATAAAGCAAATACGTTGACTGGCCTACTTCAAATTTCGTAACATAATGTTCTTTTTGCTACTCAATCTTGGCGAAATGAACATATCACAAGTTTTTCTAGCCGATTACACGGCATACCGCAAGGACCGCAATGCGCATGCAGGGTTTGCGTGCATTCTGGTTCCTGAAAGTATACAAATCATACCAATAAGGAGCGTATATAAAAGCTCCTGATCCGTTTGGTCTAGAATAACATTTCAGCAAAAGAATGGAATAGTTTTGGGGTCTTTTACACCGGCCTCGTGGTTGTTCTAGTCTGGTTCCATTGCTTAGCTTTCTCCAGTTCCATTTTGGGCCTTTCATCGGAATTTTTCTTGTGCTTTTCCCCTTCCTTATATAATTACATACCCACTCCTTTCTAAAGCCTGGCACCCAACAATGCAGTAGAATAGTAATAAATACTATGAAAATGAATAAATGAATAAATAAATAACAAATAAATAAACAGACAAACAAAACAGCCTCGACAAAGTGTAGCACGTTTTTACAACTCAATACAGAGATAGAAAGATAACGAAAGTTTACTTTCATGGCATGTCCACGAGCTAACATCGTACAAAAAAATGTGGAAGTAATCTGCAGTGAATACTGCGTGACTCACGTAGAAGTCTCAGCTTGTGGTGATGTCCCATCAGGTAAAGAATAGCGGATAAGTTTAACAACTATTTTGCCAGACTTGGTGACTGGCCGCCTATAATCTGTGGCAATTCAATAATATAGGTAATATAAACGGCATTGAATTTTCTTTTCACTGTGCTCCAAATAGTCCACACAAAATTTTGGTGGCCAACGCGTTGCGCCAGGGACTGTTTTAAGTTATGGAGCACGGCCCAGGCACTAAGTTTAGTTTTCTTGGTTGTTTTCACATACAAGCTATATGAGTAGCACAACTCAGGCACTGTCTTCTTACAGGTTATATTCAAACTTTTTATAGCATGTGTACTTGGAATTATAGTGTACTACAAATTTGAAAGTGCCACAAATAGGAAAATACCGCAACCTACTCGTGGTGCCAGTGTTTATCTACGTCCAGGAATCCTATAAAAATGTATTGCCATACAAAATAAACAGTGGGGCAATTGGTACTAAGGATATTCTTGGAACAAAGCAATGTAAACTGGACGTGAAATTCTAAAGAAGTTCATTCTAGCAATCACATGTTTCGGGCTACTTATGCACCAATAAAAAGGAGCGGTTCACAGTAAAAACACTACAGCGCAGGTTTACACAAAAAAGAAACCGCATTCCTGCAATTGCCTACATCTGTGGACTGAGCTAAAAAACTCAGATGAATTTTTCTCCACATGATCTATTGGGACATCTTATATTCTGTCACCACAATAAAGACATGTTAACTTGCTACTACAAAAGACTAGCTAAAGCTCCCTATGCTGCAGGCCGCAGTGACCAGTTACTTTGGGGCAGTGCTGCACTTAAAACGCCTCTTTGCAATATTCTAAAAATAAAGATTGTTCAATACGTCAACAGTTGAATTAGGTGTGGTATGCTCTTACCAAAATTTTTAATCGGTAAATTTCGGAGGTCTCGGAAATTAGGATAACAGTTAGGGAGGATGGCAATGGGGAGGTATAAGTTTCCGTATTGTAGGGGTAGTTGAGTATAACACAAACAAAATACAGAAAAGTTCGCCGTGAATTCCTGCAAACCTATTCAGAGCCGAGGATAGTTATCCTCGGCGATTCAACAGAGCTTATGCTTCATGCTGAACCTGTCATTTTGTGAAGAGGATAAAAAAAGTATGTCTTGTTAATTTGGTTTCCCCGTCCACTTGATTCAGAGCCTTAAATTTAAAATGCCTTTCGACAACAACCTATTTTGAAAACGACAAAAATATTACTCACCCTGTCAGATTCCCTGGATAATCAGTATGGCGTTGCTTTACTAATAACAGACCGGGGTTTCAAAATGATTTTGGCCACTTTCAAACCCGTTTTATTTACAAAACGTTAATAAAACATTGATGGCTGGAGCGGAGTTTCGTTTGCCTGCGCTAGTGTGTGAAGTGAAGAAATTTCACCGCTGTGCGTGGACCACCAAAATCATCTCTCGTGCTCTTTTGTCGGCAGAAAGTAAAAGTAGAATAAAAAAGAAGCATATCGGCAACTATGACGCTAAGAAAGCACTATTGCCTGTACACATTACGGTTTGTCAGATATATTAAAGCACTCTGCAATCCAACCGTTAGATAAAGATTTAATCAATAGCACATAATATTTACCAGGTGCGCCGCATGCATATCTTCCTTGCAACAAAGTTACTGTTTTAATGATTTTAATTACCAGACAGGTGCTGCACTTTAGCGCTTTAGTATGCGTTTCTTAGACAGTGCAATCGCCTCGTGCGATCGTAAATGAACAAAGCCTTGTAATGCTGGTTCATTACGTTCGAACTCGACAAATAACTTGATCATGAATCCGACAGTGTAACGCTAGAGCGAAACGCACGTATGCTACTACTGGAAGCGCAGCTACCATATAAACATACTTCCAAAATTTACATCAAGGAAAAGAACTACGAGCAGCACAAATTGTGCGATATATATACTGTTTCTATGCTGGTATTGTTGAAACTAGATACGCACCAGTTTTTTCGTCTGCTCACTTATCGCTCAGCCCTTCACTGTAAAATATAGGCAGACATACTTTCAGTCACGCGTTAGTGAAAGTGCATAGTTAGTACTGTGATGCGGTTACTTTTAGGTGACCGCTTTTCTTTTTTTAAAGCAAGAGCTTTTTAGTGGGAGCGATGGTTTCTGTTAAAAGAAATAATTCATTTCCCCACAGATATTTGATCGACCAAAAAGGTCTAAGATTTTCCGGACACATGGCCGTCCGTACACCCGGTTTTTCGATATTGTCAAAACGGATAATTGAAAATTGCAAAACACAGTATACTTATCGATCATTAAGAAGGAACACAAAATTATACCCTTATCTCAGAAACCAGTTGTCAGTATACATTTAAATCGCTTGTAAATACACTTTTATGCGTGCGTGAAAAAAAGTCGCATGGGTGCTTGGTTTGCGATTTTTGTCTTTGAAGGTTTGAGGATCGGACAAAAGCACTTGCAGGAATCAATGGACACGCTTTAGGACAAGGTATTTAGCACTTTTGATGCAGTTTTTATTTCACGCTGTTCTCAACGCTCTTCAGGAACGGAGGATAACGTATTTAAAGGGTGTAACGGACGTACATTGGTCAAGGGAGGAAAAAATGTGGTTGTTCCCTCTTCCATAGGAACAGGTGAAACACTAAAGTGAAATGTGCCTTCACAGGAGCACTTGAATGTTTATTGTGCATCGATATGAACTTGCACGTCACTATTTATATTTCGTCGGTATGGCACCGGTCGACGCATGAACGTTAGACACTGGATTGCACGTGTAGGAGAATTGCGTAAATCGACTGAAACCACAGGCGCTCGCAAACCGTCCGTGCGAAGGAATCCAAACGGGTTGTCAGCGAATAGGTTGGTGAACACAAGGTCCGCTGCAGCAAAAGGAGAAGCGGACCGTGTCAAGAAGCGCGACACCCCAAGTCGCCTTCTCCGCAGCTTACGCTGCGCGTCCCCTGTCCACTTAGGCGCTGGCATCGATGCGCCGACTGTCGGCGCTCATTAGCGTGATGATGTACCACTTGCTTCGCCTCTACTAGGTGACAACACCACCTGAAAGGAAGGCTATAAGGCTCGTTTTTCGTCCTATTAACGCGTCGGTTCATAGCGCAGTCGGGAGAGCATTTTGTATCTCCCGTCGCGGCAAAAGAGTTCTTGGCTCGAGCACCGGCGCCGCCGCGAAGAAGGTTTTCTTTTCTGGCGATGTGATTTCCGTGGCGGATGTGACGTCATTTAGATCTAGGTGGACTATGGCATAAAACACTTGCGTGTTAAAAAACACAGAGCGCTGTTTGTTTCTCCTCATCCTACGTCCTTGTTTCTTTCCTGCCGGCGTAAAATAGAAGGTGCATCACCTCGCCGAGCACTGTGGTTTGAAGAGCGTTCTTTCCGCATTTCTTTGGCAAAAGGTTCGTGTATACGTTGAAATGAAATTTTCATTTCTGAAGTTGTTGACACCTAAAAATATTTAGCATTATGCGGAATTTCTGTTACCACAGGCAATGAAGCTCATAAAACCGCCGAACGGCCTGACCAACAAAATGTTGGACGTTTTGAAAAATAAAACGCCTTACTCTAACGCAGAAATTTCTTTCAGGTAAGTGACATAATCCTGCACAGGGTCCTTGCCAAGCAATCTATCTGTTGGAATTTGAGAGGATGGCAATTTTTTTAAAAAAAGGTTACTATGATTTCGAACTTAAATATGCAAACAAATTTGGTTGTGTACATTTGTAGGTTTTAATTAGGAGGAGGAAAAAACTTTTTGTCCCATCCATTGAGTGCAGTCACTTCTGACCAGTGAGGGGTGTCCTCAGCCCAGGACTCCCTGGCTGTAGCCGGCCTTCCGTGCCCTATTCACCAAAGTATATTTATTTTTATAAGGGGTATTTTTGTTATAACCACACTGGATAGAACAAAAATATGCATTGGAAGCATCCCATAGCAAAAGTGTACAATCTCATATTGAAGTAAACCTACTGTAGACATCTGTACATTTTTCTTTTGTTCTGCACAGCACCCCCTAATATTTGATGCATACTCTCATTTGAGTTCAGCGCAATACCTTGCCCCCATATATCGCCATTTTGACTCAAGTCAGCCTAAGAAACAATTCAGTAAAAGTTACGTGTAATGGCGTTGACCTCCCAGCTAAGTATTTTAATTGGGCTGTCCATGATCCTTGTTAACTAATGCGAGGGAGTTCTGAGAATCACTATGATCATCATAATAAAATCCCTAGTCAGAATTTTCAAAACTACGTTTTACAAGGTTTCTCCGGAGAAAATACAACGTATATTTGTGTTTTTCTTCGGCCCAGCGTTTATACATTGATTTTTTGACTAGCTTATTCGGAGAGGCCAGATAGCACTGCATAACTAATAGATATTGTTAAGAGTTTTTCGTAGAGCTATGCTGCTGCACACACATGTTGGGTATTCATTTTGTGTAAAAAACTTGTCGTGGTCTCCTAAACTCTGCGAATGACTCGTTTTGTTTTGTGTGTAACCTAAGGTAATCGAGCTTAAGTTTAGTTTGAACGGTACAGTTTAACCCACTGTTGTCAAGCAATTTTTCGTTGTCTGAAAGCTCAAAGGAGTTTTATTTTAGTCACGTTTGATTACAGAAAGAAAGGAGACGACCTGTAGTGGCGCCATCAGATATTTAACGGCCATCAGATATGTAACAGATCCCTCTAATTGTAACGACGATGAGCCGGGAACAAAACTTAGCTGTTTATTGCATGGCGATACCGGTATAATAATGAAATCAGCATGTAATAACATGGTTATGTGAAATACAGCCATGTCATAACAGCAGCTCGCTGGTGAGCTCACAGAATGACTCGGGCAGATGAACACTGTTACGAGAGCCCGAAGCGATCTTACTCTGGTCACGGAGATGGTGTAATGTATACACAGAAGTGCCAAAGAACAACAGCATACCACTAGGGCTTCCAGCACGGCACAAACGAGGGCAAATTCACAAAGCACACCGTCCCTAAATGAACTATTTGAATTTCCCTAGAAGCAGCGGCGAGTTCCCAGACGTCTCCACATTCTTCCCCTACTAAAAGGTCGGGAGACCATGAGTCATGCGGGCCACGGTCCTGCTTGCAAAAGTAACAGATCACGCGTGCCCTCTGCGCTGTAAAAGCTGTGGCACGTCGTAACTTGCTTAAGAAATGGGTTATACCGCAACACACAAAAACTTTACTCATTGCACTAATCTTGTATCATGCACGCAAAGGGTGATAGCGCAGGAACTTACGCTGAATCGTAACCGCTTCTTCGCTGGGGGTTGGATATGTTGATGAGTAAGGCTTATCAACCATTGTATAAAGGGGTGCTCTTGAGGAGAAGTACTTGGCGACGGCACACGCTCCATTCCAGGCTTGGGCCTAACGACATTGGTCTGGTCAGAGAATACTACTGAAGAGACCCGGATAGGGCTTCATTGGTTAGGTCGAATAGTTGTTTTCTATGTTTTCTAGGAACGTTTCTGGCTTGGCCTATAGCTTCATCGGGTACGTCGCTGGGCAAATTGTTTCACAGCAACGCCATTGGCTTGGTCAGGTAAGCGACCAAACACCGAAAAGAGAGCATCGCCGCGAGGGCGCAGACAAATTCACTCTACCGAGGCGTTTATTTGAAATGAACCTACGTAGTTACTTAACTACACACATTATATTTTAGCCCAGCAGTACTTTATGCAAGTGCACAAATATGAATGGCTGAAATTTGGTGGCAACAGAAATGTACATCTAGAAGAAATACAATCGTGAAGTGGTATCTGAGTCAGTTAAAGCAGCATTTGAGAAAGTTCGTGCTTCTACAGGACACTTCTTGCTTCCAGAGCTGTGACTTGAGCCCTTGGCATTGTCCGTAGATTTTCCTTTTTTTAAATCGCACGTTATGAGTTCCCCTTCACAGAAGGCTGCTACGACCGGGTGAGAGGACACCGGCTCGAAGTACACTGTGAGACACATGTCGAGCATGTCGAAAAAACTTCCGAAATTTTCACCGCTCGAGCAAAGCGCGCGTGTTCACTCCCGCAAGCCTCGAGTACCGCGGTGGCGTTGCCACTCGTCGTGCTCATACTGGAGCTCTCGCCGAAGTAATGCCCGAACGATTTTCGGCTCCTGCCGTGCATTGTCGTTTTACCAATACCACCGGTTTACAAGTTTGCTTCAGCCACACGCGATGCCGGGATTCTTACGAGCTGAGTGGATAGTCGCCTGTCGTGTACTGCCTCAGCCTGGTTTGCAGCGAGTTCAACGTGCTCTTTAGTGACATCGGCACTTTCACGTGCCCTTATCTTCTTTCGTGAACTGACCCTGTTAGTGACGGTAGCCATTTCCAGGGCCTTACGTGAATACGAACTCTACCGAACCAGCTGAAGCCGAGGCGGATACACTATAGTCCTCTTTGAGGTCGCGTAGCCCCCTCCAGGGAGCCGGAGGAAATGCATAGTGGTTATCTGTGGTAAACATATTAGAGGAAGAAGAAACCCCGTGGTCCCCGTATTCCTGGTGGTCCCCGTGGTCCCCGTAATGGTGCCGTTACCAGTATGGGATGATCTACACAGTTCAAGAACGAAGTGTGCAGAACGCCATCAACAATGACGTGAGTGACACAGCTGTCCTGACCTTGGACTGCTGCTCTTGACCATTGACCATTACCGTGCATGAATAAAACCTAAGGAGTTGACGACGCACCATACTTATAGTGGACCCCACGCTCTTAACGATTTACTGATTCTTCTCGGAGCCTCGCGGAAACCAGTGAAAGCTAACAATAACGGCTTCGACCTTCCACCGACCGGGATCCTTTTCAACGACCACGTAGCCATTGACGGCGTCGAGAATGGACCCGGAAGCCCTTTGCCACAGACGACGCCTAATCCGAAAAGAACGTAACCACACTGATTGAATACATCAAAACTGCGAAGAGCGCTGAGTCACCATCAATCTGTAAGCTCATTTCCTTGAAGGACAAGCCTACTTGAAACACATGATAATCTAAATAAGCATGACAGCGATATTGCAGACCTTGTTGCTTGGATCATTTAACCGAAGAATATGAAGTCGCATGAATTTGATAATTCCATCCCTGTTAATTACATATAAATGAACAGATTTTTTCCCGGAGTTGCAAAACCATTTCAACAATAACAATGTAACAATATCACTGGAAAAACAGGAATGTGTCTCCAACAAAAATGACTCGGCGGGGCAGAGCAGTGACTGTCTTAGCAGGAAGAGTCATTTGGTGATACCCTTTAAAGAAGCTCATCAGGAGACACCGGTAACGCAACGAAGTGCTCCATTCAAACAGGAATTGCGGCGTCACTGTAGAGCACCCACTTCTATTTCTCGTTCAGACGATTTCACTCCCACAAATGAACTTTCTTGAATTTGTTACCGAAGCAACGACAATGCAGTGGATGCACCTGAAAAGGCTTCCGCTTTGTATAGTCTTCATGAGGCGAAAAGAAGCACGGTGCGCCACGAACAACCTCATGACTGCGTACAAGCAGATGGTGTTAACCGCAAACCCTTCCTTAAGCGCCGACACATGTATGCCACCGCAGACACATCCACCAGGAATTAAAATTTATGTCGACATAACGGTAGCACTAAAACCGAATTGATTCTGCTCGCCGAGGCCAAAGTTTAGGATTTGATAGCCCCCACGCAGAAACAAAGACGGCAAAAACTGCGAAGCCGGAAGTACCTACAGGAAGCATGCTCACGTATCATAAATAGGGCCCCACTGAAACGCATGACGACCTGCCAATTGATCCGAAAGTCAAGAAAGAACGGACAAGCCTTACGTAGAAATGTCGCTAACCACATAAAAAACGTATCCAATATCTGAATTCTTCCAGGGCACAACTGGCAACCCCACGCTCATGTCACAGGAAGTTGGGACGGGCATAACAAAAGTTGTTATCCAGGGCCGAAGACGGTCCAGACCAGCCACTTATCCTGGTCGGATTCATCAAAGCATAAGTTCCACAGAAGCTACAAGCGTTGTTGGAAGCATAAGTAGAGAATATCCTGATGCGGCTACTAGGGGCATGACATGGATAGGGATCGTAATGGACCACTCACAAAATCTTGATCTGAAATGCTTTGCTCTTGCCTACTTAAAAGCAGAAGCTATGGATAATTATTCACAATTGCACTTTTCGCCTTATGTTAAACATCTTCTCCTCTAATCATTGTGAAACCGGGAGGATGTTAAAAATATAGGCGGTAGAAGAGGCAGTTTGGCAGATGCCCCCTACTATCACCATCATTGTAAGGTAGTAGTTCCATTCCACCAGGCACCCCCTTTCTTCCCGCTGCGGCGACACTCTTCGTGGTAGCGTCTGAGGCACGAAGCTCAGTGTTTTATTAGCCCTAGAATCCGGCATGGAGAAGTGCAATATATTTACGGGAACCAGAAACTGTCGATAGAAATTTACCATGCGCCCAATTTTGGCCAACTGTTGTCGAGGCCAGACTTTTTGATTTCCACAGGCACAACATTGCATATGGGGCTCAATGTCTGACAATTTTCACAGAACCACCATGTGTGATGCCTTTTGCGAGACTCGACAAGTTGTCTTCACTTTGAGCCGCTCCTTAAGATAGTGTGTACACAGAATCTCTGAATGCGAATTAGAGGAAGCGGCAGGGGTAGGGGCTATTCCGAGCAAGCCGGTGCTGTATAGAGGACCATCGTCTTGTTTGGCACAAGATTGGGACACTCGAATACAAAAGCGTGCTTTAGATTCCCAGCTCCACCATCGCAAAGCCTTCTGGTTGCACAACCATCGCCAAACATCACATCGACACGGGTGACAGTCCACAAGTAGCTGCATGCTTGGGCTATTAATGCAAAGAAGGGGATAATCAGGGGCTGCATCGATGATATCCGAGCACACGGCTTCATTTGTTGTGCTCGTGGCCACAGTGTTCGTGCGGCAGGCTGGCAAAATATAGTCTGCGGGCGACATCGTACCCACGGGGATATTGTTTGCTTAATTCGTACACAATGGCGGCAGATCACGAAGGTGCCATTGTACACTGGCAACAAGCGTAATTTCAACAAACGGAGGTATTTGCTAGTTTTTGTCTCTCTACGAGCTTTTTCTGGATCCCTGTTTGTAATGGAGACCTTAGCACTCTGGCGTTGATGTTAATGGCGCCAAAGGATGTTTTTATCTATTGGTTTATTTTGCGCACCTTAAGAGGCCAGAGGGAAATACATAACGGAGGATACATAAACGTGCTACAAAAGTTTAAGCAATAGAATTTATGAGGCAACAATAATAATCAAAAGTTTTCAGTCGGCAACAACACGGAACACCATTGAGGAGAAGCAATCCCACACTGACAAAACACTTACCTTGAAAGGAGTGTTCACAAATTATTACGTGCTTCTAAATAAGATAAAAAAGCATATTTGAAACTTTAAAAATCTGTGTAGGCAACGATGTTTGCAGGTAGAGCAGTGCATTCATTTACACACAAAGAAAGAGGTGAAAACTGTGTTCAAAGGAGAAGACATTTGGACAACTGCCTGCGTAAGCCTATACGCCAAGTGAAAAATTAAAAACGATGCCGCTCTTATTAGGCAGGCGACCAAGCCTACTTTTAAACAGTTGTGGACAGAGTGCTGGATGAGGTACTCTATAATTTTACATGGTCTTTTTGAACGATGTACTATCTGCTCAGAAAGATTTTATAGCCTGCCTCATTGTGCTTGTTTCCTTTCTGTGGTATTTATTTCTGTGGGAGCCACAAGTAACTTATAGAGGCGTAAAGGCCGAGAACAAATGTTTGCGCATGATGCAGTACTTGCCAAGGTTCATTGTGAAGGTAAAAATTCCTCACAGATGTTTCATCATTAGGGTTAGTTTTTTATTACTTTTCATAAAAAATATAGTAAAACATGTTGCTGCTTTACTCAAACAAATTCAGCGGAAGAGTATTACACTACCGACGTAAAACAAAATCTTACCATTCCAGTTTTCCAGCTCTCTCTTTATTAGGAGTGAGTTGTGTAGAAAAATAAATTGCAGTCAAAAAATAAGTTCGGAAAAGTCTGTATTTCGTTCTAGATTGGTAACAAATGACGTTGTATATGTTTTGCTTTCTGTTCGCAGACTGCTACAATTTATTTGACCAGTGGTAATCTCTTCCAATCTATTTCCTCCTGGACAGATGACAAAGCATTCAAGAAATTTATGCGGAGGGACCAAGATACGTACTTACGCTAACCTATCTCGCCAGCCATCCTGCTGTTCGATTTTAGTCCAATAAATTGATGGAAAGTTTACAAAATAGTGTCTTGAGTTGGTACTTATTGATGTTGTATATGTTTAGGTGTTGTCAGAGACTGCTAAATTTAATTAGATCGCCGTTTTTTCTTTATAAATATTGCCTCCTTAACGAATGACAATGAAAGAATTATATTTTTGATCATTTCTTAATTTATTTGAATATGCAGCGGACCTTGGCGGTCCAGGCAAAATTGATAGAAGCAATACACTAAAATACCACACACAGTATACTGAAACGCAGTTAGAGGGAACTGTTATATGAGCCGCGATTAGTTAGATACATAGAATAGTTCGATATAGCCGAACCCGTCTATTTCTGAATATTTTGTTTCAAGTTTGCAAAACGCGAGATTCTTCCTGGCAATCCCACGTAGAGAAACAAACGCATAAATTGTTTCATTACCTTTCACAAAACAATCTATTTATTGCATGCAATAACGCGACTGTTTTCCTTAACTGCGTATCTCAGAAAAGAGCGGTAATTTTTGTTTTTACTTTTGTTTTGGCGGAGACGTCGTTTGCGCCAGTTGAAGTCCGTGTCCTCCAATATCGAAGTAATATTGGCACAGCACATCGACTGGTGAAACCGCTTCATTAACCTTCATAAAAGCACCGAAGAGGCTGAGGATGTCCTTTGTGACATTTTCAGTCTCTTCGGTACTTTCAGAAACCCCAGCTGCCATGACATCAGCGACTCTGTCTGTGCCTAATGGGCTCACAGTGACAGCAATTTAGTCGTTCACGCTCAGGAAATACTGAAAGGACACTCATTTTAGCAGCACATCTAGAACTCTGGCGAGCTCTTCACGCAGGTCACCAATGGTACCGTCTTCGTCCGCAATCGCGCATAGGATGTTCTCCGCCGTGAATCCGGTACGTCGGAAATAGTTACGGAAGGTGTCAGGCGTCACTTCGCTCCATGCGAGGTTCAACATCGCAATCGTGCCCAATAAGCACCTCAATCGCCGCCCCGAGACTATTCATTTTAGCGGCTATTGTAGGCGCACCGAGTTACATTATTCGATGTGAACTTCGTTTTAAGGAATATGTTTCGCATGCATTTTCGCAACAGATTTTCATTTGTTCGATATATAGCCTAATTCACTCTATCTGGTTTCGTTATAATCGAGTTTGACTGTATGATCATGCAAAAAGATATAGAACAGAAACAAAACAATCAAACAACCGCAACAATAGTAGGTTTAAGAGAAAAATATACAGGTCAGGCGACAACTTAACAAATGGATGTCTTCTTTCCAGAAGTAAACACCACATACACACCTAATTACCACAGTCAATACCACAGTGAATACAAAATTCACACAAAATTCAAATTATGGATCCGATCGATAAATTATTGCACAGTTTCGCAGTCTACTGCGCTATCCGATAATTCATTCCAGCAAAAATATAGCAGCGAAAAACAGTATGTCTGTCGGGATTGTTCGGGCTAATGGGTTAAGCACTTGTAGATACGCACCTCAACTTTTCTAACAAAAAGAATCATCGTAGTGTCATCTTTATCAGCTACCACAGAACCTATCTTCCCCCCCCCCCAAAAAAAAGGTTAAAACTCCGTGAACAGCAACAAGGTGATATACCTGGTGCGCAGAGACTGAGGCGGGTATAGGTGCCGACAGGCTGTCTTTTAGGAACGGCCTTATACAGGTACCAATTTTGTAGTTACACATGTCAGAAAGATCATCTGCCTGCCGGAGGGTTTCGCTTATGGAGCTGAAATATTGAAGGGAGAGTTTTATGCTATGCTCGCAATAAACAAACAACAATGTTTTGTATTGTTATGCATCAAGGTCGTTATAGAAAATAGTTGTTGCGATTTCATTACGGCCAGCCTGCCAAATATTCATTCCCCCTTAAGCTTGTGCAATGTAAAGAATACTGCAAATTATTAATTATTTTCCGATAGCCGTGTTGCTTCTAAGAGACACTCCTGTCCATCGAGATAGTAAGAAACACACTTCCTGTCGTATTGTTTTTTGGCGTTGTTTTTTCTAAGTAGCATCATGCACAAACTAGCCCATCTGCGGTCACTTGTTCAGTTCATACCACGAAATCAATTTTTCTTAGCTGAAATACAACCTACAGCGAGTATTAAACACCTCTTCAGAGCCCAAACATGATAATTTCGGATATAAGACATTACAAACCAATCTTAATAATGCTACTTCTCATTCAATGAAAAAAAAGCGTTGAAAAGGACAACAGCACTCTCATTTGTTCTTTGATGACTGGTGCAAATCTCAAACTCATCAGGCAGAAAGATTTGTTACAGACTAAATGTAGGCAAAATTGGGCAAATATATATTATTTTGCAAACTTTCGCAGATTTCTGGGAAAACCGCGGACGATGCAGGACGTCTCTTTCTGCTGCAACCCTCCTTTGTCTGATAAAATTCCTTGAATCCGTTGTAAACGTGCAACTGCGAAGCGGGTGCAGCGGCTTGCGAGCTTTACGGGCAATAGATGCTCCAAAGGTGGCGTCGCTGGTTTGGGGCAGGCATCGGTGCGCCATGACACGGTACATCCCGACCACTGTAACTGGTAAACCCTGAATCTGTGATCGTTGTGTCAAGCGCAAATGGTCGTCGACGATGTCTTGGAAGACCGGAATCGCGTTTATAAGGATCCCAGAGAAGCCCTTATAATCCGGAGTTACGAAAGAGACTAGCACCCCTAAGCCTGCCACAAATATTCGTTTCAAAAGCAGAGCTGTTTGAGCCTCTTGTTTTGCTTTACAGTTACCAAAAACAAATACGAAAAAAATACTAAAAGCACATGAGCAGACACCTTGTGAAGAGCGCCGGGCGTCGTCCAGGCTTGTAAGTGGGCTTGCGCGACTTGAGAAGCTCGAAAAAAACAGTAAAGAATCCAAAGCATAAGTGAGCGAGCACCTCCTGAGGCGCGCCGGGCGGAGACCAGCTCAGCCGTAGAGAGGACTCTGCTTAGCGTTTGAGGCGTGATCACTAGCGTGCTGCACTCTTCGCCAGTTCACGTGCGCTCATGCCTTCAGTGGGGTGCACAGACGTCCAGTTCGCGGTACAGATGCCGAGTTCGCGAATTCGACTGCTGCGGGTTCTAGCGCGTGCTAACGGGGTCCATCTTGGGGTAGATGTGAAAGCGCGCAGACAACACAATCCGAGCCTGCCAGTCATGAAGGACTTTCAGCCTCAAGTTTGGGAAGCCATGGGATGTGCAACAGCTTCGTTTCCAACCAACGGAGAGGGGCTGCCAATCTGCTGTCTCTCCACCCTTGCACAGCTTGTGCAAGCTGCGCCAGTATTTTGTTCTCATTCACACCTCAGCCTGTCTTCATACTCACCAATGTGCCACGCAGCCCTATTTTTCCAAATATTGAGCAGCTCTGGGACCTTTGGTTCACTAGTGCCCTACAGTGACCCATATCAATATATGTAATCAGGTTCCGGCATTTTGTTTTCCAGAAGCCCTGGCCCAGCAGTTCCACAGATGACGCTTAAGATAATATTTATACCATATAAATAATATATTATTAGTAGAGTCGTATAGGGGACGTCAAACTCCAAAGCGATCGCGAAATATCACGATGTATAGATAATTCGAAATATAAAATGTGCCTGACTGAATATTATATGATGTCTCTGCACATGGCTGAGAGCTTTCCCATATTCTCACGAACGGTAGCCTTCCGATTTGTACTTCACAGCACGAAAAATTCGAACCACAACACGACGACTACCGCACTTCGTTTAAGATGAAAAATATCGGTAAAATTCAATTGCTTATTCCTCTGCATCCTAGAGTTCACCATGCTGTCTTAAACTTTAGGGATGGCGGCAATAAAAGAAAATTCGGCGTTCTAGACTGCGCCTGTAGCTCAACTGCAGTAGGCGGACGACAACGTAGTCAGAGCCACGCGCAGGTTCAGCTCCTTCGCCATCGGTGATGTCCAGCACCGCCTAAACATCGTAGTCTGCGCTTACGAACCCGTGCGCCACTGTGTCTTTCGGAATGGCGCTTGGGTAATGCTTACAGCTCTCTGAATTCACTCTCGGGACACTCAATGCGGTTTTGAAACGTATCCGAACTCCTCTCGTCTACAGCTGTGCAAGTAGTAACAAAGCGGCTTTGCGCTCGACACGCCTCGCATAGGCTGGACCGTGGACGTGCCGCATATCACGCTAAAAAATTGTGCGAGAAAGTTCAAATACTTTGGTAGCCGACATCTTCTCACCGGCCGGTACCAGTCGAATACTGTTAGCTTACTTCGCTTAATCCACATTCGTCCGTTTATGTGGTGATCATGGTATGGAAACGCGTGCCGTGGACAAAGGAAACGCGCACCACGCCGAATCGTTTCATCTACACGTACTACCACTGGTAACTTATCAAGCAAATTAAAAATAAAAACGCCAGAAACCGGGTGCTTCCGGTCGGTTCTCCTTCATCCTTTGGTGCTTTCCGCACCGAATGACTTCCAGCGTTCTCACTGCCGTACGGTTAAATATCACTGAAGCCACACGACGCGGCCTTTTCCCAACGAGCGCAAATGCGCCCGCGAGAAGTCATAAATCACCGCATCAAATTCCGTGAGGCGAAGTCAACTTGCGGGGCTTTTGCGGCGCGGCAGTTCGATATATTGCGACGGAGTAAAAGATGGGGCAGTCGTCTTGAAGGAAAAGCACGTTTATTGGAGCGAACTTGTGCTTCCCTATCAACTCAAAAGTACACAGGCGGCGAAGCAGCAGTCAACAAAGTGACGTGCGTCACCGTGCGTCGCAGAATCGAATACCCCGGCGTCTGCTCGGCAGGCTTTTTATCTTTCGGTGAACGTGGTTCTCGAACCGTCGATTCACAACCAGAACATTGTTGATTAAACTAGAGTATTCCAGGCTGTTCACGTAATTTCGGAACGCTCTCCCTATAAGAAGAAATAACACATGCGGCACAGAAAGAAAGAATGGAACACGCGCATTCCTTGGCACGGAGATAACACAGACCGGCGCATCCGAGTAGTAAAAGCAAAACATAAATAAACAAACCAAATGCACGGTTTGCGGCATTACCCCCCTCTAAGAGTGAATCGACCCGATGCTAAAATAAAATGACAGTCTGAACAAACAACAATAACAAAAAAGTACATCATCTTGCGCAGTAAGGTTTGAGGGGAACCACGTGGACGACTTCGGGTCGCGTGCGTCGTCGTGATGTGCCGGAGTCACCATCGGGAACCATCTCGTAGGTAGGTGGGCGCCGTAGAATCTGGTATTGTCCGAAATAGCGTCGCAGAAGCTTCTCACTGAGTCCGCGTCGCCGGATCGGAGTGCACACGCACAAACGATCCCCAGGGTTAAATCTCCGATGACTCGGCGTCTCAGCGTCGGAGATTGTAGCGTTCGGCATCCACCAGCTGCTGGTCCGTTATACGAACTCGAGCGAGCTGGCGGGCCTCCTCCGCACGTTGAAGGTATCCTTGAACGACGGCGTTGAGGTCGTCGTCTTCTACATCCAGAAGCATGGCGTCGAGCGTCGTAGTCGGCCGTCTTCCGTAGACAAGCTCGAACGGTGTCATCTGCGTAGTTTCTTGGGTCGCCATGTTGTACGCAAACGTGACATACGGGAGGACTTTATGCCAAGTCTTACGCTCAACGTCGACGTACATAGACAGCATATCCGCGATCGTCTTGTTCAGACGTTCCGTTAGTCCGTTCATTTGAGGGTGGTACGCCGTCGTTCTTCGGTGATCCGTGTTGCTGTAGCGTAAGATTCCCTGCATAAGATCCGCAGTGAAGGCCGTTCCGCGGTCCGTGATTAGGACTTCAAGGGCTCCGTGTCGCAGCACAACTTGGTTAATAAAGAAATTCGCGACTTCTTGAGCAGTCCCCCTCGGAAGAGCGGCGGTCTCTGCGTAGCACGTCATGTAGTCAGTCGCTACGGCAATCCACTTGTTCTGGGATCATGACGTAGGGAATGGACCCAGAAGATCCATTCCAATCTGTTGGAAGGGCCTCGATGGGACGGCGATTGGCTGCAGAATTCCGGCGGGCCTCATCGGCGGCATTTTTCGTCGCTGGCAGTCACGGCAGCTGTGGACGTAGTGGGTGACGTCAGAGGTAAGGGGGGGCCAGTAGTACCTTGCCTGGAATTTTCCAATAGTGCGAGATGTGCCTAGATGTCCGGAAGACATGTCGTCGAGGCACGCTTCCAAAATTTCGTCACGAAGGTCCGCGGGGATGACAAGAAGGAAATTCGTTCTTGTTCCGGGGCTGAAATTCTTCTTCACGGGAACGGAGTTTCTCAGGCTAAATGCTGGTCAGTTGCCTTTGAAGGTTTTAGGAACGGCGACGTTGGATCCCTCGAGATAGTCGATTATTACGCGTAAGTCGGGGTCGGCACGCTGCTTGGCGGCTAGGTCGCTCCCCGTCACGATTCCGAAGTACGCGCTGTCTTCATCGGAGTCTTGTGGTGGTGGGTCGACGGGGGCGCAGGACAGGCAGCCGGCGTCCGAGGGTTTCCTGCCAGATTTATAGACGACTGTAACGTCGCATTCCTGCAGCCGCAAGCTCCACCGCCGAAGACGGCCAGAGGGGTCCTTCAAACTGGCGAGAAAACACAAGGCGTTGTGGTCTGTTACAACCTTGAATGGTCTTCCATACACATATGGGCGAACTTTTTAAATCACCCACATAATAGCCAGCACTCTTTCTCAAAGGCACAGTAGTTTTTCTCCTCCTTCAACAGACCACGGCTGGCATAGGCGATTACCTTTTCGCAACCGCTTTGCTTTTGGACGAGGACAGCACCCAAGCCTATATCACTGGCGTCCGTGTGATTCCCGTTTCGGCGTTTTCGTCGAAATGAGCGAGCACGGGCGGGCTTTGGAGGCGTTTTTACAGCTCGCAGAATGCTTTTGCTTGGTCGTTTTCCCAGTTGAAAGGGGTGCATCTTTCGTGAAGCGCGTGAGTGGCTCTGCAATGCGTGCGAAGTTTGCGACGAAGTGCAGGTAGTTTGCGCACAGTCCGAGAATTCTTCGCACGCCCTTCTTGTCTTTCTGCCTTGGGAAGTTCGCAATGGCTCAAGTTTTTTCCGGGTCAGGTAGGACTCCTGCGGCGTTGACGAGGTGCCCCAAGAACTTGAGTTCCCCGTACGCGAAACAGCACTTTTCAGGCTTCAGCTTTAACCCCAACGTACGAATGGCCTCGAGTACAGACTCCAACCTTGCGAGGTGTTCGTCGAAAGTTCGGGCGAATACCACAACGTCGTCGAGGTATACGAGGCATGTGTGCCACTTGAGGCCAGCAAAGAACAGTGTCCATGACTCTTTGAAACGTTGCTGGCGCCGTTCGCAGCCCAAAAGGCACCACCTTGAACTCGTATAGGCCGTCCCGGGTTATAAATGCAGGTTTCTCTCGGTCTCTCTCGTCCACTTCAATTTGCCAGTAGCCGGTCTTCAGATCCATCGCTGAGAAGTACTTCGCATGGCAAAAGTAGTCGAGGGCGTCGTCGATTCGTTGCAAGGGGTATACGTCCTTTATGGTGATTTTGTTCAGTCGCCGGTAATCAACACAGAACCTTAATGTATCGTCTTTTTTCTTCACGAGTACGACTGGCGCAGCCCACGGGCTCATCGATGGCTGTATAATGTCGTCGCTGAGCATGTCGTCGACTTGAGTCCGGATGGCTTCCCTCTCGTGTGCAGAGACGCGGTACAGTGATTGTCGGGTAGGTCGGGCTCCATCTTCGGTTCTTATTTGGTGCTTCGCTAGAGGTGTCTGGCGTCGTTTTGAGTTCGACCAAAAACACTCGCTGTAGCAACGCAGAAAAGCCGTTGTTCTTGGGGTAGCGCCGGATTCACGTCGAAGGGCTGTGAAAGCTTGAAGGTGTCTTCGGGTGTGCGTTCAAAGTCGGCGACCGCGATCACTTGACTTGCTTCTTGCGTTTATTCGAGGAACGCAATTTCAGCGCCCTTGTTAAGATGCTGGTACTCCTCGGTGAAATTAGTGACCAAAACGTGGGATTTGCATTGCTCAAAGCGCGCAATGCCTCTTGCGACGGAGACACCGCTGTTGAGAAGCAACCTTTGGTCACTCTCTACGATAGCGTCGATGTCAGGAGCAGCATCCTCACAGTAGACGGCGATCATAAAGCTTGCGCGGGGTGGCAGGGTGGCGTGATCGTTGGCGATCCTTACAGCAGCACAGTGATCGGGGTTCGGTGGCGGCGTCGTGGAGTGATCACAGGAAAAAGTTATCGACTTGGTCTGCAGGTCAGTTATTGCGCCGTTGTCCGTCAAAAAGTCCATTCCGAGAATTACGTCGCGGGAGCAGTTAGGTAAAATGACGAACGCAGCAGTGTACGTGGTGCCGTCTATGGTGACGCGTGATGTGCACGTTCCACTTGGCGTTACGAGATGGCCTCCTGCTGTGCGTATGTGCGGACCGTCTCATCTTGTTGTAACTTTCTTCAGTTTAGACGCCTATGACCCGCTCATCACCGAGTAGTCGGCTCCCGTGTCGATGATTGCGACTACGTCAAAGCCGTCGATGGACAACTGGACGTCGGACGCTGCCTTCCTCGAGTTCCGGGTGCGTCGGGGCTTCGCATCTCGGCTTGTGCGTGTTGACGGGCGGGTACTGCGCGTCGTCGTTGTCGTCGTCTTCTCAGCGGCAGTCTCGGTCATGGTGGGTACGCCTCACGCCGTGTAGTTGTCGTCGTGGTCGGCCTGTCGTCAAGGTTCTGTCGGGTCGTCGGGATGAGGGCATGTCGTGAATCACGGTGTTCGGCGCGTCCTTGGGTCGTTGGAGGGTTTTCGTTTTTCCGCCATTGTGACTCTTCACCTCCAGAAGTTGCTGCTTTTAGTTTCCCCCGCGTGGGCTGGGGGACCTTCCACGTGCGAACTCAGCATTGCTACGGCGGTTCGGCGACTGGTATGGGTACGGCGACGGCGAACGGTTGAAACGGGTGGGTCCACGGCTGGTGTTGGAAAGGTATTCGTCGATCTCAGATGGGCGATGGCCGGGTAGGGGGCGTGGTGCGTCGACGGAGAACCCTCGCAAACCGAGCCTCTTGTAGGGGCAGCGACGGTAGATGTGGTTGGCCTCTCCGCAGTGGTAGCAGAGCGGACGATTGTCGGGCGTTCACCACGCGTCGGTCTTTCTTTGGGAGGGGGTTGCACCGCAGGTGGTCGGGCCGGCGACAGGGGACGACGGTACGGAGCCTCGCGACGATAGGGCGCAGGTCAGAGAGGGCGACCGACAGCAGCCACGTATGCCATGGCTTGCGGCTCGCGAGATGCTTCTGGCGTCGTTGGAGTTTCCTAGCGCTTGCTGCACTTCTCTAATGACGTCGGTAAGGGAAGCGACTTGTGGTTGCGTCGGCGTTGGGAGCAGTTTCCGCAGCTCCTCCCTCACAATTTCGCGGATAGCCTCACGTAGGCTATCTGCGGGAATGCGCATGCTCTCGACGCAATTCGCATTGGCCGTGTCAACAAAGCTGCGGACATACTGCTTAGCGCGCATTTCGAGGGCTTTATCAATGGTGCTGGCTTCGGTCACAAATTCGGCGACAGTGTTCGGCGGGTTGCGGAGAAGTCCAGCAAAGCGTTCCTCCTTCACACCACGCATTAAGAAGCGTAGCTTCTTTTCTTCCGTCATTTTGGGTTCTGCGCGGCGAAATAGTTGCTTCATCTCCTCAACGAAGATCACGACCCCTTCGTTGGGGTGGTGCGTGCGCGTTTTCAACAAAAGGGCGGCTCGTTCTTTCCGCACGACGGTAGCGAATGTTTGAAAGAATTCTCTCTTAAAGAGAGTCCAGTCGTTTAGGAAGCTTTCATGGTTCTCAAACCACGTTCGGGCCGTATCTTCTAAATAGAAGAAGACATGGCAGAAGGTTTCTTCGTCATCCCACCTGTTAAAGATGCGGCCGCGTTCCACTTTTTCCAACCAGTCCTCAGGGTCTTCTCCGGGTGATCCGCGAACGATGGTGGTTCCCGGGGCTGCTGCAGGACGAGGGCAGGATTAGAAGCGCTGGTCATGGTGCCTGCGTTGATCATGGTGGTGGTTGCAGCGGTCGTTCTTTCGGGTTCGTCTTGCAGGAGACGAAACTCCGGTGGGAGATCTTGCAGTCGGCGGCTGGCTCTAGTTAGACTCGCTTGGCGGCTTCCAGATGTCGTTGGGAGCATAGAGGGTGCCAACCCAGCACCTCAACCAGATGTAACAAAGTCAAAGATGAGGCAGTCGTGCTGAAGGAAAAGCACGTTTATTGAAGCGAACTTGTGCTCCCCTATCAACTCAAAAGTACACTGGCGGGGAACCAGCAGGCAACAAAGTGACGTGCGTCAGCGTGCGTCGCAGAATCGAATACCCCGGCGTCTGCTCGGCAGGCATTTTATCTTTCGGCGCGCGTGGTTCTCGAACCGTCGATTCACATCCAGAACATTGTTGATCCAAGAAGAGTATTATAGGCTCTTCCCGTTAGTTCGGAACACATAACACATACGGCACATAACACATGCGGCACAGAAAGAAAGAATGGAACACGCGCTTCCCTTGGCACGGAGATAACACAGACCGGCGCAGCCTGACATTAAAAGCAAAACATAAATAAACAAACCCAAAGCACGGTTTGCGGCAATATCGAATGTGCTTGTGATCGGAAGGGCGATACACGCACAGAACAGCGCTATACCAATCTACGGGATTTGCAAGGGGATGTTGAGGCTATTCGATATAGACAATGATTCCGTGTATCTGTTTTCCGGTGTTCGACATATTCGTTTTTGTTGGTAGAACATCCAATAATAGTAATGGTATAATATTATTATTTATTACGCACAAGAAAAACATACAAATACAAGTGTCCAAACCCACAGTGGGGTTGAAGACAGCACAAGGCAGGCAGAAGAAAATTCTCACCACCGTGGAATAAAAAAACACAACACAATTCTCAAGTAACATAACATAATAGGCTACACATTGCCACACAGCCAGGTGAACATAAAAAAGGCGGCAATAAGTATGAGCATTTGTGTCAACTATAGCTCCAACAAACTGGGAACAAAAAAACGTAAGCGTGTTTTCGCTTTAGAATGAGATTTTACTCCTAAATTGTAGGTCGTAATTTATCAACGATCCAAGTACGTAGTACCACCACATGTTCTGGTCGCACCCTGCGCAATACTGCTGCTACCTAACAGACGTCTTTTTGACTGAGGGCCATCGTAGTTATGTAATCTTCCTTATATGCATGGGTAGAAGAATTGTTTATAACATTCATTCTTAAACTGGCTCCGGCGAAGAAGTCGCTAAGAGTGTATGTTTCTAATTGTCTCCGCAGTTATTGCGACAGCGGGTGTTATAAAAGCGCAGGTCGTACAATTTTACTTCAGAAATGCTTGCGCCATTCCATTCAGTAATTGTAAGAAGTAAGGTTTTTCTAGGCCTATTTTTCTCTCCTGGTGTCTCTTAAATGTCATGATAGCTATACGCTGTTTATTGAAGTGTGCAATTCTGAATATATTATCGTATTTGAAAAAACATACACGTTTTCAGTTTACCTTGTAGCGTTGAGTGAAACCAGAGGTTTACGAGTTAAAACTCTCTGTTTCTATCTTTTCAAAGCCCTATTCAGAACGAGTGTAGCTTGCACAATATTAAGGTGGAATGTGTATTACCCATCTTAATTTTGTGAAGAAGCTTTCGTGCACCATCAACATATGCCCTTTGGTGTCCTTGCTTCCCGTGCTGTGATCCGCTTCTTCAGCGGAGATAACCGTAAAATCCTAAAATAACACGAGGTGGTTATCAATACTATTGTACACAACCGTGCTTGCCAGGTGGGTACATGGCGGATATAATGGGATGTATGTAGCATGTCTGTGATACATGATCCTAGTACAGAACAGAGAACGTTCTCTAGACATTGTTTGGAGGAACCAGAACTAGTTTTCGGAGCCGAATTTCGAAGTATATCAGCCTTCATTACCTTGAAAAACGCACAATTATTAACTTTTTTCGGGGAGAGCAGAATAAGTACACGTTGCCGTTTGGACGACTGCTATTATCTTCAGAGGCAATCCGCATCTTTTAGAGTTATTATGATTCAGCGCCAAGTGCTTCGTGACTGTGCATGTATGCATTCTCGTAGTCAACTGGCGTAGCTTGCAGAATACTTCGGGATTCTACGGCGACGTTCACATCGGCCACCCTTTGTACGGCGATCAGGATCAGTTGACGCGGGAGTGCGTGGGGGTGAAAGAAGCACGGAGCGTGCGCCAGCCGATTTCTAGAATTAGCATCGAGGGTTCGTTTGGCGCACTGCTTGGCCCTGGCGGCTGATTCTCGGTGGGTGTTTCCCGATTAGCCCAGTCTTTTTTCGAACATGTCCGACCAGCTGGTTCGCTAAAAGGGCATTGATTTCGGATAGCTGACAAGATCAGCCGCCTACTATTAGCGCGTGGAACAATCTCCCGCTAACGGCTCGCAGAGCGATGGGGTCAACGAGATAGCGGAGAGCGCGAGGGCATCTCAGGCTACCGAGAGAGAGCAGCAGGAGTCTACTGAGCACGGTTGTGCGTCAGCCGTGATTTCGGTCGTCTGAGTAGGATACTCCGATTCGCGGGGTGCCTTAAAAACAGACGGGACAGAGTATTTAAGGGAACAGAGTTCCCAAACACTCCTTCCTGCTACGGCCTGCTTCACACAAAAACTTCAAAGTTTCACAATGGACATCATTCACTCTTGGAGTGTTTGGGTGAAACAGGCCATATCAGCAAGGCGCGTTCGTCTGCCGATAGCTAGAATTACATCGTCGGTGCGCTCGGCGAACTAATTACGAAGGCGGTCATTTCGGCTGGGCTTATTTCTGGGTATCCCTATCTTTTCTTCAACAGGTCCGATCTTCCGTAGCGAGAAAGCGGCTCTGGATTCGAAGGTCGGATTCTAGCGGTAATGAGACAATAGGCCACTGCGCTTATTTCTAAAGACGCTACCACGAAGAGTGTCGCCACATCTTGAAGGAAGGGCATGACCTAAAGAGATATCGAGGACGCGTTTTCTCAGGATCCCGAAAGGGGGCAGTGCGTACTTACAGAGCACGATATGATATTGGCGTCGTTTTTAGCTGCTTCAGTAGTGTTCATATTTGCATGAGGCCTCTGTAAATGGCAACCTGACCCGAACTGGGTCATTTCCTGAAAGAAGATAAGGGACAGGTAAAAGTGATGATGTCACTAAAGAGCACGTTGAGTTTGCCGCAAACTAGGATGATGCTCTCAATGACGGGCGATTATCGGCCCAGCCCGAAGGGATCCCGGCATTGCCTGTGGCTGAGGCAAAGTTGGAAGCCGAGTGGATAGGGCGCTAGGAGAGACACCGATAACTCGCTCCCGTGTTTGCTGACCGGGGGTATTCGTAAAAGGACAATGGACGGCAGGAGAGGAAAAACCGTTCAGGCCTAATTTCGGCGACAGCTCCAGTATGAGCACGCCGAATGGCAGCTTCTCCACAGGACTCGAGGCTTGCCAGATTGAATTCCCTCGCTTTGCTCGAGTGGTATCAATTTCGGAAGTGTTTTCACACGCTCTGCATGTTGCTCACAGTATACAATGAGCCAATGAGCCGGGGGATGATCAATTTTGGTGTAATGGTATCTCAGTGTCACCCTCACTTTCGAATGGATAATGTGTCACGTTATTTTTGAAGGGTAATCCGGCCCGTGCATTCTTTATAAATGTTGTCTAGGAGTCTTAGGTAGATCTATTCTATTCCTCTGTTCATTGGGGCGCCCATCACTGAGGTCATGTCAGCTGAATCAAACGCTTTTTTCGTTGTTTATAAATGTCATGTGAAGCGGCTCACTATCATGTGAAAGGGAAACTATTTCCATTGAAAATATTTCCATTGCTTGGATGATGATATCGACGTGACCCAGTGTAGAGTATCCTTTTCTAAACCCAGCCTGTTCCCTGGGTTGTTGAAAGTCTAGGCTGTCGTTTATGCGGGTAACTTTTCTTTTAGTGAACAGCTTGTATACAACCGACAGAAGACTGATGGGTTATAGGTTCTTGAGATCTTGGTTATCTCCCTTCTTGTGAATTAAAACGTAAAACCATGCTGGCGTTTTTTTATGATTTGGGCACCATTAAAACACTTAAATATCTTGTGAACAGTTTAGCAAGCTGTTGTTTATTTTCAAGGTTTATGGTTATGCCGAAGTCCCCGCCGCTTTTTCACTTTTCATGCCCTTATGTGCCCTTTTGTGCTTACTCTTTAGTTACTGGCGGAACATGGCAAGTTAAGCTTGTAGGGTGAGTATTTTCACCTGGACTAACATCGCTGGTGTACAGCCTTGAGTAGAATCGTTCTCCTACTTTTATTACCTCGTCAATGTCGTGCGTAATGTTACTCTGCTCATCCCAAAGTGCCTCATTCTGTCTCGGCGAGTAGCAAGCTTCATTCTTGCTGCCATCACGCTTCCTCCTTTTTCCAACGTGTCCTCGATGACTGCCATCTTGTAAGCACAAATTTCATAATTGTTTTACTTCAGTTATTAAATTTCGAGAGCTCCGCTAATTATGGTTGATACACCGTTCTAAACAATCCATAGCATCGCAGTAACCTCGTTTGTTTACTGAGTTAGGTCTCACGTTTGTTTCCTACATTCAACTTCTACAATTGGGGTTATTGATTCTTTCATTGGGGTTGTTAGGTTGTCATTTAAGGTGTCAGCACTGCCCTTTATCTTACTTTCCAAAAGCACGAATTTTAAACTTCTGCATCCAGTCTCTGACTTGATGCTGGGTCTCTTGGTTTTTACGAGTTTCTTCCTTCCTTTGCGATATTTGGACTTATTTTGCCCCTAAATATCCTTCGGGCCCTTCACCGAATCTTGCTTAGAAAATTAAAAGAGAAAGTACCACGAAGCCCAGCAATCACGGCACACTGACGATAAACACAAAATAAATATTCCCCGACTAAAATGCATTCAAAAACGATAATAGCCTACAGGTCTCCCCCCAAATGATGGTTCAAGCAGGGACAGTAGAGGCTCGAGACGTGAAGCGAAGCTTTCAAAACATCCATCTACCCGCCGCGGTGGCTCAGTGGCTAGGGCGTTTTGCTGCGAAGCCCAAGGCCACGGGTACAATCCCAGCGGCTGTGGCTGCTTTCTGGATGGATGCGAAAACCGAAAACACCTGTTCTTCGACAATTCGGACCACCTGAATGGTTCACAGGTGATCAAAACTTAGCCCGAGCCCTCCACTACGACACGCCTCCGAGCCCAGGTATAACTTCGGGGCGTTACGCCCTACAATGAAAATATCGATCAGCTACGTGGGAGTGCAACGTTTTATCCCAGCCGCTTCTGAGTATGTTTCCAAAACACAAAGTGTTTTTATCACATTATTGGTGACAGGCGAAACTGGTTTATCTCAATTGCCTTCATCATAATAAAAATTATTGATGAGTTCGTACACTTGTTTTTTTCTTTGCCATACGGTGAATCTTATTATCAAACTGCCGGCATACAGATTACTTTTAAGTTTGCAGGCTCGTTCGGTGTTTTAAAAAATGCATTTATTACTTCTAAGAAACGATTGTTGCTTATTTATCAAAAGGTTACTTACCCATTTGAAGATTTTTGTAATACCTGTTACCCGCTTGATTATAGCACATTTTATGCGTTATCTTTATCCAACGAATGGGCAGCTTCACTTTTTGGGTCTGGTGAATTTAGGAAATAGTCCGAAAACTAAACTTATAAAGTACGTCTTAGCAAAGTTGGTAAATATTTAACTCACGAAGTAATTAGAGCAGAGGGTATCAAAATTCCCCAGCAGTTACGCTTTTACTTACTGAGTACTGAATAGAAATACTACTTTCGCATATATTTCACGAGGTAAGTTTGCTAACACAAGAAGATGTATCTTTCCAAACGAAGCTCTCAAGCTTTTAAAGCTTGGAAGCTTCCGAAGCTTTCGAAACGAAGCTTTCGAAAGTTGTGGTAAGAAGTTAATTGCACTGCAAGACAATCTAGTAATTTATGCACGTACATAGCAATATTTGTATTAGTGAGGGAAATCGCTGAAAAATACTTTTTTGAAGTACGTCTCTAAAAGATAGCGTCCCGGGCACCGATGGTAGCCCGTACAACTTTTCTAAAAAAAACTTGATCCCCTGTTCCAGTTGCTCCTGGACGGTACCATTTCGAGATAATAAATCTTTGACCAAAACAGCTGTCTTCACTTTTCCTAGAGAAGTAATTAATTCATTTTCTCCTCAACATTACCTCCGAAGCAATCAAATTTTTAAATATTTTTCACACATTGATCACCCTTTTTCGATGCGGAGTACGAGAACGCGCCAAAGCGTTCGCACTACTTCAAACTCGCTAGCGAATCAGGTTAAGTGAAAATAAATTAGACTGCCCACATACCACTCCCGTTTAGAAATAAATCAGTATTAGGAAAATTTACGTGTTTGATCCGAAATCATCAAATATTACACCTCGCCATACTGCTGCCAATTTAGGTAGCTATCCTCCAAACCAACACTCACACAGTGGTGTAATTAGTGGCAATAAAGACAGCTTTTGTTATTGTATATAATAAATATTGTTACGCATATAGGTACAAACTTTTATGAAGAACAGTTGATAAAGAGAAACGCTAATCTAGATTCGTGTTGAACTGTTATTTTTGTTTGAACTGTTTTGTGCACAGTTGCAATGCTTGGCGTTGTGGACCACCATGTTTTCGGCGGTGAACCATTTCGTGGTTGGGCTCACTGATTATTCCTTTTATTTCGCAGCAAAGATGTCTACGTCTAGTATCCTGCACATCGTCTGCGGCAGCACAGCGGTGTAGACGTGAATCGCCACCGAGCGTAGCGCAACAGCCCCCGGAAATCTGGGGGATCGTAAAACTGTGGGCCACACTTCCTGCATATGAAAAAATCTTTAAAAGACATGAAGCCTTCGCATTTTAATCTCAGAGGGATAATATTACCCTGAAAACTGCCTTACCTTCAGTTCATTTACGCCTAAACTGAAGCCTAATTTAAGGAGGTTGCTTTAAGCTTGCTTTTCCGCAATTGTTTTCCCACATTCAGTGTTGCACAGTGAAGCGCTTCCGTGTTTGGAGGGAGTATCACTATAGAAATTTGAACTACCTCCTGCTTTATTGTATCCCGAAACACATTAGTGCAATTGGCCGCGATAAGGAGGTTTTTGTTTCTATTTCAAACCTTATAGGTCTGAGTGAAGTTGTAAATATCGCGAAATTCTCGTCTGGTGTCAATATAGTGAATTCTGTGGGAGCGAAATTTTCATCCCCATGTTTGTGCCCTCGAAAGAACTCTAGTTCAGCAAAGGTTTATTCATGTAATTAACCAGGAAGTATTATAACTTGCAAAGTACAAACAAATGTATTTTCCTTTGTTAACCCATTGGACTACGGCCCTGGTCAAAGTGTATTGCCGCTCACGTTGACGCTTGGGAGCGAAGCTTTGCAGGTCATACTTCTTCACTGAGCGGAAGGGCACTGTATTTTATCTCTTTTTCTAACTACAGCAGTTGTGACATAAAAAGTGGTTGACAAAAGTGTATTCTCATTTTCTTTTTTTATGTTGTAAGCTTTGTAGCTTGCTGAATAACAAAAAAATGCTGAAGCAATGGTTACTGATGATTACTGATAGCTTAAAAGATAAGAATGTGCGCAGTAAAAACAAAACAACTTCACTTCAACTTTCATAACACAAACGTTCATGTTGCAGAATGAAGAGGTTGCACATTTCCGCGCCCTTTTATGCAAATTAGAAAGTGGAGAAAAAATACAGAATAAAAGAAACCGTAAGAATTGGGTTGCAAATATCAAATAAAAAACAAACACAAAACTCGTGGAGTTTGGAAAATCTTTAGTGTCAATTGCAACCCCTGATCGGTTATGGTCTACCTGAAAAGATTTGACGGCGTGTACCTAAATTATTCTCCTTCTATTGTGGGTGTTCTGCGACACTCTGCACTTCATCTTATTAACGTGGGATACACCCCATGCGTTTTTGGAAACCATTGTAGTTGGGGCATAGCTTTGTCCTTAAAAAGATTCGCCATTACTACCCTTCTGCACGTATATTCGACTATACGTTTTCTTCATGATAAAGCTAATATGGCGGCTGCACAATGCGCTAACAAACTGCACCACGCGGGATCATATGGCAAACACTTTCCTAGGCCAAATGGCAAGCATCAACGACAAAATCATGCCCGTTTCTTCAGACACCATCTGACCCAGGGTACTGCATAACTCTTCTGCGAGCAGTTTTAGTACCCTGGCCAGCAGACGCTCTTTTTCCACCTGTCATGTCCTGCGTATACAGTCTCACTACTCACAAACTGAGTCTCATTTTCTTTGTATTTTTTGTCTTGTTTTATTTCTTCTCTTTCTTTCTCTTTCTTCTGCCCTGTTCTCTACGGGGCCTTTTCTTTCCCCCTCCCCATTCCCCCGCCGGGTAGCATGTCGATGTCGCAATTTCGGCAAACATCTCGGCCTTCTTTTCTAATAAAGAGCCTTCTCTCTCTCTATTGTGTACACTCAAACTATTGCGGGTAAATACTGTCCTCTTTGGAATCAGTAAATAAGGAACTGTGATGGAAGGCGAATGCAAAAGTAACTATTTTTATCTTGAAATATTTTTAACTAGACGAATTCGATGGCAGTGGGAAGCCCGCCTTGCACCCCCTACTTCCATATGTTCAACCATCTGCTTATTGTTTTTATTGTGTAGGGTGTATCCTGAAGGGGTGCTCCATACTCGAGAGAATATGTGTGCGTTTTGGTAGAGTTTTAAAAGATTTAGTAAGCCCTGAACATTCGTTACTGGGCAAATTGGGCATGGTTCTTTAGATTTGAATACGCACATCTCGCAGATATTTGGAAGATCCAGGCAGAGGGTGCAAACTTTCAGTCGCCAGGTACAAGTGGTGGTATCTTGTTGTGTGTCTTGCGCATTTCGTTTGCAACGTAAAGATGGTGTTCCTAGGGGGTAATACTACGGGCAATTCTCCGCAAGAAAGTGACGCTAAATATGTGCATCTTAAGCATTGCACCAATAATAAGCACATCATAATCTCCGAGGTTAAGATGAATCTGGATATGAAGGTATTTAAGTTGTATTACCTTGGTATGAATGGTGCGAATGCATGAGTTGGCCGCAATTGTGTAGACCAGAACCTCATGTATAAGATTGTCCGTATGTGGTGCGCAATTACGCTTAGGGGACATCAAAAATACTAATCTTTTTAAAGGGGACATGTAATTCGTTGCATTTCTCTTTCAGAGTGATATTAGAAGCTTCTTATCTCGAAGTGACGTTTCAGACACGCAAGGGACACTTATAAGAGGTTTATTTGTACCTTTGCATCATCGATCTGTGTCGTCCGAACACTCTCTTATGCAAATATACAAAACATATGGCTCCAATAGGCGCGAGTTTGCGGCAGGTCTTGTTTTTGCAACAGAAGTATGGGTATACAGAATTCAGCAGCCACATGTCGTAATGGCTTCCACTGTGTCCCGTTTTGCGCACGGCAAATGTTTATTATTTGTAAAGCAATTGAGTTCTGAAACAGTACTTTAACGGCAAAAGACAACTATATTGTGACAGCATGGCCTACCACCATGAACCGGGCCCAACAAACAAAAAAAAACACGCTTAATAGACCACAGCTCCAAACCAGCCACAGCGTGACAGAAGACGACGACCGACACGCGGCGAGAAAGGTAGATATCGGTGGCAGAGGCGCAACGCCGCTCGTTTTAGGGGCGAAGCTCCTAAAGCCGTGGGTCTGCCCAAACCTTGTGACTCACTCGCAGGTGGCGCTACGTGACCGCCTAGTTCGATGACTCACTCGCAGGTGGCGCTGGTGTGAGTGACGTCATAACGACGTCACTCGCACGTGACTGACACTATAAAAGGCAATCGCTGTTGACGCGCTTCCTCTTTCGCAACGAGTCACCGGATGGAGGAGGTGGTTGTTGACAAGGCTGCGGAGCGGAGGGCGCGCAGGGCGGCGGCAGCGCGCGCTCGCCGACAGCATCCCGCCGTGCGCGAAAGAGAGGCCGAAGCATCTCGTCTAGAAAGTCGCGCTTAAACCGCGCGTCGGCAGCTTCGGGCTGACCTCGCTTGATGCGTTTTGCAGCCGCCTCGCGAGCTCTCACTGCATCTGGGTTTGCCTGCCGATACGATTACTTGCTTGCAGCCTCACGAACCCTACAACAACAACAACAAACGAAACAAGAACAAAATAAAAGTTGATTTGTACAATGTACGCACACAGTCTTACGTCTTTCTTAATGATGTAACTTTCACGGGAGAGTTACGGTTACCGATGATCTCCCCCTCTCGAGCTTCGCCCCACTTATCATCATTCATTCCGTGGATATGGCGTGATTTTTTTATGTGAGACACATGTTCGCCTTTTAATAAATGTTGTGTTTGTCCTTTCCCGCTCTAATCACCTTCTTGAGTTTTTGCCTCGCTACACTGGTGGAGGGGTGGGGTATCATCAACACTATGTCTACGACTCCTCCTTTTTCGAGTGCATCAAGCCCCACGATGCCGGGTCCCGTCTAAGAACCCGGTTCATCGCAGGAGCCGGCGACTGCTAGGCCTCTCCACAGTACGCCAGTGTTCCTTAGAAGGCGCCCGCTCAATTCGCTCGTAAACAACCACCAATAGAAGAAGCCCAGTAATCACTTGTGACTTTCCAACATCTTTGAGTACCTGAAAGGTTTGAGGGGAACCTGTGCGAAAAGGTTCAGGGCTCCCTCAATTATTCTGAGCGCATCGCTTCCTTTCACCAGAGCAACGCGGATGCACAAAAACGCAACCTGCACTTTTCTTTGGAGAGACAATGCGGGAACATGGCTTTAAAAGCCAGAGGCGTCCCTTCGAACATGAGACAAATTTCGGCAGTGTCCACGCGACACATTCTTCAGCAGGGACCACCGAGAGAGAATGCATAGCACCTGCTTGAATCCCTTATATGGAGGGCGAATCAAAGTATAACCATGTTCGTCAAAGACATAGCGCGTCTCTTTCGGCGGCCGAACCAAGACATTTCTGAGCCCAATGACGCTACGCTACTATATGCGCGGCGAAAAAAAAAGGCTCCAATCCACTCCTGTAGACGTGGATGGAAAGCAAAGCTGTAAGCGACACGCACAACAATTGCCCATGTCACATCACTTGAATTCACACACATGGCTCGAAGAAGAGTGAAAACAGATTCTGCCAGCCATTACCTGGAATTTGCAGGGGTGGCATCTCGAACGCAGAAGCGTTGGCGACGCCGGTCTAGAGTGGCGGACACCGAAGCTCTGGCCCGGCGTGGCAATCCGCGCTGTAGCCCGGCCTTGCGTCGTAAGGGCGAAAACGGAGCAGAGCCTCTTTCCAAGTGTGAGATAGCGGAACCTAACCACCCTGACGGACTACCTCGGGGCTGCGCGGCCACGTGACACAAGCGCAGACACCAAAAACATTCGCCAAGTGAGCTTAGTGATTTTTATTTGTACCGTTTTCAACTAGTTATTCTATTAAGTTTGAAATATTGCGAGAAAGATGAGGGGACTTATATAATCGCTAGTTATCCAAACCAATTTCTCATTTCGTGTTTTATACTTCCTGCTAAAACACAACCGAATTGGTATTCGCCAATCTAGAAAAAGAGTCCCATCTCAAAGGGTAGAGTTTCTGTAGTGGCCAAATGTGTGCTTGTGGTCTCTATATTTTCTTTCGCCCCTGCACTATAATCCTTAACGTATCTTTGCCGCCGTCATCCTGAGCCTACCTACGCCCACTGCAGGGCAAAGGCCTCTCCCATGAATCTCCAAAAATCCAGGTGCTCTGCTTAGTGCGCCCAATTGATCCCCGCAAACGTCTTAATCTTATCTGCCCAATCTAACTTTCTGCCGCCCCTGCCAAGCTCGCCTTCTCTAGGGATCCACTTTGTTACCCCTAATGACCAACAGTTATCTTGCCTTCGCATTACATGCCCTGCCCATGCCCATTTCTTTATCATAATTTCTAATAATGTGTCCTTAACACGCGTTTGTTGGGTGAACCTTCTTTTCCCGTAATGTTACCCCACTGACCTCCACTAGGGGAGCTGGATGGCGCTTAGAGCGCACCGGCCTGAAGCCACCGGAAGTCGGCGGCCTTGTCCCGTAAGCCGGTGCTTGTTCCCGCCCGACTGCTGCCGGCGTGCGTGTTTTCTGCACTTCTCTCAAAAGAATGCCTGCGTGCTTTGCTGCTAATTGCACAAGCAGGCCAGAAAGTCTTATGAAAAGACGTTTCATGCGTAAGTGCCCGTAAATCATTCCTAATTTCCCCTAACTGACTTGTATAGAGCATGAAGGAAACATTTGCGATGCATAGAACGGCGTGGTAAAGCTGTCCGGCATTCTCTCGCAGGTTTCCGCGTTCCCACCTTCACCTGTACCAGCAGTAGGTTGCTAACCTCAAAAGGGACAAATGGAAGCCATCTCCAAGCAGCAGACTTTGGAGCAACCACTTTACCGAGTCGTGTTTTGACCGCTCCGGTTCAAGAACTCGTCTGAAAAGCGATGCCATCCCAATGGTGTTTTCTTTCATGGTGGTCAGCGCGGACACAAACAACACGCGAAGAAGAAAATAGACGACACAGGCGCTCACCACCATGAATGCAATCCAACTCGCCCATTTTGCCACTTTATTGCTGTTTTCTTTCCCAGAGCACTTGCAGAAGGTGAGACTTCTTCTCTCTGTGCACCAACCATTTCCACACAAAGTCATGTGCTGCATAGAAGATCTTTCCCGGATGTAGCAGCTCACATGCAAAACAAAAGTGACATATACCGCTGCCCAAGGCCACACACCTGCCTTATATTTGAGACGGCACGCCGTGCGCGCTTTCCCGACGCCGCTCCGGAGAGTTCCCGATAGCGCCTTTCTGGCGCAGTAGACAAGCAGTGCGTGAGTGGGAGACGATATCTGCGACTGCACTCTCTGTTATGCAGTCCGAACTCGCAAGACCAGGAGTTTACATTGTGCGGCGCTTCAGTAAACCGCCATCTGCTATTCGGTTGTGCGAACATTGCAATTGCAGACATCTCCGGTGGAGCAATTGTTTTTGATTGATTGATTGATTGATTGATTGATTGATTGATTGATTGATTGATTGATTGATTGATTGATTGATTGATTGATTGATTGATTGTGAAGAGTAACGCGCCGATGCTTGACGAGTCATGATCGGGGACCCATGTGACTCAGAAGCTCGCCTGGAATTAAGTCTGATTTGCGCCTGGCTTATGATTCTGCGTACATAATCCATATTTAAGTGCTGTAGCGTAGGCACCCGCGGTTTCTCCCTGTTCTTGATTTCGATGTTGCAAGCGTGCTCGACAGTAGAGCTTCGATTGTTGTAGGTCAAAGTGAGCTTTCAGGGTGTCTACAATGTTAACTGTTGCAGAACCAAAAACATAAAGAAACTGGCCTGACCACGTGAGCAGCAACACGTTGTCCGTCTGTAGCCTAGGTGGATTGTGTCTCCACATGGCATTGAACATTGTCTTGCTGACAACCGTGCAGTTAGCATTTTTGGGTGTCTTAGCACTTCTTGGTGCAAGCCTCTCCAATGTGTGCGCCATTCTTGCAGTTTCGTCGTTCAAAGCATTATTGATTCCGGTCGGTTGTATGCTGCGATGTGGGAGCCAGTCCCTTGCTGACTGCTTGATAACAAGCGCTGCTCACATGTTTTGCAACGTGAAGCGGTATTTTAGTGGCAAAGAATCAATGTTGCACGGGTATGAACTGGTCCAAGCATGTCCACGCATTGTTTTCTTGCCTTATTGCGGTGTTTTATGCACGCAAGTACCTTTTCATGCCTGGATAAGACACCTGTAACTGCTACTTTCTTCACGCAAGAAAATGAGTCATTTTATAAGATTTGCTGTTGTTTGTGCATAAATTGATGGTTGAGTTGTTATTGTCACTATAGAGGCAATAATCTTTTTTTCAGAAAACTTTGAAACGAAAACCACCCAAGGAAATAGCCCGAATTTATTACTTATCCACGGCATATGAGACACCCAGCAAATGAATTTTAAAATATAAGAGCTCGAACGCGCCGTGACGCTTCGACGCGTCGACATGCCGAGGAGAGATATGCCGTAACCTCATGTGCCTCCGCGATGCTTTGAAAGTCGCAAAGCCACCCGGCATGACAGCCACTACCAACGGCACATCAGGCACGCCAATTCGCCCTCGCCCATTGACTTTTGTGTTGAACAGCGTTCGGCCGGCAACGCATCAAAGCGGTCCCTCCGAAGTGCGCTCACTTACATCGAACTCGAAGGTTACCTTGCCAACGTTTTAGGTCCCCACAGTTAAGGTTGAGCCGCGTGAACTGAAAACTTTCAGGAGCATTTTCGAGAGGACTACGCGCGAGCACAGGGACTTGTCCGAGGGGAAGCTGGCAGCAGGGAGAGTGCACACCGCGCTGTGCACATGACGTGTGGAACATCGACTTGGGATATCGTGAGGCCAGCAGGTCCGTCAGAGTACAACTGCTCCAGGATGGTCATGCAGGGAGCCGTTTCGTTTAACATGACGCGCGACGCTAGGACGCGCTTCTTACCCACACCAGACAAAGAGAAGACGATGGAAACCATTTTTCCCACAAACGTCTGCGACTTTTTCGGAAAGAAACATATTGTCGCTGCAGCTCAGGCTTCAACATGCACGGCCGAAGACGAGGCAGAAAGAAAGGACCTAAAAGTGGGTGCCTGCTACGAGGGAGCATCGAACATCCCAACGAAAGAAAGGGGGTGAAGACCCTGAGGCTACGCCTGCCGCGCACAAGGACGACTCAGAAGCTGCAGTCCAAACAGCCAACGAAAACCCTGGAGATTTCCAGGATGAGAGACAGAAGGCAGAGCCACCACTGTGCGAGATTGAGTGTATCTTCCTTTCAGACAAAGTGAAGAGCAAACGCTTACTGGAAGTAATGAAAAGCCGACCAACTCTATCCAACTGAGGATTGCTACACGTTGTACGCAGTCATGAATCTGAGGTGTTCCGTCTCAGCGACGTTAGGATAGCCGAGACACCCCGGCGTGTCACGTCTGCCCCATGCGAGGAGGCAGAAAGGCCCGGGGGAGAACCATTCGAACCGTACATTGAGCTGACAAGGAGCAGGAAAACGATCTCGTCAGGAGAGGAAAAACAAACGTAAGGCAAGCACAAAGCGGGTATGAGAACACCACTAGACTCCCTGAGCAACAGCTACCATTTCACCAAAATAATAGGACTTGCAAGACATCGACATCGCCGCAATAACTGCAAGGCTAAAAGACTGCAACCTTTTGATGCTTCTGGACCCACCGTCTCCGCATTACATTGGCGGCCCTTGGCTGTCGTGAGATCTGCACGACGGCGCAAGCACCGGTTGAGATGAAAGAGGGGATAACATTCCCCGACGGCGTCGCAAGGATTGACGTTATGGACAGAAAAAACAAATTGTTGGGATTACGGATTTATTGTGCACCCATCGATTATCTCGGGCGCGGGAGGATGGTAAATCTCCCGCTGGGTATGCGCCATTTATCATAATCATCATGAAAGCACCTCTGTCAGTAAAGTTATCGTCCCCGCTAAGGGCAGCCATGGCCCAGGTCTCGCTACTCTCGTTCTTCCGCTACAGGAGTCATCAAGGTCCAAAACAATCAGGCACTCATTTCTCTAACGATACGCACTGCAGAACCGGCCACGGCGGAAGAGGCGGCAATCGCAGTAGCCCTTGCAAGTCGGACACAACCCTCAATCATATTTTCCGATTCGAAAACGGCCATTAGAAATCATGTTGCGGGTACCATCTCACCCCAGGCGCTAACACTACTCCTCCAAAGCCCACCTACTACCCAGGTTGAGCTGATCTGGAATCTTGCCCCCACTGGGCTTGGGGGTAACGAGGTGGCACACATGACAGCCCGAGCACTCACCTCCCAGGCATGCGCCATCTCCGTAGCCTCTCGCGGAGCCAGATCAGCCCGATATGGCCTATTGAGCTACAACAAAAAAATTACGCCCACTCCTCTCGCGGGAACCCCGGTGTGATCGGCGCTGCGGGAAGTTCAAGCGCAAGCGAAGAGCAGCCGTCGACCGAAAGGCGCCGGGAGAGCGGCACACCGGTTATATGCGCAGCGCGCCCGAAGGAGAGGAGACCGCGGAGAGAGAGAGTACTGCACATACGATGATGATGATGATTGATATTGGTTTCCCCTTTGAAGCGGGGTGATGACATGTCATCTTACCAAAAGAACTAATATAACATGTTTTACACTCTTGGGTTTAATACTAGCGCTGCTTATGGCAGGCCTAAAGCTTATTAGGCCCGAAATACTTTCTTTTCCCTGTTACAGGTGGTAACTGTCCTAGGCAATATTCCCCTCTCTGCTTTTCATCCACCAGCATTTAATCTTCTTTTCGTCCCCTCGACAGCCTTGAAGTTAACTTCTCTCTGATACCCTTAAATCCTGGGCTTCTGGAAGCCCAATATTCTCATGTAGATTTGGATGGATACCCTCACTTCTAAAATGGCCCATAGTTCGTTTCTTTTCCGCAGACCAACCTACCCCATCATTGTGAATACTTCCCCACAAAACTCTTAGTCGCAGGCACCTGCTCTAGCCTCAAAAAAGCAAAGCACTACCCTAGGAATTATCGTAGAATTTCCTTTCTGATGTTATCTATCATCACTGTACATCTCTAACGACGTTTTAGCTTCCATTTTTTCCCTCCACTTACCCGTTAAGCACGCCTATTCTGCTTGCCACCTCATAACTTTGGGACCTTGGGTTTTGGATTCCCATGTGCTTTCCGTATTTCATCGTTAGCCGTATAGTCTCCTTCATCACTGCGTGGTCCACGCTTTTCAAGTATAGGTACTAAAAACCTTAGCTGCCCACTCTGCGTTGATCCATTGGCCCAACTCATATCAAAGCATATTTTACTTTGAGTTCTTCTCTAAACTTCAAACGACGCCAGCCATATCTCCCTGAAATGTTCGTTAGCTGTTTTTACATGCGCGCCTAAGGCCAAACGTCCTACCGCACCTCTGGTTTACTTCAAGGCCTGATAGACGTCTGATTTTAAGCAGAGTACAGCATTCCAAACGTGAGGCCGGAACAATACTCCTTTCCACATCCTCTTACTACTTCATATTTGTTTACCCCACAGAGCATGCTTCATTATAGCTGCGTTTGCTTTCCCTTAACCTTAGGTTGCTCCTCGTGAGCTTTCAAGTAGTTATCCCCTTCGTTTATCCACACATTCCAAATATTTATATTCCTTCACTCTAGGTAATTCGCCTTGCTGGATAGACACTACGTCAGTGGTAGCGTCATTGAAAACCATTATTTCTGATTTTTCTGCACTGGAATTTAACCCGAGGTCAGTGACTTCCTGGCCGCTAATATTTATTGGCCGCTGCATATTGGTGTGGTTATCAGCTAAAAGAACAATGTCGTCTGCGTAAACATTCCCGGAATATGCGGTGTACCACTTCGCCTTGCAACATATGGGTTAGGCTAAACCATACTTCGCTTTTTCCAGTTTCTTTTCTAACCCGCCATGTAGAGCATAAACAGTATTGGGCTCTAAGGGCATCCCTGTTTTAGTCCCCGATGGATGTTGACGTGCTGGGCGCATTTCTGTCCTTCCCAAGTAAGGTGCACCCTATTGTCTTATAGATTGCTATAAGGAAACTGTAATAACTCGTAATCTAATCCCTGGAGTTCAGCATTCTCCACAGCGCTTCTCTGTTTACGTGTCATATGCCCTTTATTCAAGGACCGTAATCCATAGTGGTCTATTTCTGTGCTTTGAATTTCAATGCATTGCGTTACACAAACAGATTGTCATCCAGTCGCCTGTCTTGTCTAAATCCATTCTGCAGTCCCCAAAGTATTTAATTTTCTTCCATCCAGCTTGAATTTCTGATTTTATCCCTGCATTACGTCTATACACACTGATGTTACTGTGAGTGGTCCGTATGAATCAATACTGGCTTTGTTCCTCTACCTTATATAATCAATTCATCCTACTTTCTAACCAGTCCTCTGGTATTTGTTTGGTTTCTATCACCTTTCTATTGCCCTCATAAGCGATTCCTTACTTTTAGGTCAAGTAGGTTATCAGTTGCATGGTATTCCGTCCGGGCCCACTGCTGTCTGGGGGGAAACTTGTTCTGATTTTTTTCCAATCAAGGTTGCTCAAACTTATTTCCCTTTCCGCAGTCTTTTGTGGCGCTGATGTATCGGTGCAGGTTTCTCTATACCACTTGTCCTAAACTTCTCACTAATGACTCGATGAATATGCGCCAACGCGTGCTCTCCTTCTAAATGTTTCCCCCTCCTCATCAATCAGGGATTTCTGAGGGTTATCGTTTTTTTGAAGCTTAGTGATTTTACATGGTTCCAAAACTTCTTGGATGCCTTTTTGTCCTTCCTGCCGTATATTTCTGCCATCCATTGTTCGCTTTCCACTTGATCTTTCCTTGCTTGCCACCATTTCTGCACTTCTGGTTTTTCCCACGGTAGACCGCCACTTTTTCTTCACTACCTACGGTTCCATACCAGTTCTTTTTGCTTCTCTATGTTCTCTCGACGCGTTTCCTCGCTGGTCAATAGCCTCTTTAGTTCCTTATTCCACCAGCTTCTCGGCTTTCTCTTCCCTTTCCATCGGTTTCGTTGCTTGGATTCATTCATCTTACCCTCGATGAACGCAATCATTTCGTCGTAATCCCAATTTTTGCCTGGGTATTTATTGATTTCATCTTCCAATCTATCAGCGATGATATTTAACTGCTCATTATTCAAATTATTTCCTCCTATTGTACCTATTCTGCAATTCGTCGCGGGTTGCTCCCCATTGAAGTGCAAGCTAAAACCGCTGTGGTCGCTTCCTAAGCTGTCTGTTCCTTTCATCATCCTCATTTCCCGCAGCCTTCCGTATACTGTCTCGGATACTAAACTGTAGTCTATGGTGGACTGTCTGTTACGGCTTCCCAACGTTATTTGTCTGAACACTTGCTTTCCGTGGTCGTGTTTACGATACAATGCCATGATTTTTCCTGGCATAGATCTATAACTAGAGAACCGTTGTGGTCTGTGTACCCATTCACACCTTCTATATGGGCATTCAATCTCCAACTATAATTATTTCGCCCGAATCTTTGAAATCGTTTATATCTCTTCTCAAACAGTTTACCATTTCCTCATTTTGCTCCCTAGCACTACTTCCGGTCCACAGATACACAACACCTAACCATGTATTTTTCCCCTTATGGTGCCTCTAACACAAAGATGCTCTTTAGAGCTTTCATGCACTCTGTGCCAGTCGGTCCATTGTTTAATGAGCATGGCAAACACCTCCCCCTTCTTCATTCCTGTGGTCCCGTTGCAACCTTCCCAGACACATAATTGTCTATGATAGGTGGGGCTTCTAGGTCCCGGAGATTGAGTCTCGGCTCTACAGCGTACACGCTATTCATTCCCGATCAATCGCATTTGACTTCCACCACATTATCTGGCTTTATGCCTCCTGCATATTTAGTAGCTGATTAAATATTTATTGCACTTGTTTTTCCCTTTTCGCTTTCGCTTCCCTTCCTTCCGCAAGCACCGCGCGCAGCGCCACCACCGGCGGACTGAGAGCGCGCTGGGCCGCCACACCGCAGAAATTGAGAGAGAGTGTTCCCTCTCACCTGGGCACGCGCCGGCGCCAGTGCGTCTGCCACGGCTATTCCCAACACAATCCAACACAATCCACTTTAATCTAAATCCAATACGCCAAATCCAACCAATCCAATTCAAGCCAAGCAAGCCAAGCCAAGCCAGGCCAAAATCGAAATCCAATCCATATGCCCTCGCGTGGGAGAGTGTCGCTATCGGAGAGGAGAGGGGGTGAAGCGGGAGGACAGTGCGGACGCCGACGACGACGAAGGACGCACGGCAGGAAGGACAGGGCCGCTGACAAGAGATGCTCTCAGAGTCGGATATAATAAACACTCATTAC
>CM023453.1:132807709-132845043 GCA_013339765.2 Haemaphysalis longicornis
TTGGCCTTGATGTTTATGATCTCCTTTTCTAGTTAGAATTTTGCGCACTTGCGGGAGTATGCCGCATGTGACCCCCCGCAGTTCACACAAGTGAGGGTGTCGGATGGGCAGTTGTCGCTCCGATGATCGTGCACCGCGCATTTTGCGCAGGTTGTTCGGCAACGCAAGAGTTTGTACCGTGCCCGAACCACTGGCACTTAAAACAGCGCCATTGTTTGTGGATGCAGGGGCGCATTGAGCGCCTGATAAAACCTGGATTTATATGTTGCGGAATCGCTGAGCGGTCAAAAGTCAAGATTTTGTGTTTGGTGGGAATCTCATTGTCGTCTCTGCAGATGGTGGTGCGTCTCACGGTAGTGACGCCCTGATCCTTCAAGCCTGCAAGAAGATCCGCATCTGTTTCGTTCAGAATATCTGTCTCGGATATCACACCCAGCGAGCTGTTGAGGATCCGATGGGGTGTGACCTTGATGTCGAGATCAGCCAGTCTAACTTGAGCTAGAAGCTTTGCAGACTGCTGCTTGTCAAGTTCACCAGACCTTTGTTTTTTGCACTTATACGATTTTCCTATTATGGCGTCAAGATACTTGGCCATAAAGAAGACTGAGTGAGATGCAAGAGGGTGGGTTGGATTGAGGGACTCCATGACAAGAAATCGAGAGTAATGATATGGTTCAGGAAATGTCAAAGATTGCAATGTGGGAAAGGATACTTCGGTGCGGCCTCTTTTAGGGGGCCGATCACATTCCGGGGGGGGGGGTGGAAATACTATACGGCATTGTATAAAAGTAGGGAGACGGGGGTACTTTCTCGTTTGACCTTCCCCTGGTAGTCAATGAGGTCCCGGAGCTCCCTGCCTGGTAGGCAGGCAGGGAGCCCATCGGCCGGAGCTTGACCAAGGCTCCGACGGCCACCGTTTATAGCTTCTACCCTTCACCTTTAAACACCTCGCCACGGTTGGACACGGCTTATGTGTGGGAGCTCGTGGTCCACGGTGTCGGTGCTCACCGTCACCATGAATACTCAAGGTGCCCCGCGCGGGGGGCTGTATTATGTCGTCGCTGAGCATGTTGTCGATTTGAGTCTGGATGGCGTCCCGCTCGTGTGAAGCGACGCGGTACGGTGGCTGTCGGGTGGGTCGGGCTCAATCTTCGTTTACAATTCGGTGCTTTGCTAGGGGTGTCTGACGTTATTTTGAGTTTGCCGAAAAACACTCGCTGTAGCAACGCAGCAAATCCAGTAATCTGTCCAGATTTTCTTGCGGCAGCGCCGGGTTCACGTCGAAAGGTTGCGACGGCTTGGAAGCATCTGCGCGAAGCGCAATCAACGTTAGCGACCGCGATCACTTGACTTGCTTCATGCGTTTCTTCGAGGAACGCAATTGTAGCGCCCTTGTTTAGATGCTGGTACTCCTCGGTGAAATTGGTGAACGAAACATGGGATTTGCATTGCTTAACGCTCGCAATGCCTCTTGCGACGGAGACACCGCGGTTGAGAAGCAGCCTTTGGTCACCCTCTACGATAGCGTCGATGTCAAGAGCAGCATCCTCACAATAGGCGGCGATCATTAAGCTTGCGTGGGGTGGCAGGGTGACGTGATCGTCGGCGATCTTTACAGCAGCACGGTGATCGGGGTTCAGTGGCGGCGCCGTGGGGTGATCAGAGGAAAAAGTTATCGAAATTGGTCTGCAGATCAATTATTGCGCCGTTGTACATCAAAGAAGTCCATTCCGAGTATTATGTCGCGGGAGCAGTTAGGTAAAATTGCGAACGCAACAGGGTACATGATGCCGTCTATGGTGACTCGGGATGTGCACGTTCCACTTGGCATTACAAGATGGCCTCCTGCTGTGCGTATATGCGGACCGTCCTATCTTGTCCTAGTTTTCCTCAGCTTAGACCCGAATGACCCGCTCATCACCGAGTAGTCGGATCCTGTGTCGATAAGGGCGACTACATCAAAGCCGTCGATGGACAACTGGACGTCGGACACTGCTTCCTCGAGTTCCGGGTGTGTCGGTGCATCGCATCTCGGTTTGTGCGTGTTGACGGTCGGGTACTGTGCGTCGTTGTCGTCGTCTCAGCGGCAGCTTCGGTCATGTCAAGTACACGTCGCGCCGTGTGGTTGTCTTCGTGTTCAGTAGTCACGTCAGGGTTAGGTCCGGTCGTCGGGATGAGGGCATGTCGTAAGTCACAGTCTTCGGCGCATCGTTGCGTCGTTGGAGGGTTCTCGTTTTTCCACCGTTGTGGAACTTGACCTCTACAAGTTGCCGCCTTTAGTTTCCCGCGTGTGGGCTGGTGGACCTTCCACGTGCGAAGTCAGCACTGCTACGGCGGTCCGGCGACTGGTACGGGTAGGGCGACGGCGAATGGTTGAAACGGGCTGGTCCACGGCTGGTGTTGGACACGAACCATGCCGCGAACCATGCATTGGGTTTGTTTATTTGTGTTTTGTTTTTACTCCTCGCATCAGAAGCCTTAGTTTCTTTTCCTCCGTCATTTCTGGGTCCGCACGGCGATAAAGACGTTTCATCTCCTCGAAGAAGATCATCCTGCGTTCGAGTTTCATCTCCACGACGAAGATCTTGCTACGTGCTGCGTTCGAGTTTCAAGCAAAAGGGCTGCGCGTTCTTTTCTAACCATGGTAGTAAAGGTCTTAGTGAACTCGCTTTTCAACTGAGCCACGTTTGTCAAGGAGCTCTCGTGGTTCTCGAACCAAGTGCGAGTCGAATCTTCCAAGTAAAAAAAACATGCCGCAATGTTTCTGCGTCGTCCCACCTGTTGAAATTCCGGACCCACTCCAGTTTCTCCCACCATTCTTCTGGGTCTTCTGCGGGGGCTCCTCGGCATGATAGCGGTTCCCATGGCTGCTGCAGAACGACGGGAGGATTGGCTTGGTTGACCATGGTGCTGGTTGCGACATATTTCTTCTTCGCTTTCTCCGGTAGTAGACCGAACTCGGGTGGTAAATCTTGCAGGCGTAGGCTGGCTCTTGTTGGACTGGCTTGGCGGCTTCCAGAGGTTGTAGTGGGCATGAAGGGTGCGTACCCCGCACCTCAACCAGATGTCACGAAGCCAAGGACGACGCATTTGTTTTGGAAAACAAACAAGTTTATTGGAGCGAACTTGTGCTCCCCTAGCAACTAAAAAAATACACAGGCGGCGAAGCAGTGGTATAGAAAGTGACGTGCGTCGGCGAGCTTCGCAGAATCGAATAACCCGGCGTCTGCTCTGCAGGCTTTTTATCTTTCGGCGAGCGTGGTTCTCGAACCGTCGATTCGCATCTAGTACATTGTAGATCCAAGAAGATTATTCCGGGCTGTTCACGTTAGATAGAAATGCTCTCCCTATCAGAACAGATAACACAAGCGGCACAGAAAGAAAGAATGGAACACGCGCTTCTCTTGGTACAGAGATAACACAGACCGGCGCAGCCGGGCGGTAAAAGCACAACACAAATAAACAAACCCAATGCATGGTTCGCGGCGATATAAAGGTAGCTTGTTTGCATTACATCAGCATATGATATGTAAATGATTGTGTTGGCCACAATTGTGTATACCGGATATCCGTGTATAAGACTATCAATACGTGGTGGGCCATTGCGCGTAACCAAGATCCAAAATGATACTCTTATTCAACAGGATATATTATTCTTCGCATTTGTTTTCAGAGTGTTGAAAAAGGCTTCTGATTTCAAGGTTACATTTTATACGGCACAAAACACCCATAAGTGATTTAATTCCGCTGTGGTATCTCCGCTCTGCGTCGTCAAAAGTGTTTCTTATGGAAACACGCAAAAATACGGTTCCAAGAAGTGTGATTCTGCAGCAAGTCTTGTTTTTGCAACAGCAGCATGTATATACGCAATTCTCTAGCTTAACATCGAAATGTGCTTCGAGTGAGTCCTGTGGTTCTCACGACGAAAGTGTTACTGCCTGTAAAACAATGAAGTTGTAAAGCAGTATTTTTACAGCAAAAGCTTAAGATATTGTCACTGCAATTCCATCCTCACACGCCGGGCCACGAATAACAAAACTACGAAAGGATGTCTTGTAAAGCACAGCACCGAAACAACGACAGCTTGTGCAGAAAGAGACGAACTACACGAGGCGAGAAATATATAGCTCGGTGGCAGCGGCGATAGGCTGATCGTTTTTTGTGTTACAGAAGGTCACATTTCAGTAAATGCTACATTTTTGTTTTCAACGCTATTATCGTCTTTTTGAATGTGTGCCTCGCTACAATGGTAGGTGCGGGTTACTCTCATCATTATGTCTGCGATTCCTCCTGCGTGGCGTGCATCAAGGCCTAAGAAGCCCACTCCCGTCTACAACCGGTTTACTGCAGCAGCCAGCGACTGCTAGGCCGCGCCGGCTCGCCACGCGCCATCTCGTCGCGGTGGTGAAAGTCCGCCAATGGATCAAGCCCACGCTCCACATGTGACTTTCTGAGATCCTCGAGTCCCTGGAATTTTTTCATATGAACGGGTTCGAAGACGTTCCGGACTGGCTAAAATAATTTCATCAGGTAGGTTCATTTCTTCAGTGGAACACGATTGACAAACTACGCACCGTAATTTTTCTTGCAGTATATTCCCAGAAGGTTGCTTGAAAAGCGAGAAGCGTCCTCAATAGAGTGGACGCTTGGGCGTGTTGGTAATTCATTTTGGAAAAAGGTTCACAGCGCGGGAGACGGGGACGACGAACACAGGGCAAGCGCAGTCCTGTGTTCTTCGTCGTCTTCGTCTCCCGCGCTGTGAGCCTTTTTCCATAAATATACGCGCCCCTCCGACCATGGGGCAACTTTTGCCAGCAGCTGCGGGACACATTACCGAGCAATAACCGCCGAAAGCACGCACTCCGCCTTTTTGAATTGCGTATCCAGCCGCCGAATGAGACTAACTTTTACGCCGAGGACACGGGGTGTCTCTTTCTGCGGGCAGACCCCGAGGTGTCTGAGCTTTAAGAAGTTAACTCACCTTAAGCACAACGCGAAAGGATGACTATTCGATGGGCTTACAGGGAACCACCCGCCCACTGTCAGGGAGCCTATAAATGAGGCTACAGCCTTAGGCGAGCCCTTTAGGACTGACGCCGCAAGTACAATTATTCAAACACCGCATGATCGATGAAAGTGGCCATTCAGCCTCCAGTCAACGAGAGTTCTCTTCGTGGCCTCGTCGGTTAAATAGTGTGAGAGTAATTCCAGAAGCATGGCATCCGTTCCAACCAACGAGTAGGCGTCTGTGTTACGAAGGTCGTGCGTGAGAAATGTGGCAGGTCATTGCACTACTTAAACATCACCTCGAAGTACAACAAATGAGTTACCCGAATGTCTTGGCCCATGTATCGGCACCCCGTTGGCAAACAGCAACGGGGGAAGGACCTCGCCTCGAGCCTCCCCTTCATTCACTTGCATGCAAGTAGGACGTCTGGCGTATGGCTGACCGCCGGCCGCTATATTCTCACTATGGTGAGGGAAATCACGTCTATCGTCACTTCCCGTGCTGGGAGATTGTACTGCTTACATTTGCGCCAGCGGCTCTTCTGACTCGGTTTGTTGAATGACCACCAGACATCAACGAATACATTGCGGCAAGATTTACTGCCAGGCTTCAGCCATAATGCCCGTCACAAGGTCGTACTTCCGGTCGACCCAAACGTCATCAAAGCCGCCAGAACGCGCCTCTAAGAATGTCCCCAAGCCCTGGATGAATAAACTAAAAGCTGCAATGTCAGGAGGTAGAGCTGTTAACACTAGCAACGCCCTCCAACAACCCAGACCACCGTTCGGGAAACGTTTCAATCTACAGAAAGTGACGATGACATGGGGACATGGGGTGCGAAGGCGCTGACACAAACGAATACGGCGATGGCATTTTCAGTGCTAAACTACCTATCTTAGTCGACGGGCGCAAAGTCTGCTTGGGTGGACACTATTGTGTACTGATTTATATTCACCGAACATTTCAAGCCACACCTAAACAGTTAAAACCTCATTGAGTTGACCCCTACATCCGTTCGATTGGTTGATTCTATATTCAGTCGGCGTCTCGCAGAATATTTACGCAAAATTAAAACCCATGGACGGGACCTCACATCCGTTGTGCTGGTGGACATCTAATCGAGCCTGTTTGAAAATGCCTTGCGAGAACTCGTACCGAATTTTGCTTCATTTATCGTTTTGTCGTAGAGTTGCAAACACCTCAGACTAGGTATCTACTTCTTGCGGGAACACGCACCAGTAACATACTTTCTCCAGCGTTCCGTCACGTTTAAGAGAACCTGTTTGTAGTCAAGACGCAAAAAAAACCGATATTCTACATTTCGTGTTAACCTTGGCGTCAGGATTGCTCTTGAAATAGTCCCCTGAAATGATAGTTTCAATGAGATCTTTCAAACCTTGGACATGAGCGTAAGCAAAACCCGAAAAGTACCACCGTGGCAAGCTTTGTCAACATCGCTGGTGACGAACAATATCTCGTTTTGAAATCAGAAACACCCTACACAGAGCGGCAGGTCCCCATGTTCGACAGGTGTACAGACCATTCAATATAAAAAAAGGTTCGAAGGGCCCTCCTTCCCATTTGAAGTGTTCGCGAGCCTGACCCCACCAGACGAAGCGACGCTGGCACAAAAGGAACGGAAATCGCGAGTTTACTCCGGGCAACAGAAAGATACGTGGGAAAAACATACGCATAAAATTGATGGTCATGGGAGCATCGCGACCTAAGAAAGGCAGCTGTCTCCACTGTACAAAAATTACGGCGGCGCTCTCCCAACACTGACAAATGTTTCCGAGTCCTAAGCCACACCGTCCACGCTCATCAGATGCGCTGATTAGTCCCAGATGGCCAAGGGTAGTAGTTGCAGTACAAGGCCTCGTTCCGCTCCCATCCCGGCGATCCGCCGCGGCCTGTCTTCGTAATCCAACTCACCCTGCCCCCCTCCCCACTTCTCTTGAGAGCGGCGCTTTTAAGGCACTGGGTTGGTTGGGCGCGTGTTCCTGGTTTTACGCGCACTGCACGCGTTTGTTGCGGCTCGTCGCATACTCATGCACATGCACACGGCGCAATGACGTACCTATCGTCTTTCGACGCACGCTCACTGCACCGTAATCACCCTACACGGGTGCACGTAGCGGCTGCGTCCCTACAGGCTTCAGTAGTTATTGCTGGAATTTCACATCTCCGTTTCCTCAACATCGAGGGTTCGCTAGACAGCGCTAAAAAGCATGAATCATTACCTAAGAAAAGCAAGGCCCCATAAATCAAATACTTATCGTTTGTCTCCAAAAAAAACGTGATCCCACACATCATGAGGCTCAAAGAAATGCTCGAGGACATTATTATTCCTAAATCTCAAAGCGTTGGTCGTCACCTGTTGGCATAGTGAACAAAAAACATGGTACTATGGGCTGTTGCATTGAGTGCTTAAAGCTCAATCATGTTACAAAAAAGCATGTGTATCCGCTCTCGCGAATTCATGGCTGCAAGGACACACTGCGCAATGAGCGGCAAATTTCGTCGATGCACCTATGAATGTGTTATTGACACATAGAAGTCGATGAGTGGGGTCTTTTCTTCGTTTATTCCTTACACCGGCTTCCCTCTTTAGCTTCTTTGTTTACAAGGGATGGACTTTATGACTTTAATGTTCTTTTCTGTACATTCTGTTACGCTCGGCAACGTTTCAAAGGATCATGTACACCGTTTTGACAGGCTTGAAATGGCAAGCGTTCTTGCTTATTCAACACTTTGACATATACCACTGGGCGAGTACATTCGAATGCTAACTGTATTTCCCGGGCACCAGTTGGATCAGCGACCACACACTACGAGGAAAATGTCGTGTATTTTGTGGCCTTCAACTTCGCCACGATGTCTGAGCAGCGGTGGTAAGACCAGGAACTGCGGCTATTGATTATCTGGGAGGACACACATCAGTCATACCAAAAGATTTCGCCAGAAGCTTGCCGCGCTTTTTGCGACGGCAAGCCTCTCTCCCTCTCTCTCGCCGTAAATGTAAATGATTAGCCTTAAGTTTTTTGCAATTCGTGAATTACATTACGTTAAAAATTTATTTAAGAAAGAAAGTGAAGAAACGATAGGCCGCGCATCTGCGTATGTTCTTGAAGATGTCGCTGAAAGAGGACATTCCGCTGGCAGCGCTCCCTCGTGTGTGCCACCCTTCCTTTTCCCGCTCACCTCACATGCTGTTCCTCTCGCGCCTCACCCATCTCACGATAAACACTCTGGTGGTTTGCTGAAGCCAATTTTATATTACCGCGTTTCACTGATACACACCGAATTCCTCCATGCGATCGCTGCCCTACGACCGAGACGCGTGAAACGAGGCACCCTACTTCACGTGCGTTCGAAGCGGACAGCCAACACTATCTTATGGAACTTTTCGTCACATTTGCCGCTGAAACATGTCGCTAGAGAGACCGCGGCCGACCGTTTCCGTATTTTTCTGGACGAAGATTTATTTCAACCTACCATCCGTGTGTTTTAATTAAAGACAACATAGCGAATATTACTTATGTGTTGATGTCTTGCCGCAGATACGTATAATACTTTGTTTTGGCACGACAATGTTGAGAAGTGTTAACATTATCACCGAACTTATACGTTTAGATTTGGCTGACGGTATATTAACCTATTGCGCAGCATCAGCCTTAACTTTGGCCGTGAGGCTGAGTCTAGTCACACGCAGATAGAAAGACATACACACCGAAATTTTCCCGTTTAAGTATGCTAATAAAGAGTACCTTCGTTAGAACACACACCGATAGTGGGGACCGAACCAACGCCTTCCGATTAAATCTTCGATGCCTTACCAATTCAGCAGAATTGACAAGGAATCCGAATTTAGAAGGTACGGCACCATGTTTCGTGGAGCGAAGCCCGAGAACTGCGAAACAGCACTAATTTCGCTTGTCGCCTCATCGAATATTTCAAACACTGTCATAAAGTGGCTAGAGGAAACAGATCTCGCGAAGTTTTTTGTGGCAAAAATAGTCACTCAGCAGTTCTCAAAACGTTTTTACAGAAGATGGCCATTTTTTGTACAAAAAAGGACGGCGAAACATACAACCAGATAGCGGAACCTGCTGATCACTACTTAAATGGCCAAGTACTGATAAACCTCAAGAAACGCTGAGAGGAGAAAGAGCTTCGAAATACGTCAGTGCCTTCAAGAGCGCCTAATTATCTAGAATGTGAAGGAAAGTCGCACTAATTTGTTTGTAATACGCGCGGGCAGAGGTCAGCTGACCGTCCACCAATGACGAGGGTGTCAAGTGAAAAAGCTGTTTTCGGTTTCATGTCCCGCAACAATAAACACGAAGCAGAAACATTGATGACTTCTAACGCGCAAAACAAAGCGACATGCTCGCTGATAGGTCCCAGGCATTCACGCGATGGGCATGAAAACAATCTGTCAACTCTTTATGAGCAAAAAAGTTTGAACAGACCAGCACAGGTTTCCAGGCTTCCAATGATGAAACGCCTACCGCTAAAGGCTGGCTCGAGCAAGATGCGTTACCGTGTTGTCTTAATAAGGTATTCTGTCTGGAAGAGCATAATCGCAAAACCACCTTTGGTTCGAGGCTTGTGGCTATGCACTATGTTTTCCGGCATTTCTCCTATTCCGTCTGAAAATTTCAACTTCATTCAAAAAGCCTAAACAGTCCCTAAAACGCGACCGTACCGAATTTCCCCTTCCCACCTCTTAGTACCTTTATTTTTCTTCGAACGAATAGTTATAGTTCATAGAACTGAGAGTATGCTTTTTTTAGTAAAAGAATCAGCTGGCGCAAGAGTGCCCGTGGCTTCAATTGGTAATCCTAGATTTCAAAGTTTCTGCAAAAGATGCGATTCAAGGTAAAACGCTAAGAAGAGCAGGACCGGATAAATCAGGGCGCAATCAACAGCCAGCATGTCGACAACCACGTTGACTAAACCGGCATCGTTCACCCATACATCCGAGCCGCACATCGCAGGAGCCCGAGAAGCTTCCATGGTGATTTCTGACGCAGGCCTGCCTAGCGAAAAGGATGCCGAGTTGTTGGAAACCCTCAATATTACGGGCGTTGCTGCTGTCAGGTGCATGACAATTCGGAGACATGATAAGAAATCCCCGTAAATACATAATAAAGGCCTTTATCCTCTCCACACAGGCAGAATTTTCCTCAAAAGGCGTCATTCATTGTTCTTTCCGCCCTGTACACGCAAAACTCAAGGCATTGTTTGAAGTGTCAGCGGCTCGGGCATGGCCCTGACTGCGGTCCCGGAGAATATTTTGTGCTAAATGCTGTCTACGCTACCATTTTACAGAACACCTAAAGACTCAATACTTTGCAAACCACAATCGTCGAATACTTCACCCGCGTATTCTGGCACCCCAGAAAATTTCCAAATGAAGGAAAGAAATCATTGTAAAAATTAACGGGGAACGTCTTCTTTCCTGTACGAAGGGAGAGAGAGAGCAATACCTTTTATTTGTACACGTCTAAAATGACGAGGGAAAGGGCATCAGCCTAGGCCCTCGTTCAAACCCTAACCTTCGGCTGGAATCCCTTGGAATTCGGCGGCGGCCAGGGCGGGAGCGATGACTTTGCGTTGCTCTTGTCAGGCTGCAAAGCCTATAACCTCTGCTCCCGTCCCTGTAGACTCAGGACAAAATAAATTCTTTCTTTGTTCTGCTTTATGGTTGAGTAATAAGATCTCCCAAGATTAAACATTTCTGTCCGGGTCGTTATAGGAAGGGCACGCCCAGACCATGTGGATTAGGCCTGCAATGCTATTGCACGGAGTGCACTTACGAGTAAAAACTTCCGAATGCCATTTGCTGTATAGTTGATGGCTCGGAAACACTCCGGTTTGCAGTTTCCCCCACATAACATCCCCTTTTTCGCTGAGCTGTTTATCCGCCGCTGAATAGTTCTTGTGACCGAGCTTATAATGAGAAATATATTTCTTGAAATCTGCTAAGTTCGCCACATGAAGTAAGGTGTTCGTCGCGTGGAGACAGTGAGTCAGCTGCGATCTACCGGCAAGTGAGACCTCGGGCCGTCACATGTGCCTTCTGGTTCTCCCACAGGTCCTGAGGGGCCGGGAGAAATTTCAGTGAAATTTGCTCTGCTGGTACTTGACCTTCTCTGAGAGACACTTCCCATATCATAATTCTCAATGGCTGCCTTAGTCACTAACAACCACCCTTGTACCGGTTTGTACTATTGACCGAGCAATAGCAACTTCTTCTGCCTCAGTTGCACTTGTGTTTTTCACGGAGCAGCCCGAGACCGGGTCTCCACTCTCACGTACTACCGCTGTGTGTGCGGTCTTGTTAGTATCATATTCAGCAGCGTCCGTGTAGAGCATATCATACCTCCCTCCAAGTTTGGCCTGCGAGTCGTTAGCCCTATTTTTCCTCTTCCTTCGTGAAATACCGGGTGCATTCGTTTAGGCGCCGGTATAATCATGAGCCTATTACTAGTTGGTCAAGGTAGAATATCAGTCTGCTTGGAACACTGCGAGTGTTTGAATTCCAGGCGCTCTGTAATGCTCATTTCAGTTTTACTTTTTAAATGTCATTGGTGCTGCGACACCGTGGGGGCTTCTATGAGCTCATCTAGACTTTTGGATACACCTAGTCTTAGACGCTTTACCGTCGGGTAGTTCGGAGGAAGACCTAGTGCTATTTTAATCCCTTTCCTGAGTATTATTTCAATATAACCTTTCTCTGTTTCATCAAGTTTGAGATAGGGGGCAATGAATAGTACACGACCTATGATTAAAGCCGGAACCAATCTCCATAAGATTGGCCTCCGTCATCCTCGCATGTTTGTTAGAAATGCGCTGAAGTAACTGGCATGTCTGGCTGGTAATCGCTCCAAGTCTTCTGATAGTTTCAGTGTTTTTGCCATTTGTTTGCATGCGCAGCTCTGGGACTACATTACTGTCTACGGTCGGAATGGCATTGCCATTAGGTCGTCAAGCAATTTTTTAGCTCTTGCAAAGGTGACTTTTCCTTTTCCTCTTTCAAGATTTTATAAAAGGAGCCTCTGAATGTTCTGCCGAGCATTTCAACCTGATCGGCTCGAGATATTTCTCTATTGTATCTATGGCCTTCTGAAGTGTATTTTCAATTTGACCGTCGCTACCCCGGTTTAGCCACAGCGCTAAGCCGGCCGCATCAATGGTGTCATTCAGGTGTGTTATTTTGTCCAGCCACCCTGGAAGTCCGATCTTCGCTACATTAAACAAGGTCGGAGGGAGTACGGACCCTTGTGGTGTCCCTCCATTCCCCAATTTATTATTTTCGAGGGACTGTCCTCCCAAGCTGATGGTTGCAGTCCGATTGGAGAGTAAATCCCTTACGTAGGTATACGTCTTCATGCCTACGTTTCGCATGCTAAGGTGCTGGAGTATTGCCGCATGTTTTACATTATCAAAAGCTTCGGATACGTCGAGGCCCACAATTACCCTAGTAACAACAGTCTTTTTGTCTATAACCGGCTCGTTCAGCTGAAGCATGACATCGCATACCGACAGGTGTGGTCTGAAGCCTCGAAGTTCGCGTCTTTACCCGTGGGGAGCTAAGCCTACTCAGCTCTGGAGTGGATGGAACAGCATCTGCTGTTCGCAGTGACGCTGTGCCCTGAAGCTGACGTTGGGATGCACCTGCCCGCACTGAGTTGCCCACGGCAGCCCAACCTACCACGTCACCTCATGCTGAGCTTGCAGCGGTTGAGGTGGCAACAACTGCTGTCTGTAACGAAGGCGCTCCCTATTCCGCTGTAAAGGACCCAACGAGTCCTGAGGGCAGGGAGATGAACACGGAGAGGCTTGAGACAACTGCAACCCTCGCTGCAACGCCTGTGCCACCGGCGGCACATCTGACACCCTCCGTGGTGGTGGCTCCATAGGTGAGGAACTCCCAGACCGTCTGACAACGATATGGACGTCGCAGAGTTCATGCCTCCGTTACGTCACAATAAATGGGTTGAGATGTCAAAATCTGCAAGACAAAATTACCCCAGGAGACACTGCCATCCCAGAAGACCAAACTTATACACTGCAGTCGCTTTCAGCGCTAAGTAATCGGAATAGAAAAGAATCCTGTGCAACTGCAGGGATATTTCTAAAAATCTACAGAACTTTCATATTTTCTGCATTCCATAGAACCAAGTGCAATGTGCTTTTAAAAGACACATTTCACTGGCGATCATGAAGACTTTGTGAACTTGTTTAAGGCATTCAATACAAAAAGGAACGGCTGCACGTACTCTTCAGGAAAGGTAACCATCACTCCAAGAAATCATTGTCTGGTCACACTATCCTATTCCTGGCCATCTTCGGATCTACTGCAGTTGAAACATGAGTTTAAATATGGCAAGAACGCTATGCCCCATTTTTCATTCCTCATGATTATCAGCTATGGAGCTGTCGTTTCAAGGCACTCGTTGTTCAGCTGCCCGAGCCTTGAATTCACATCCGCTACCTCAGTGCACATAATCTACTCTCGGGCCCTTCGAGCATGGATTCCTGAGATTGTCTCACGAAGAAATGTTTCACAATAGCAAGAGCTTGCGTCTTGTAAACCACACTGCCTCCCAAGCATAACATAGCCCGGAACGCTTACACACATTTATCTGGGTGTTTGTTCAGAATTTTTTTTATCACTGCAATGGGAGTTTGAAGAAAACGTGTGCCTATTTACCAAATATCAACCACATTATCATCTGTAGGTAACTGCCCAAATCGTTAAACGTCTCAAAGAATGTTCAGCGAAGCAAGAATGAACTGAAATACATTTGCGGGAACATCTGATGTTCACTAGACACCCATTACAGACGCGTTGTTGAGGTGACCCTGCTCTTCAGAGGCAGCCATTTTCAAAAGACAAAGAGGCCCCAGGCAAGCACAACACTTCCGTCTCCTTCAAGCCTTAGTCCTTAGTAGGGTGACCTACTCCCTTCCATAACTCAACCCATCTAAAACAGGGCTCAGCATAGTTAACCTCCTACCTAGAAAATCCGATAAAGCAGCGCTACAGCTGCCCCTCAGCAATTCCACTGCTGAATTCCAAGCCTTAGGTGTCCATAACGCGGCCGATAAACTCATTCTGGCTCACCTCGTCAATCCTATCTCCTGTCTCTCAAAAACTGCCACTGGCGCTCATATTCTCTACAGGCTACGAATCTACCCTCTAGACCGAGAAGCAGACAAAAGCACACTCCCTCAAGATATTCATTATAATTCAATTACCAAGCCTATACCCAGAAACGCGCTGATACAAATTAACACGAAAAGGCATTCGAAAAAAAAGCATAACATAAACAATACCACGACAAATATGATGTCCATACGTCTACGCAGATGAATATCAGGGGCATCGTGCCTTCTCAATCGTCTCGCATTGACCTTCCAATCAGCGTCCGCGCAGCTTCCTGGCCATCCGCACTCCCAACCCAGCTACGGTGGAAGAGGGGACAGTGTCATTAGCGTTAATGCAAAAGCGACCCTCTCCACAGTCGTCACCGATTCAAAAACGGCAGTTCAAAATTTTGCTTTCGGCTTCATTTCTCCTCGGGAACTCAAATTTATCCGACAAGCACCCCCAACATCCCCCGAAATACATCATCTGGGCTCCGGTGAACGCTGGCCAGGATGAGGTTGAAGTTGCCCACAGTATGGTTCGAGAACTTACTATCCGAGCCGCGCTCAGCTCGTTCCCCTACCCTGGCACCAGATGGGCTAGAGACTGAATAATGACGTACAATGAAATCACCACCCATTACCGCCTCTCTCGCCGTGTCTACCCCACAGCCCAAATAAAACTCACTATCCATTGATTACACACATGGCGTCTCTTACAAACGCACACCTTTCTTATACTACTAAATTACACTTCATTAAGCCTGCCGTATACCGTTCGCCTAACTTTACTGCCTGTTAGTTCCGTGGCACTCTCAGCACATTATGTGCGGATGCCCGAGGGAACCATATCCCAAAATAATTATACGTGATGGGTGCGAATAGGCTTTGTGCTAACCAGACTACGAGGATCAAGCTTCACTGGTCCCCCCGGAGGCCGTGGTCCCCGCAGAAACGACCGCCTCCATCGTCAACTAGCTGTGCTCACAAATAGAGGTGTTTCGTCTTCTTCTGTGGCGGGCTCCGTTGCGGCGCGTTACCCAAGTAGGCCCTGGCAGTACGAGAACTGCAGACGTGCGCGACAGGCCTAGAACAATGGTCGGAATCATCATCATCAGCAGCAGGATTTCCACGCCGACTGCAGAGCACAGGCCTCTCCGAAGGATCTCCACTTATCTCGGTCCCTTGCTAATTGGAACCCATTTATCCCCGCAAACTTCTTGATCTTAGCTGCGCACGTAACTTTCGGCCGCCCGCTGCCAGACTTGTCCTCTGTGGATATACACTTTGTTACCCTTAATGGACAACAGTTATCTCCCATACGCATCAGATGCCGAGCCCATATACCTGATGACTATTACTCTTAGACGCGCAGCAGTTAGTGCTTGTTATAAAAGTGGTTGAGTGCACTCAATGTATGTGACATTATCTGTTGCCTGAGCCGCCTTTTTTGCTAAACGACCATTTTTGTTAAGTATGCCAAATTGTCTTCGCACATTCTATTCTAACCCCGAATAAGCGACGTGTGACAGCGGGAAAGACTCGTACACGAGTTTCTTTGCGTTGGCAAAAAATGTAGATATTGACTACTGACACCTGCAACGTTGCGTGGTTTTTAGCAAATAGAATTAGCCAGTAAAATCGAAGTCGTGTTTTCGGATTTTTGATATCTTTTGTATGGGGTCCAAATGTAAAACTTTTCGGTACATCACAAAACTACCTTGATAAGGAAAAGAATGAACTAAGTTTTTCATTCGTTTAAGCTTATGCCGTACCTTTGAACCAATTTTAAAGCCCATTACAACGTGATATGTTAAAAATTTGAAATGATACAAATTTTTCCTATCGCGTCAAATAACAATGCGGCGTGATAGGCAAACGTTGAGGCAAATATATTCCCTAGACTAGTACAGTGCCGTCACATGCGTATATACTCCACGTAATATTGACACTTTATGTACAATATAATTGATAAGAGATAAGCACGGCTCTACGGATACTGCCTTGCCGTACCCTACTAGTCATTTCAAGAGTGTGCGATTTAAATTTGTTAATTTTTACAAATTTATTTAGTGACTTGAAATATATCCGCCCAAGTTTTATGAGCGGTCCCGTGAAAACAGCCCTATTGTTTATCTAGTAACCGCTTCTGTTTGCGATTTCGAAAGCTTTGCTAATATCTGCATTTATGCCTATCGTCATTACATATTTCGCATAATTTTTATAATTGCATCTTTTGCGTCAATACCCCGTATCCTGTCAAAAGACTTGTTATAATCTCGTTTTATGGTATGTGAATAAACGGTGTTTGTAAGAACCTATTTATTAAAACATTTATTACATTTTTAATATTTCAGACAACACTGGCAATTCGACGTTGATCGGTACTTGCTTATTTTGTATTCGTCATTCTTTTTATAAAAACCCGTTACCTAGCAAACCGCACATTTTTGGGGAATGTGTCAGTTTCCAAAGCTGAAATGTTCATGTGCGTTAATAAAGGAGCTATCAGGTAAAGCATATCGTGAATCGGTTCAATTTTAAGGGTATCATGCTAATTACTTCAAATATTTATAAAACCCTACAGTTACCGCTAGCTTCGGAAATTTCTTCGGAAAAAACGTTCATATTTGCAGTTTTAGGAATATTGTATCAGTTTCGCTTTTGTGCAAATAAACGCAGCCAAATACATAGTACAGTGACATAGTTGTGAAATTTATCTGATAATTATTTCCCAGTTAGGTCATCGCCACGAGCTAAAATTTCTTCTGGACGACTACCGTGGGATTTCCTGTTGATTACTTCGTTTCCCTTTATTCATATGATATTACTAGTGCACAGGCAGCTGCTGTTTGAGATGAGAGAATAAAAATGTTTGCTTTGTCGATCTGTGCTCAGTTTGTTTTAAAAAGGTTTGAACTTCTTACAGGCTTATTGATTTATTTATTTATTTACTCATCTATCCTTTCATTTATTCATCATTATCATGATGAGCATGTTTGTGTCTACAGCAGGACGAAAGCCTCTCCCAAGATTTCCAGCCACGCCTATCAAGCGCCGCTGAGTCCATGTTTTTCACCGAAATTTTCGTAGTTTATCTCGCCAACAATTTCTTGTCAGATCCCTAGTGCGTAAGCCGTCTATTGGCAGCCAGTCTGTCAAACGGATGGTCCACGTGATGTCCTTCATTCGCATTACGTGACCAGTGCATGCCCATTTCCTACCCTTAGTTTGAACTAGAATGTCTTCCACCTTAGCTTGTTCCCTAATCCATGCGGCTGTTTTCCTGTCCCTCAACGTAACCGCTATGATGCGGCGTTCCATGGCCGGTTGTGCCGATGTAAGTTTGGTTCCAAGTCGTTTCGTTAGACCTCAAGTATTTTTTCTTATTATTTTATTTAACTGGTACTGGTAGCGTGGGTGCTAGACTAGGCAAGAGCAAGTGAACACGCCAAAATGTTTAAACTTAGTACACAAGATAAAGTACACAACAATAAAGGTACACAAGAATAAAGGCTATCGCGCCATCGTTTTTACCAACTTTAGGCTTTGCGCATTTCTTATGCAAAAATTGTTCCTTCTTTGGTCTTAGGTATTCCCCTCCGCTTCAGCATAAAAAGAAAGAGCTGCAGCAACGAAATACCCTGAAATATAGCCCAGACTTTTACTGCGCGGTATGAAATGCCTTGACGCCGGAATGTAACGTCCCAGCGCTGACAATGGAATCCACCGCTTAACAATTTGAAGTAACTTTAGGCTACGCGCAATTCTTTTACTCAAATACATAGGTATCCTTCTCTTTCCATTGTAGCTGACGCGGACGCACGGAAGAAACAACAAATACAGTTTATTGGAATAAGCATCATTGGACTCGTCTATAAAATGTCGAGGCAACCAGAGGCGACGTATGGCCTTAAATGTTTTAACAGGTTTTGCACAGACTAAACCATTTTAATTGTGCATCTATGGTTGCATTCAAACTTTGAAGGCAGCCTTGTTTCAAAATTTGCATGACTAACAAGAAGTTTCCCGAACAATGTTTTATGAGCGTTTCTTCCCGGTACATATAACAAATTTTCTGCAATACATCAGCGGCTAAACTTTTTCATGGCAAATTCCGATTATGACGATATTGAGTCTTCTAGCCACTCGATATAAAGGATCCAAATGATCAGCAACCGCATAAATTGAGCAGCTTCTGTTTGCTTAGTTTAGGGGTATTTTTATTAACCCAACTTTGGCAATAGACAGGCATTGCTAGTTGCATTCCTGATAGTTGAAAATACTGAATACTTTCGAAGTTGAGGTAGAGCCACTGGCGCTTATTTATAGGACAATAGCCTGAGAAACCCAATGTCGGACTCATTTGTTGATTCTAACATTTTTTTGCCATGTACTTTCAGTTCATGTAGCAAGTACCACCCCCGAAAAATAGAGACTTCTACCTTCATCAGGAAGGCTCCTCCCCGCCGCAATAGCAGCCGAAAGGTCAGCCGCAAGGCCGAATATCCCTCCTCCAATCGGCTTCTTGGTGCATCCCATCACTGGCGAAATGACCGCATCTAAAACTACGAAATGGAGGAATGCGTTAGTGCTGCAGGTCAATGAAACACCGCTGGTCACACAGGACAAGTAGGGACGGGACGTTTCCTCACACAAAGTGGCAACTTTATTGTCGGCGTCTTGTCTAGCAGCTTAGAGGCACTAAAATTTGTTTGAGCTCGTTTCAAGTATAAAACAGCTATAAAAACACTAAATAATTGATGAAAAAGCTATGGCATCTGCAGAAGCGCAATATTGTGATGGCGGGACTGGCAGCTGTGTGGTTGTCCCTCGCCTCGCTCGAGCTTAAGGCAACTCCGATCCTGTTGCTCAGGAGCGCGGGAGAATTCAACAACCCAGGCGATCTGCTCTGTTCAGTGTTGCCTGCACCGCCCAAATAAAAACTCAAGGGTGTTTGTTGTGTCATCGAAGTTTTCGAACGCGCGCCTTTAATTTACGCTGATTAGGTGGTGTGGCATTTTTGCTGCTGACGATTCATTTAATTTCGAAAATCGGAATAACGTACAGCACTTTACGGGTTTATTATTAACAATGGTTGCGGTATGAGCTTCTTAAAATTATGGCATCAGCACAGGAACCGGATTAACATGTCCATTTCGGTATGTCGCAAGGTCATAATTTCCCCGCGAGCAGCTGATAATCTATGAGTAGCTTTGTAAGTCATCATACCGCAACTCTCGCAGCCGTTGTCTCCACTTGCCCATTTTGTATTGAGCAAGAACCGCTCCTTAAATAGTATTCACCCAGAAAGTGTTGTCGCTAATCTTGGCTTTCCCCGACTTTACTCTTCGTAACTCCACTTAGTTGGTGTGGTTACTGAAAACATTTATTTGAGAAAGATCTTCACATTGCATTCTCACGGATCAAAAATTTTGGTTCAGCTGTGACTGCAATTTTTGTTTTGATCTTGGCATAACAATGTGCCGAACTGGCACGAGTAATATCGAATATATTTTTCAGCTGACAGTCCCGTGTTTCTGAACAATATCCTATAACCGATATTTTTAAGATACGTTAAATCCTGTCAATGAAGCGAAGGCTGCTGAAATATATAGAAGCACTTGCCAATGACGCCCAATTCTGCAGTAATCCATTCAGGTTTCTTAAACCGCGCAACCGCTACCTTTGAGTTGTAAGTAGGTGCAGTGCAGGATATTGCTGAGCTTAAATTTAGGTTAGTTTTGATAGCGGAATTGTGAAACGGAAACAGAATCAAGAAGCGAAAAAGCTAGCACCCCACGAGTCAACACGTCTTGAATTGAAGAGAACATGGCAGGATCAGTGGGCAAGTTTCGAAAATATGTACCATAATTGCAGGCGTAACGGGAAATGAAGCTGCCGCAGGGGCGGTTATGGATAGAGTTCCTGTATATCCCGTAGTGCAAAAGTTGCGCACCTGATTGCCACATTCCGTGAGTTTCACATTCCCGCTTTCAGTGTTGCGCACAAAACACAGTTTTTAGTTATAATCTGCTCAAGTGACAGGCGGCGCTTGCTGTGGTGGCGGTAGCGGCGGCCACTCAGCTGAGAACCAGCCGAGTATCCTCGCAGTCGCGGTGTCCAGCAGCTGCTGGCACATGCATGCACCGACTTCTCCCGGCCGCTAGGACTGGCACTGGGGCGGCTCTTAGACTAGTTACAAGTGGTTTTTCCGCCCGACTTTAGAACTCAAGACGGCGGATGTACGCGCCACTCTGCTCTCCGAGAGGAGCTATTTACCGAACTCCTACTTTCTCGTACCAGTGCGTCGCATGGTGGCTGCGATTGGACGAGGAATTATGGTGCTGTATTTACCACATTCAGAAGTGGTTTGGGGCGACGCATGCGGCACTCTCATTTTCTCCTCAGCCTCACAGAGGATCTGTACCTAACTTATAACTCCGCAGAATGGGGCGCTACTGTGGCTCTTAATTTAAGAAAGGCCTTCAATCGGGTTGCTCAAGCTCCCATCATCGACACAGTGACATCAACGGGGTAACGCCATTGCGTGTACAATTACAACCAGGACTTCCTCTCTGAATACACTGCCGCCTACATAATCTTCGGTTCACTGGTTATCCCTTTCCATCTTACATCGGGGACCTTTGAGGGCGCTATTTTCTCCCTCGCCCTTTCTGATCCTTGCCCTGCAATCACTGCACCCGGGACTAGCCAGCATTCCCGGCCTCAAGCATCATCTACGCGGATGACATTACACTGTGTGTAATTCGGGTAGTCCGGGTAATCTTTATTTATTTATTTATTTATTTATTTGTTTATGTATTTATTTACTATGATTTCTTTACATGATCAACGAGGGCATGGAGTAAGGGGGACAAAAACTCAAAATAATAGGACGGCAGCAATAAACAACAACCAAAATGCCGAATGCAATATAGAATATCAATCGAAATACAGGCGACAAAACAGGTGTAGAAACCTACACTCAACATAAATATAATGACGTAATTGCTTGCTTATATCTACGGCCCATTCCAGGCAAACCATTTAAATAATAGAAAGGCCTACGTGTGCACGTTAGAAAAACATTCTTTAGAAATATATATTCGCAGTCATACAATAGCTAATACCAACCTAATACGAATCGCTATCGCGAGTACAAGATATAATAAAATAAAACACAAGTGTTAACGTAGGCGAGTTGGCAGAGCTAGGCAAACAGCAAAAAAGCAAAATTGATGTTAGTGCTATGTAAATGGCTAACACCTGTTCCAAAAGAAAGCCGGATCAGGGATAGCAGTGATGCAGTCGAAAAGATCGTTCCACGAAGATATAAACCAGAAAGAGCTGATCAGCTGAACGAACTTTTAGTCCAATAGATACGTGATGAACAGATTTAGGCTGAATATTTTCACAGGTGCATGCGCTAAGGAGGGTGCTAAGTAATATATTCAGTTATTGGCGTGCACTGATTGCTGTAGTGAAGGTTGTTCTTACGTATTGCAGGAGCTACACGTCTAGGTGTTTCCCATGGACAAGCGGCGCATGCAGAGAAAGAACAATTCTTCGAAGGTGGAATATTCTACAATACGGCTGTAGAAATACATAGTGATCATGCCAGGACAGCGCATTATTGAGGAAAAGGGTTGTGTTTTCATTCACCTGAATGCTTGATTTGTTGGCACCTCAAGCAGCTAAAAAAAGCGTAGATTCGTTCACGTGGTATGAGCTTTTTTTTTATTTGTCCACTATTGTATTTGTGTCTGCTTTTGTGTTTAAGTTCTGAACAATCTTTAGACAAAACCTGTTTCGCATTCTTGCCACTGGTAAGCCAGGTTTCTTATTGTAAATTCATGTGCATTACAAAAAACCTAAGCTTGGCAAGTTAAAAAGCATTTGCTTCCCAAATTTGATGCAGTTCATTTATATCGCACAGTGCCGTTATGCGTTCCTGAGATCAAACAAACACTCCAAATATTTGTCATATAAAACGTTACCCTAGCCACCAAATCTGAAGCTTTTAAAATCATTTCCATCATATGCATGCATGAGGTCGCTGAAATTTTAATTTCTTTCCTAAAGAAAGAAATGTAACTCTTACAATCGAATTTGTGTGAAACGTTTACTTATTCACTCAAGGTACATATGTTTTTAAAGTACTTTGCATAATCATACATAACAAAACTTGAGAGGTGCCATCACTTCAAACAACTGCAAATTTCTTTGAGAAATTGAGTGAATAATGCATGTGTTATGATTATGCCGATTGCCTACTCTACAATTTGAAGTGCGGCTTAATTCATGTTTATAGATGTCATTGTACAGAAAATAGTTAGGTGTGTGCGTATTAAAGTATTTTATGCATATTGGTAGGAAAAAACAGAAATCGGGCCGCCAGGAAACTCATAGAATAGCCATGGGCCACAAGGACTGGCCAGAAAGTCAGAAATGTACATGAAAATAGAGGTTCCCACGCATAGGCAATTTTATGGCAACATGCTTTATCAAGCATTCGCTAATATTGGCCTTGTAGAGATTGGTCAATTGTTCGCTTGCCACCTTTCCCAGCCGGGCTTGCAGTTGACCCGGCTTCCATGGGAAATCGCCCCTATGGAAGGGGGTAGCTGCAAAAACGCGGAAACTTTTGATGATGTTTGAATGTTAATGGCGCGGGGCCAGCTAAGGCAAAGAACGGCAAGAAAGTGTTCTGATGAATAGGTGACAACAAGATTGGTTCGACGGAACACGAATAAATTCAGTTAAAGACTATGACTACGGCTGGTGTAAAGGGTCAGGGTGAATACCAAGAGTGCTTAACAGATAATGAAGGTTACTGGTGTATAGGACCAGGGGTAACACTTTGACTGGTATAAGAAGAGCTGTAAGAAGTGAACTTCTGACAGAAACTTAAAGATGCGCTGAACGGAAAACATGGCATTGTCTCCTAAAAAGTATGATGGATGAAATGAAATATGTTTCTGTAGAGTTCTCTGAAGCGTTTGCGTCTTGTAATGTAGAGTGCTTTACATTGTATGAGGATGTGTATTACGGATAGGCCCTCCCCACACCTGCTACCCAGGGGACTTGGAGATGCGTGAGCAAGTGCGAGTGAGTTACACGTGTAAGGCCTATCCATAACCTAGCTAAGGTAACTTCAATGTGCCTGTTGTCTCAGTCAGTAGTGTATTGTCCTGAGTGTGGTTTTCGTACGTGTAGTTTGTTTTCTGTTTGTTGTTTGTCTGTTCGCGCCAGTCTCCTTGCCAAGTTTTACGGACTTTTCTAATGCGTGGCTTGAGGTCTGTGTAAGGTAGTGTTTTCATGTCTACTGTGTTTTGGTGCGCAGCATTCGTGGCCATTTCATCCGCCACTTCATTTCCACCAATGCCAGAGTGACCTGGCACCCAAAACACAGTCACCACAAGGTTTTAGGAATAAGCTATCATAATTGTTTTGAAGACTAGATTAATTACATGGTTTTTCGATGAGTTTCCGGATGATAATGCATGGACGACGCTCGGCGAATCTGTATAGAGGATGGATTTAGGAATATGATGTTCAATTATGTGACTTACAACCAGAAAAATGCCATACGCTTCTGTCGTAAAAATACTTGTATTTACATTCGCGCTACTACCTGCTTTAAAATTTGGTACATGCGCATCTTAAGATACCACAGTGAACGTTTTTCACGCACCACTGAAAAACTCTGCAGACCTGTGTTTATCCTGCAGATTCATGAAATGCTGCAAAATCACAATTCTTGGTGTCTTGTTCTTATTGTATTGTAAGAAAGACAATTCCCATGCCACAAGACGAAGATGCCATGGGGCTCACAAGATTAGTGTGAGAAAATTTGAATGTGTGTCAAAAGGAGACCTCATGAAAAGTCACCTCGTCCCTCACTCTCTGCGAGAAGGCAACAGAAATGGACCGGCGATTTAAAAGGAGCTGTGATGTGGATGTATCCATAGGACAGGTTTAAAAGAATGGTTTTTGATTGATGAGATTTTCTAAGCATACAAAAGATCAGCATAAGTTCGGTGGTGCTCTGGGCACCATTCGCCACCTTCCACAGGGCTTGTACAGAACAGGGCCTGTACCTCTGGACAGGGCTTGTACAGAAAGCGCCACACGAGAGGCGAAGCCCCAAGTGCAGCACTGGGTGGAGCATTTTAACGCGGTTTTCGTGGCTGAGCCGTAGACAACTCTTCCGTAATCCAAGCGAGACCTTACCAAAGCGGTATAGAGGCGCAGCAGGAGTTTGTCTGCACGGTATGATTGGTGAGATAGGACAGAATATTCATTGTTTTTAGACATTTTTGCTTTAGCTGTTTGATGTGGGAGACGAATGTGAGTTTTTCGTGCACCACCGCACCCAAAACTTGTGTTCTTTTTAACAGGAGTTGGGTCGCCTTTGAGAGTTGTTGCTGTATCAGGCTTTACTTCGCGTCTGTTGGAGAATACGACACAGGTACTGTTCGCGGTATTAAGTTTCAAACCATTTTCTTCTGCACAGCGAGAAAACTTGTTTACCCCAAGCTGGATCGGACATTCACATACGGATACGCTACGAGATTTAAAAAGATATTTCTACATCATTCACACATACTAAACAGGAGATCGATTGAAGGAACGCTTTCCGAAGCGAGTTCATCTTTACAATAAAGAGCGTGCAGCTCAAAACTCCGCCCTGAGGAACGCCATTTTTTTTAATGTGAACTCTTGACAGTGCCGACCCAACATTCAAACGAAACGCTTGTCTGGACAAGTAACTATCAGAAGTGTTCAACATGTACACTGTTATACCATAATATGTTATGTCTGCAAGAATGGCGTAACGTCATGCTGTATCATAGGCTTTTTTGATGTCAAAAATACAGTCATGCAGTACTGTTTGTGTATAAAGGCAGTTTTATTGTATGATTTTAATGCAACTAGTTGATCATTTCTGGATCGCCCAGCTCGGGAGCCTGCCTGGCAGTTCTCCAGAAGACCATTGTACACAAGAAAGTATACGAGCCTCCAGTTAATCATCTTCTCGAAAAGCTTACACAGGCAGCTCGTAAAGACAATGGGCCTATAGCTGTCTGGAAAGGAAGGGTCCTTCTCTTCCTTCAGGAAAGCCATTAATATGGCCTCCCTCCAAAAGCGTGGATTATGCCCTAAAGGCCATATTTTATTGTATAGATATAGGAGTGTTTCAAGAGTGTCTGGGTGTAGGTGTTCAATCATGGTGTATGTAATCTTATCTGCAGTTAGAGCTGAAGGCTTACTTGTGGTCAGAGCAGCTGTCAGCTCATGAATTTGAAAAGAATTGTATGAAGTGTGCGACTTGTTGCTATCACGCAGAGACTTCTTCGCAACACATTTTGTCTTTCATGAAACTGTTTGTGTAGTGTGCTGAACTGGACACGTGATGGAAGTGTTGTGCTAGTGTGTCAGCCTGGTCTTCGAGTTTGTCCCTTGTAGTACTTACAAGGGGATGGCTGTGTGTTTGTTGTCCTTCGCGTTTTCGTATTCGTGTCCAGACTTTGTGTGTCTCTGTGTATAAGTGATCGAAGTGAGAAAGTGCGCCAACTCTTCCCTTTTCGCCTGACGACGCACCCGCTTCCCAAAAGCCTTTGCCCGTTTAAAAGAAATGAGATTATCCGACGTGGGGTACCCGCGGTACCAGCAGAGAATACCCCAAACCTTTTTTAGGGCCTCTCGCGCGCTCCTACAGTCTTTATTCCACCACGGCCCCCTCTGATTGGGGGGGGGGGGAACCGGAGTCGCGGGAAATGGACTCTTCGGCGGCGTCGAGGATGTGCGCCGTGATGAGTGTGGCTGCTTCCTCCACGTGTAGGTGTTTTTTTGGATGTGTGGTGTAGTTTAGATGTTTCTGTAAATGTACTCCAGTTTGCTTTTGATTCATTAAACGTGTTGTGAGAAGATAGACTCCTAATGAAGTGGGAAAGTGGTGAAGTGAGGAAGTGGTCACTACCATATGAGTCCGAGCCCACACCCCACTCAATACATGGAAAGAGAATTGCAGAACTAATAGCCAAGTCAAGATGTGAGCATATATTGTGTCCTAAGTTATATAGGCTGTTTTTTTGTTTAAAAGGCATGCTCCCGAGGTTGTTAGGAATTTTTCTGTCAGGCGACCTCGGGCATCCGTTCTGGAAGAGCCCCAAAGAACGTTCTGCGCAATAAGGTCGCATGTGAGGATGTATGTTTCGGCCAGCTGGTCAACCAGCGCCTCGAAGTCAGAGCTCGAAATTGCACGATCAGCGAGAATGTAAATGGAGCACGCCGTTATCAGCCTATTAAATTTTATTGTGCGCATGGCTACTGCCTCAAGTACAGTATTCAAAGTGACAGGGGGGCATGCTAAGAATGTCTGGGCGAAAATGGCCACACCACCCGAAGAGTGCTTGTAGCCAACCCTGTCCTTTCTGAATACTGTGTACACATTAAAGAAATTTGTATGTGTGGAATTGGGGCGTGTTTCTTGGAGACACACGACACTTGGCTGATTGGCATGCAGCATCGTATACACATCGTGAAGATTTTTAAGGAGGCCTCTGCATTTCCACTGACTGATGTTTTTTTCTGTTCCCATTATGGAGGTTTAGGAGCTACTGGAGTCTATGGGTATGTGTGTTCATGTGCCTTTCGGGGCTTGTGCTCTCGAAGGGCGATTTTTGGGCCTTTCTGTTGGCTGGGACGTCAGAGGCCACTATTTGCGCTGCGTTGCAGGCAGGAGCGGTCCGCCGTCCATCTCGTCGTCAGATGTTCTGGAGGTGCCCGACGGACCGGCCCCCACACCGACTTGGTCCCCTTTCGGTGGCCCTTCCGTTGACGCGCCACCGCCGACGGCATCGGAGGCGCCAGATGTGGCACGGGCGGTGTGGTGGCGGTAGGAGCCGATTCGGGACAGCCGGTGCCGATCCCCTCGGCACCCTCCCACGCAATGGAAGACGAGGAGGCAGCGGCGGGAGTGACAACGGTCCCAACGGAATAGGTTGGCATCACATCCGCAGCTGCCTTAGTAGGCGGTGTGGTGAAGAGGTGGGCTCCCTGAGGCAACGCAGATTGAGGCAGGGCTGGACCTAGGTCAGCCTCGCTGAACCGGGTCCCCGTGGAAACCAGATGCCGCTCCGCCACCCGGCGAGCTGCGTCGGCGTACCTCCCCAGGGAAAACAGGCGAACCTCTATCGCACCTCTGGGAAGGTGATGTTTTAGTTACCTTCAGCTTTACGATCTCCTTCTCCCGCTTAAACTTCTCGCATTTTCAAGATTAGGCGGCATGGGGTCCTTGGCAGTTGGCGCAGGTGAGGGTTTGTGATGGACAATTGTCAGATGGGTAATCATGCTGGGCGCACTTTGCGCAGGTGAGAGGGCCGCGGTAGGAGTTGCTACCGTACCCGAACCGCTGGCACTTAACGCAGCGGCGCGAAATTGGAATGTAGGGATGGATGGAGCACCCCATAAAGCCTGCATTGATATGTTTTGGAAGAACTGCGTGGTCAAAAGTCAAGATTATATGCTTGGTGTGAATCTCCTTGTCGTCTCTGCGGATGGTGATGCGCCTCACGGCAGTGACGCCCTGATCCTTCAAGCCCGCAAGGAGATGCGCATTAGTTTTGTTGAGCAGGTCTGGCTCGGATATCACACCCTGCGAGCTGTTGAGGCTTCGATGGGGTGTCACACGGATGTCGAGATGAGCCAGTAAAGTTTGAGCTAAAAGCTTTGTGTAATGCTGCTTGTCGTTTACCTCGATGATGCCTTCACCAGTCGTTAGTTTTTTGGCCTCCTACGATTTTCCTATTATGGCTTCAAGATATTTGTTGATCAAGAAGGCTGACTGTGATGCAAGAGGGTTGGCTACACTGAGGGTTTCCATGATGAGAAATCGAGAGTAGTTATCCGGTTCAGGAAAGGTAAAGAATGACAACGGGAGAAAAGATACTTCGGTGCGGTCCCCTTTCAGGGACCGATCCCGCTGGAGGGAGGGGGGAGTTAGAGAATACCATACAGCACAGTATAGAAGCAGGGGACGGGGATACTTTCTTTGCTCGGGTTGCCCTGATACCGAGAGAGGTCCCGGAGCTCCCTGCCTAGTAAGCACAGAGGGAGCCCATCCGCTGGAGCGTGAGTTGGTCTCCGACGGCCACCGTTTGAGGTTTCCACCCTTCACCTTAAAACTCATTACGATGGTCGGTTACGACCTCAGTATGGGGGCTCGGGGTCTGCGGTATCGCCAATACCGTCACCAAGATTACTCAAGGCGCCCCGTGCGGGGACGCAGGAACTTTTAACCGCAGCGATGGCTCATAGGTACAGCACTCGCCTCGTATGCGGGAGGTAACGGGTTCGAATCCGCGTACCGCCGAGCACCCACCGGCCTCTTTAATGGGTACAGGCATCCCTGGCTGAGTGGGCACCCTTGAAAGGGGAATCCACGCCTAGAATGGTGCCTTTAACCTTGCGAGGGGCCCCTGAACCTTGCTTTTCTAGTGGGGCTCCCGGACATCATGCTGCGTTTCGCCATTTCCGGGGGTGAAGGAGCCAGGCGGCATGTCCTGCCACACGCGGGTGCGAATGGAGCGCCCACCGTGGCTGCGGGAGACACCTTGTGCATTCGTGTGCCTTGGTGTCACCGTGCACCTACCGGTAAACTAGGTACAAGCGAGTCGCCGGCCTGGCGCTCGGCCTTGTGTTGGACTACAACGCTTCGGAAGTTCACCCGGCTTGCACGGGAAATCGCCCCTATGGAACGGGACGGCTGAAAAAACGCAGAAACGTTTTTTGTCGAGCTATACCAAGCTCGGACATATTGGCCACTGATGATTTGCCATGCTTGGGCTTGGCAATTTCTGCTGCGTGCGATGCTCAATGTTAAATTACAAACGAACGTGTTTTGTCGTTTCTGCACTCCTCGGACTCGTCCAGGTTTGCTTGTCATCCTGGAGAAAGTGGAAGGGCGCTACATTTTCTTTAACTGCTGTCTCAATTGCAAAATCGCAAGAATCGTATTATTTAATTATATGAAGACACGGGTGAGGAGTATATCCGTCAACCGGACCCTCTTCTCTCTGGGCCCCGTCAACCTGTTCTGCGTTTCGATCTTTCTCGGTGGTAAGCAGGGGCAACGCTTAGGCAAGCATCTAATAAGAGCTTCCAAAAAGACGGCTGAATGATGGCTGAAGAATTGTTTAGTTCTGTGATGACCCCCGATGAGACTTTGAGCATGGTGCAGGTGTCCCCGTAGTTTGCGGTACTTAAAAACGATTTCAGGTCTCCCATAAGCTCGTGCACAATTCAGTGGATGTCACTGAAGCGCGGAGAAAGACCTCTAGAGCCTATTGATGAAACGTTTCAGTGTTTTGCAGGCAGGGGGTGGAATAGGCTCCCGGTGCTCTTTTTGGCTGCGGTTGTCACGGGCCGCAGCAATGAACGGTTACAAAGATTTGACCTCCTGACACACACAACCGCTCAGCCCCTGCAGTTCCGAGATTCCATACAAATAGCAAGCGTAAAACTGAGAGCCCACCACAGGATGAGCTTGGACCGTCGGCCTTTACGAGCGTTTTCCCCTCCATATCGTATTCAACTGGGCTTTGCCTTCCAATCCTGCCTCAATAGCACCCGCCTATGTGATCGCATAAAGCTGCGACACATTTCGTTCTTTCGTATTGCCCATTTAGGCTCAACGCTGAACATTTTATGATGGCCTTTGCTGAATTGCAGTCACTCTATCTGTCTGTCGAAAGCTCCCACAGCCGTATCATACAAAACAACCCATGTTTAATTGCATTCTGATGACGACAAGCCGTTCTCTTTTAATGCTTGTTGTTGCACTGCGGCGAAGTCTAGGCGGTCTTGAAGGCTTACTCTCAGGTTTGAACTGACATGTTACATTTGAACTCAGGGATTCTCTTACTTGTTTACAGAACCCAAATCTGTTGACAAAAGATCCGCCATTTAACAAAGGAATAACCAGGTGCATTGTATATTAAACTAACCTGTAAGTTCGTGAATAAACATGGGTTGGGACCATAGTTCACTTGGTGTTTTTCTTCTCGGTCACTTTTCCGTATTGTTAAAGCGAACAGAAGAGATTTGCTTCCGCGCTCAAAGCACATAAAAATATTTGGCGATTTAGATACTGTTTTACTCCTCGTTCATTTCGTTTTAATTTTGTGCTTTGATAATAATAATTTAAACAGTTTGTAGAAGTTAAACATCCCTTTGTTTGCATGATTAGTTCGTTGGTGAAGTAAGAGTTCTTTTAAAAAGAAGAGTACTTCGCTTAATTGTTTGCCGCGAAAATATTTATTCCTTTCGTTGCACGCTTGAAATAGAGAATTTTCTTAAAAAACAAGCGCTAAAAAGCTTTACGGTCGGTACCATGTCCTCGAGAACGATGTTTGCCTAAGCGCCTTCAGAAAAATATAATTTTGTTCATCAATATTGTGCAGCCTGAGACAAGCGGTCATGGCTGACAACTTTACAGAAAAATTATACAAGATGGCTTAAACTGAAATTGAACAGTTTTGTATCGCTTACTTCCAACTCACGTCAAAAACACATCCAACAGCCTGCTTTGAATAAATAGTGTAAAAATTGTTGCGGCTATATTTGTTGCCAGGTTCCAAACTCCTTTAAACAGCTCTTTATTATTTAGTACACGCCATTGCTCTCTCCATGAAGGGGACACATTTTACTGCTCTCTGTGGAAAATATGGTCATATGGAAGTCCAGCATTACGTTATCTTAAAGGTATAACCAACATATTTTGCTGGCACTCTATTTTGATGGTAAATTGAGAACCACGACAGGAAACTCAATGTAGAAGACATTTTTAGAGGTTTCATGAGCATAAAACGAACGCTCGTGCTTCTAAACAAAACTGTCGCTCGTTATTGACTGTTTGAACAGCGTGTTCATTAAAAATTACTGGGAGGCAAATCATTAGTTGGTGGCTAATCATGCCATTTATTTCCGAGGTGATGATCGTAACTTGTAAGTTGCTGCGCAATGAAATAAAAGTACGGGTTCTGCGCGCTACGTTGAAAGGCTATATCAGTCATCACGGAATGCTCAACGCGATGCATTCCGTGATTAAAAATGCGGGATCTTTGAAATAGCAACCTAAAAAGTTGTCTCAGAGGATTTTTTGTCTAACTTGAAGTTTAATCTGAGTATTTAGTTACTCCATAAAACCCTTCTATTGCTTGAATACTGCAATTCCGATGCGATGACACTATTCCATGCTTTGATACTTCAAGACTTTTGTACCTACCTTTATCCTGAAAGTCATAAATGCTCCAGTACTTTACGCCCCTCTAGTTTAAAATGTACTCGTACAAGTATACTTTTCGCCTACCTGTTTCGGAAACTAAGAGTTCAATCTCCAATGTTCCGCAAAAAATATTTCAACAGCCTTGAATCCCGAAGACATAGTTCTATAAAACAAGCACAAAACATCTCTATCAGAACTCTGGCACTTTAACCTGCCACAGATGTACCGAACTTATATCGAAATGTTTTTCAGGTATGTAGTAAAACGCCCGTGTTTCAGTACAAAGAACAAACCTTGAGGGAGCATCGACCGTACTGGTCAGAGCAGAAAAAGTTCCCCGAAATACTTGGTAAGGAGTACCAAGTAGTTTTATCTTAAAGCTCAATAGAAACAAACACAAACTTACCAAGGAAAGCAACCAGAATGATGGCCAGACTACGCATGGTCTCTAGAGCTTCTTGAGCGAGATCGAGAGAAACGTTGTAAGATGGAACCTTTAAAGCCCCTTTAAAGTGTATTCTGGGTTCTGGTTTGTCACATTATAGTGTAAAAACTGTGCCGAAGGCTTTATATCACACTCACGAATTTAATTGTTAAAAATTTAGAAGGCACCTATCATCAAGTGTATTGAACTTTTCTTTTCCAAAATAACAGCCTACTCTCCTCCACGGGGATAAATAGTGACGAGTACGTGACGTATTTTAAGAGCTTGACTCAGAGCGAACGTTGACCGCAAGTTACTTTTTTTAGGCTCCTGCTACATGCTCCGTGGAAACGTTTTCATCGGCTTTTGGAACGTTCGTTGCTAACTCGGCTTGGCCGATGTTTCTACGCAAGTCACAAAACCTTACACCTATACTTAGGATGTTTCAGCGCAGGATACACTGCCACAACGAGTAAAATTCTCCAAATTCGCTATATACTTATGACTCTGGAAACGATGGTAGTTTCATGGTACCATAATTATGAGTAACTAACTGTATTACCCCGCTATTCCTCGTTTTGTCTATATATTGGCGTCTCCAACTGATACTGAGTAGTTCGCAAAAGTAGTTGGTTATGCCTAAATTTTGCGTTTGCCTGAATAATTTTGTTTGTCAGAAGTAGTGGAATGATTATTAGTTATTGGTAATCATTACGTCTAAAAGTAAATATTGCAAGGGGATTGTGACCAAGCAAGGTATAGTTTTCACATAAATATTTCAGTCATTTGCCTCCCCTTTAAGTTTTCTTTAAAAATGTTACTGTGCGGGCGTGACGAACATAAAAGCATTACCACAAAATTCCAGAACCCAGACCCCATCCGTCTGAGCTAGACGTTTACTTTACATCATAGCCACTTTTCCTTATTTGGGTGCATTTCGGTAGTCCCCCTCGCCCTTAGACTTGTTTAAGACAAAAAATGTCAAACGTTTAATGCTTGGCATTCTTTGCCGAGAACCCCCGCAGGACGACCGTATGACACCCGGCATTTCTACAAAAAAGCAGATATCGCGGCAGTTCCATTTGTAATTGAAAAAATACCGTAATGGGATATACCTGGTGGCCCGAAATTTTGAAATAAAAATTGTAAATTACAAAAAATGCGAAGAGTGGTGGAGAGGGTAACGCCCTTCGTTTGCACAATACTGGAGATTTCTTAAAGGTTACACCTTTAATTTTTATTATAGCGAAAATCGAGAGAATTGGCAGCAGAAAATTTCGAAATATTTTTAGAAATACGTAAAATACTAAACAATTACGCAAAGTGGCGAGATCTGTAGCGCCCTGCATTTCCACAGTAATTCAGATATAAATAAAATTTCAAATGTGATCGTTAAAATAACGCACCTGGAGCTAATTGGTTGGACGAAGTTCTGACAAACTAAAAGATAAGAAAAATATTTAAAAATTACGCAAAATGGCAAAAAATATAACGCATGGCATTCTCAGAATATTGCAAATTTCGCGGGAGTTTCAACTGTAATAGTCATAATTGTTAAACGCAGACAATTGATTCAACGTACTCCTGAAAAAAACTAAGAAAACTAACAAATAATTATGGAAAATGGGGAACCATGTAACGCACTGCATTTCCACAATAAGGCAGATTTCGCGAAACTTCCAATTATAATCGTTATATTACCGTAAGTGGCGGCAATTGGTCGGAGGAAATATTGCAAAAATAAAAAATCTAAAATTACGAAAAACACCAAAACGTGTAACTTATGGTATTTCCACAGTAATGCAGATATCGCAAAAAGTACTCATGTTATCGTAGAATAGCGTGAATGGAGATAATTGGTCGAACGAACGTTTGAAAAACGTGAAAAATAAAATATATATAAAATATTTACGAAAAATGGCAAAACCTGTATCACCAAGCACTTGCACAATAATGGAGATTCAGCGAAAGTTCCAAATGAACTCGTTAGAATAACCGAAATAAGATAAATGATACGAGAAAATTTTCAAAAATTAATAAAATAAATAAAAATATTCGAAAATTACGGAAAACGGCAATACTTTTATTTCGTGGCCGTCGCACAATAATGAAAATTTCTCAAAAATTCTACCTGAAGTCTTTATATTAGCGTCAATGGAGATAGTTTATCCAACAAAATTTTGAAGAACTAAAAAAATGAAAAATAATAAAAAAATCACGGAAAATTGCAAAACGCATTACGCATGGTATTTCCAGAATAATGCAGACATTGCGGAAGTTCTACCTGTAATGATTATATTCACGTAAATGAGATAATTTGTAGAAAGAACTTTTGAAACCTTAAAAATAAGAAAAATATTGTCACAGGAAAAAGACGACGAGAGCTATCGGCCCAACCTCTGAAGAAGAAGAAGACCAAGCTGAGTAGGCTCCCTCAGCCCGACATCGTGTACATAATGTAAATACATCACCCGCATCTTCCATGGTTTATTTCCTGTGTCCTGCCACCACGTAACATATTTTGGTGGAGGTGCGGCGATCATCCCCACCCTGGCCCCAGTTTCGCTTCGTCTCAGCGGCTGAACATCGCTCATGGGCCTTGGATCGCGTCGGCCCGCCCCAGCCCCGGTGAGACATGGACGCACCATTCCCCAGCCCCGTGTCCCCAGCCTGTAACTTGCCGAGAACAAACGACGTGACCAGCCGCAATCTGAACAGAAGGCGACACCGTTCCGCTGCCTTGAACTCCGGCGCGCCCTTGAGGCCTTTGGACGTTGCTTCTCTGCGTCACCGGACATTGCTCTTTTGGGGCCCATGTGCTCACCACGACGAATCATCATCATCCGTGGCGGCGAGGACTCCCTTTTTCTTCTCATCACGCATCGTCACCTTATCTGTACATTTACTAAGGCCGCGACCGGGACGGTCGCTTTCGACGAAGGGGTTGTGTCACAGGAAGATGACGGCGAGAGTTATCGGCCCAACCTCTGAAGAAGAAGAAGACCCAGCTGGGTGGGCTCCTCATGGCTGACATCGTGTAAATAGTGTAAATACATCACCACGCATCTTCCATGGTGTATTGCCCTTTGTCCTCCCACCACGTAACAATATTTAAGGAATACAAAAAGTGGCGAACCACGTAACGCCCCGCATATACAATATAATCCCGATCTTCCGAAAGTTGCAAATTTAATCGTTATAACAGTGTAAATAACGATAATGGGTCGAACAAAATTTTGAAATATAAAAATTAGGAATAATTATAAACCATTACGAAGAATACAACAATGTATAACACCGCGCCTTTCCAGAATAATGCAGATTTAGCGAACGTCCTACTTCGAAAAGTTATAATATTGTAAGTACAGATAAATGGTCGGACAGGATTTACAAGAACCAAAAATTTGGCTGTAAAACCTCTCACCCAGGACAAGCAGCACAGCAGGCATAAAAATGCTACTGATTTTGGCAGCACTTTTTGATAGATTTTGCGGAGTTTTTCTGATTTTAGTGTGTTAGAGGGTAGAATTTTTTATGCAAAAAATAAATTGAGCATATCCATGCTGCGAGGGGCCTATTATAATTGTAAAACCACTGTATTTGTTCCCGAGTCTAAACTGTCTCAGTTGGGGTCAACTAGGGCAAGTCTTTCGCACAATTTTGCTGGAGGTTACTAGGGCTTATATATAGTAATAATATGCGCGATACGTTAACAAACCTGCGAAGCAATCACTAATTTCCCAAGATGTTTTACCTGTTCTCACTTTTTTAGTGCACTTTCCGCCCAAAGTGTCCGCCAATTGGGCTGCTATTTTATGACAAGATGAATAGCAAAAACCTACACTCTGTGACTAGAAGTTTGGCTTCGCCATGGTCTCTCATGTTAAGCAGTTTTGGTTCCTTAGTGCTCATTGTGTATCTGAGGATTGTGTCATTAGATGAATTAATGACGCCATCTTTCAATCTGTTTTGTGCCTGTCAGCATATTACCGCAAAAACCAAGTGACATAAAAATGGACAAGCTTATGTGGAAGAGTATGTTAACAACCCATTGATCACTCAGTCTATTTTTTCCTCGTAGGTTTAGTAGGGGGTATCTCTAAAATTTTCTTGTTGGCATCTCTGCGCTTAACAACTTGTTGCGGAAATATTGTATGTTTTAACATACCTAGAACAAAACGAGCACTTAGTGAAGTGCTCGTTTAGCGTGGCAGTTTCGAAACATCAGGCACTACTGACACCCCACATCGTTATAGGAATTTGTATCTTGTATGTGTTGTTTATTGGGGCGAGGGCAGCTTGGCCAAAGAGCGCCAAATACCGGGTTTTGTATATTTCTTTACGGTATACTTTCTTCGGTAAAAGGGTTAAAAATGGTGTAAAGGGCCATTTAATTAAAAGCAACCTATTGGTGTAGAGGGCCATACTGCTAGAAGGGGTGAATGAAAGTGCAGTTCAGCTTGCAGTGATTATGGAGTCCTCATCAGAGGGAGATCAGTAAAATTATTATGGTCGATATGAAATTGTTTGTAGAAATCCGACGCTAAAGAAATACTCTAAACCACGACTGCATGCAAACATTGCATTGTTTGCAAGGAAATGTGCTGGGTGAATTGGGATGTGGTGCGTGTAGAGTTTGCGCTGTCAGCGACGTTTTCTTTGCATTCTACAAGGATGTAAATAACGGTAAGTGCTTGTCCGCATCTCGAACATTCTGGTCTTTTTGGGCCATTTAAAAGATAAGAATGTGTGCCTTGTGAGTGTCCTATACGTAACCTGCAACCTGTAACTTCAATGATCCTGTTCCGTTTGTCTGTTATGTATATTTGCCTAGTTTTAGCTTAATTACATGAAGTTTGTTCTCCCTCTGTGTATCTCATTCTTCTTGCCATTGCTTGCGGAGTTTGCGTCTAATGAGAGCCTTCAGACCAGTGTAAAGTGTTTATGTCACGTCAGTCTCATCACGGTGGGTGGTGGTAGCTTCTTGTCTGTCAGCAGACTCATTGCAAACTATTCCGCAATGGCCGGGGACCCAGAAGATTGTACGTTGGAGCCCTATGGAGTATGCACAAAAAAAAGTGTTGAGAAGCTCCTTGCAATATGTATTTTTGTGACTTTTACCAGTTGATAAAGCCGTTACAACACTAAATGATCCTGTGTATATTGTCACGAAGTCAAGGACGACGCGGTTGTCTTGAAGGAGAAACAAGTTTATTGGAGCGAACTTGTGCTCCCCTAAAAAATTGGGCCCATCTCCCCGCGAGGGGACTCGAGTAAATTCGTCGCATAGGGGGTGGGTGTGGGTGTATTGCGTTAACGTTTTTGTTTGTGGGGAGTGGTGGTAGTGAATGCGTTGTATCAGCAGCTTCTTGACGTAGTTTGAATGAGTCAGGATATAAGGCGCGTTCGTAGCCCTCCATTCTGTGTCGGTTTTGTGGCGCAAGTGGGTA